>MJVA01000941.1:0-529995 GCA_001939245.1 Talaromyces wortmannii
AGAGAGAGAGAGAGAGAGAGAGAGAGAGAGAGAGAGAGAGAGAGAGAGAGAGAGAGAGAGAGAGAGGGAGAGAGAGAGAAAGGGAGAGAAAGTCGTTGTAAATACGGATCTTACAAGCATTCAAGTGAAATTTTTCCATTGACTGAAGGGTCAATTTTGATCCTGTTATATTCTGTATTGATTTCCAATATTAGGGCTATCGGAATTAGGAGGCAATTGCCCGCCTAGGACTTGAGTCGGGGCATTTCTATACAAGCCATTTTCCATCCAGCCTATTTCAGTACTACTGTACTAGTCCAAATACTTTAGATGAAGTTTAGAGACTTAGCATTATGTATAAATGAATCGGACATTCCGAGTTGGGCGAACGACACCTGTGTCGGAGTTAAGAGCAGTTCCCCATCATAGCGTAGATCCGCGCTGGATCACTTCCAGGTTCACACTTGAGCGTGACGAAAGAACACACAATTCTCGTTTTTTTTTATGTTGTTACATTTTAGGCTCTAGAATTTTTCATGGAGCAACAGTGTCTGGAATTCCTCATTAGAGGGACTTGCATGTACGTTGTCATGAGTCTCGTCGGAACATATACACCTAAATGCTTTGTTTTACCAGCAGAATTGTTCGAAGACAAACTGAAAACATGTTGTTTGCGCTTATTTACAAGTTAAGAATATCATGAAGATCGCTGCTCCTAATTCTCTAGATTGGCTCTAACAGGTAATGGGCCGCCGAGGCCGGCTTTTTGTAATCAAGTTCAGCATCCACCCTAGCGTCAATCAAAGATACGCAGTAAATGAAAGGTGTGTTCACCTGAAGTGTCGGTTTTCAAGTTTCCTAGCTCCATTGCTCAAGGGCAGCCATGATTGTATCTACGCAATCACTCTCACTCGAGTCCTTGAATAGCGATTTGAATTCACTGGGGTTGTAAGCCTGTTCAATTCAGTTAGCAATCTGTACCTCGGGGCCCTCCATGCGGCCAGTAACTGACATTAAGATAGGCAATTTGAAACGAATTAATATAAGCGGCCAGACCGTTGCTTCCGCATACAGCGCCGTAATCCGACCAGTTGAAAGTCGCATCACCAGCATCTTTACATCCTTCTCCGCCAAAAGTATTATTAGAGGCCACTTGCTTGGTGTAGTCAAGCCATGTTTGGAGGTCGTCTGTTGGCCATGTGCCTCCATCGGTGCCGTTAGAACCTCCATCAAAGATGCAATCGTCGTGGATCGTGACCGAACGATTTCCGCTGAATAACGCCTTGTGGTCCTGGGGGTAGCGGAGAGCTACCTTGTGACCAGTGTCGAGAAGAGCGTTGACGATGTCTCCTTTGATTTTGAGGTCTGCCGCCGTGTCGTCCGTTCCACGGTTCTGGCAGTATTGTCCATCCTGGCCGAGTTAGTATGGATGCTTTCGCCTTTAAAATGTGATAATTTGTCCAAGGAGGATTCTTACATGCCACTCTCCCCATTCACCAAGGAAACCAGCCTGAATCACGGGAATTTCCACAGTGCCTGTGATGTTGGAAAAAGCAGCCGCCCATGTAGACACATCACTCATCAATATACTCTCATCTGGCTCCGTTGTAACAGACCCATCCGAATAGCCATATCGGACTCGGGGAATCACTGCAATACCTTGACTTCCATAGTTTTCAGCAAGAGTGTTGAAGTCACCAACTATTGCGCTGTGATCCGCTCCGTCTGGAGTGATTTGAATATAAAGAAAGAGGGTAGTAGACCGATCTGGTTTTGAGTATGCTATTGCTCCGGAGTTGTCTGCGCCTTCGACGATCTGTGCATAGGTCGAAAACCCGATGGCTGAGACCTGCTGCAAGACAGCAACGAAAGCAAGCGGATTAGCAAGCTTCATGGCGAATTCGATTTGTCCAATTGTATGGGATGCGAATAACTTGAGTGAGGTTTTTTTTTTTTGCTGGATATCTTCAAAACTGTGAATCACTATTGGATTTACAGAAAATGATATACATTAACTGTATCCCATACCTAGTCAGCTTTCTGACACTGGACCCATATCGGCCCCTACGTTGCGTTGCATATACGCGACGGCATCTAGGGAAACTATTAAATTAAGCTAGCTTGATTTCTTTAACCCTTTCAAACATGACCAACGCGATGAAGCTTTAAAGTAGACGAAATCAAAGAAATTTGATTTGCTCACGGAAATTGTAGGATCAGCACCCCGACGGCTTTGGGGTAAAATGTACCGGGCTGGGAACGGCTCGGACGCCAACTGTCTTGCCCTTCATGGTTAGTTCGCCATTATTGGATGCTGTTCATAACTTCATGTATGTCCGCATAACACTAATGTTGATACGACTATTGCGCGGCCTGCTCAGAAGTTGTAACGTTACACCTTTATTTACATGTATTCGACAATTCTTACTACCCGTCCATTGATTAATACAACATGCAATAGCCCTTAGATGTTAAGACCCATCTGCACCCCTTTTAAGTTGTAACAGAGCTCCCCAATTTCCTATTGGTCTCCTATTAAATGCAATGCTACCAAGTGATATTAAATAATAATGCAAGGCAAAGGCCGAATCCATACTACTACTTAGTAGGCGATGCTTCCCAATTTAGATTAGCCGGTTCTCGCCTTGACACACCACTGCGAATGACATCACCGCACACCAAGATTTGAGGACCAACAAACACCGTACAGTCCGTAGCAGTGCACCATTGTTGACCACTATGGGGAAGAACTTCCTCATTACTGGTGCCGGGCGCGGTATAGGCCGCGGATTGTCGCGACTGCTGCTACAAAAGGGTCATCGCGTGTTTCTCGTGGACGTCAACAAGGTAGAGCTCGAGCACACAAGCCATCTGTTGTCTCAAGCATACTCTTCTAGCCAATACGATACGGCGGTATGTGACCTGACCCAGCCTGCCGAAATAGCGTCTACCATTGAAAAGGCTGGGAAGCTCTTCAATGGTCTTCTTGACGTCCTCATCAACAATGCGGCTTACACTGGTGGAGTCGGAACAGCCCCCTTTGCGGAGCTGAGCCTTGATACATGGAATAAAAGCATTCAGACGAATTTGACTGGTTCCATGCTGATGAGTCAAGGATGCCTATCCTTGTTGAAAAAATCAAATGACCGCCAGCACGGCGGGTCCATCATTCACATCTCTTCGACTCGGGCGCATCAATCCGAGCCGAATTCCGAAGGATACGCCGCCACCAAGGCAGGTCTCATCGGTCTGACGCACTCGATGGCATCAAGCCTTGCGGAATACGAAATTTCTGTTAATGCAATTTTACCTGGGTGGATTAATGCTGCAAACGAATGCAAAGAGGCGGACGAAGCCGGGGCGAAATGGGAGGATGGACTCTCTGAGGAAGACCATCGATGGCATTTATCTGGCCGAGTTGGCAAGGTTGAGGATATTTTACGTGCTGTTGAGTACCTCGCTGATACAGAATTTGTTACCGGGACAGAGCTGGTGGTGGATGGGGGAGTTACGAAAAGAATGGTATATCCGGAAGAATAGAATATGGAAACCCTTTGTCTCCGGAGATTTCGTCTCATAATACGTAAGGGCTTGATAGGTCGAGTTTCGAAGTTGGATTGCCGAAAAGAAGTTTATTAAAAACCTTAATACACTAATTAGTTTTACTTAAAAGAGAGTGCCCACATCAAACTCTGTCACCTGTTGGACCGTCGTACCAGCCACAAAGACAACAGCCCTCCCAACCCAGTTAGAGCGGTATTTGCATACATGACATTGCGAAAGGTCAAAACAAATACCCCCTTCCGCGCCTCAGCAAGTTCATGGGAGATGGTTATTTTCGGGATATTCCAGAAGGCCTCGTTCAAACCTAGGTTCGCTAGGAGTTCGGGTAGGTCTGATTGAAATAAATGAGCCTTGAGTCTCGCTTGAAACGCAGTTCCAGCAACGGAAATTGCTACACAGACTCCAATGGTGCGAATAAAGTTGGCAAGTAACGATGCATCGCGTTCATGCGATGCGTTGGCTGATCTTCGGATTGCAGTATGACTCCCAGACATGGTTAAACCGTTGCCCAGGCCGGCAACGACCATTAAAGCGACGCATACGACAAGACTGGTATCTGGACCGGGCACAGTCATACATGCGGCTGAAGCTGTAGTCAACACCCATCCACTCCATATTGCCCACCGATATGCTCGGAACCTAGCGGTGATAACTCCAACTACTGCAGTAACAAGTAGTGATGGGGCTGTCAAGGCTATGAGTAATGCGCCAAGATAGCTTGGGGACAATTCATATACTCCTCGCACATACTCTGGGATATAGAAAATCTCGGTGAACATCTAGATAACTTTCAGTCTCGTTCTTGTCACAAACCCTTGTACTGAACCTGACTTACCACGACACTATGTATGAATATACACAAAAAAGTCAACGGGGACGCTTTGAGTATTTTGAGCGAAATGAGAGGCTTTGATGCACCGTGCCGCTCATACATGATGGTCCCAATCAGTCCAAAAGCCCCTGCTACCAGAGTGAGAAGAGTGCGCCAGTTTGCCGCTCGGTTTGGGATGCCAGCCCACGTAGTTCCAAGAATAAGCACTACAAGACTGGCAGAAAATAGGCCAATGCCAGTCCAGTCACAATTCAAGATGGACATTTTCGAATTCAACCTCTCGCCGACTGGTCGGACTGTCAAGGGAGTCAATATCAGAAGACAGAAGCAAAACGGAGCAGAGATGTAATAAATCCATCTCCAGTTAGCTCGGTCTTCCAGCAACACGGCTCCAACGGCAGGCCCAGCGCCGACTCCAATAGCAGCACAGAATAGTATGACGCAATTGTATCTAGACCGCCTTTGAGGAGGAATCATCTCAGTCAAAATTGCCAGTACAACAGAGAACATGGCACCGACTCCAACCCCTTGGATCCCACGTCCTACAAGAAGCATTGGGAACAAAGCGGGGGAGGCCGAAAGAAAAGTGATGCCGATGCTAAAGATTGCGACCCCTACAATGAGGACATTTCGACGGCCAAAAACATCTGTAGCCTCCACAGCAAGCCGTTGAATCGGGATAGTCGCGAGGAAATAAACGGTAATAGGCCAGGTGCCGTTGTGCGAGAAATTAGAATGGTATATACCAGATACGTTCTGCTCGGTGTTAGAATGCGCTTTTTGCAAAGGTAGATTCAGCGTGCAGCAAACCCTCAGAGATGTAATCATTATAAGTCCATCTAATGATACCATCATCGCCATGATTGCAAAGCAGCCAATCATCCATAGTTCCAGCTTTCCAGTTATCCACAATTCGCCCGACTCATGACCGAATCCGTGAGCATGTTGCTGAAGCTCTATCCCACTGTATCTGAGGGCAGGAAGGCTTTGAGAAGTTTCCGGGTGTTGTTGAACTATTATAGGTCTCTTTATGGTTTTTTGAGAGGCCCATTCATTTCTTGCCTCGTTTTCGGAGTGGATTGACAATGATGATTCCCGCGAACTCATGTTGTAAAAGATGATGCAATCTCAAGTGCATGGCATCCATAAGTTTAGAAGAAATTTTTCGATTTTGGGAGGGTTTGGAACATATTACGTTTGATTGACATCGTACGAGACCACCATACTTATTTAGATGTGGAATGCTAGTTCGAGAGAGACAGTGTTGGCTACACAACAAAGTTTTAACAGTCGCCGATCACATATTGCTTGTGCACGGGATCCACACAACAAGTAAACTACGTGTGTGTAAATAAATAAAAGAATTAAATACGCACATACTTAATGTAAGTAGTATTTTTGTGTTGTTTGTGAATTCCGAGTTTGATTGGACTTCTAATGGTCGATGCAAGGGATGAGTGGTTCCTTGCTCGCCTGGAATGATGATCGTCGACCGCCAGGGTTCATGCCATAAACAAAATGTTAATTCTTGTCTTTATCGTTTGATTAACTCTCCAAAAATCCGTGCATGGATAATCGAAGCTGGTATGATCGCGTATGTTTAATATACATACGTATATCAATCAATTGGCAAGGGATGTTTGTTTGCCGTGTAGAGAGTTGAATGTTAGATATGTAGAGAGGCAGATACTATCAATTGGCAAGACTTCAAATGTTAGGCAACATGTCAACTACTAAGACCCAGGGAATTTATAACTCGCTAAAAGCTTCATTATAAAGATTCTTTCAGATTGGTTTCCATAGCGCGCTATGGTTGGGATCATGGCTTCTTGAGGCCTGCTACCCATTCTGTTGATGAGAGGATCTGAGCCTGTTTTGCAAACACTTTATTGACAAGCATCTCATGGGTTTCTGGCTCACGATCCATGCTCAGGTCCTTCAAAACAGTAAGTCGATAATCAAGATCGGCACCCTGGCGTATAGTAGAAAGAACGACACCACTAGATATTAACCCGGTGATGACAAGGGTCTCTGCATCCATACTACGAAGTATAAGGTCGAGATCGGTTCCATGAAAGGCAGAAACCCGCCGCTTGGTAATGACTACATCTCCCTTGGCAGGGGCAACGGCCGGATGAATTTTGGTGGACTCGTCGCCTTCGACAAATGCACCCCAAGCAGCAACCTTGGCAGTGGAGGAGTTTCGTGCAGATGCTTCAGGGTAGCCGGGGCGGAAACCGGTGACAACGTAGATTATCGGGATTCCAGCTTCACGGGCAGAGTTTATTGCTGGCGCCAGACGGTTGAGATAAGGCTCCATGTTTCCCAGGAGCTCTAGAACGCCATTTTGGATGTCCATAACCAGCAGCACTGTTTTCCCCATTATGCCCGTTTCCCACCAAATATAAGACCAAGAACCAGATTTTATTTAGGTATGTGAGAAAAAACATAGACTAAACACAATGCGAACACTTAATAAATGCACTAATGAACTACGTGCGCATATGCACGTTTATATAGCAGCGAGGTAAGGCCGTTTCCGCTCTCAATCTGTAGCCCCGCGCCTGCGAGGTTGCCGGTACCGGGACACACCAACAGTCGAAGATTTTATTGGAAACAGCTGAACTGCTCTATAGCTATAGTCATACAAACATTCAAGAAGAGAAGAGAAGCAAGCAACACAAAAGTCTGCGTATATGCTCCTAGTTCATCATACTTTTAAAATATACGTATGAGGGGCGAGAGCAAAAGGATGTTTGGTCGAAGCTGGAACAGACTGCAACACCAATCAGTATAGTTTTGTTGACAGCTGGATGGCAATCCCATAGGCCCCCAGTGCCGGGTGTAGTCGAGGGACATATGGGGCAGCTGATGATGATAGGCAGTACAGTTTCAATGTTTCATATCAATTAATTATTTGGCATATATACGTATGTAATATATTTTAAATTCTTGTATAATTATAGACAGCAAAGAAAAGGGTAAGTGTAAACTAATTTTTGTTGGCAACATTTGAAGATTTCTGTTATCATGATTTGCGCACATTCCGGTTTCTTTTTCTATGTATGTAGATGCTGTCGGAGCAAGGTAATATTTTCTATATATATCCTAAAATGGGTATCAATAATTAATTAACATGCTTTTGTATTATGCGAATATCGATGGTAATTGTTCGTGTTCACGTGTCAGAATTAAAGAGCGAGTGGCTGTTTCGCGTTGTCTTTTTTTTTCCAAGTTCGACTTTTTGATATCAGCCCAGATGGTATCGAAGTGCAAGTGGCATTAAATTGATATTATGGCGTAATGAATCGGAGTAAGAGAAATATGTTTTTTTTCCCCCATGGGTAATCAGGTGGGCAGTGAGTTAGCATCGTGCGCTATAAGAGTTTTGTTAGTCAGGTGTGTAATGGTTAAATAGCTTCAGAAGGCCACCTACAAGCTGACTCTTGCCATAGGAACCTTGACACTTTCCACTCGGCTATCGGAAGAAGCAGAAGAGGATTTTGATGTGCTGGTGGTCGTGCTTTCGGCATCACGGTCCTGGGGTTTCTTTCCCTTGTTTGCGGCGGCGCGTCGGTTGGCCATCACCATCTCGTAGTTGGACGGGAGCAGACGGTGAATGAGGAATCCGGAAGGCATATCAATCGCGGTTATATGGCGTGAACTTCCAAAGCAAGTGTAGGTTGAGGAGTTATGTGGAGTTTTGTTCACGTTGTTTTTCTTTGAGATGGCTGGAAATGTGCTGGGGAATCAACTTGAATCCAGGCGTCGTGGCCCTGCATTATATAGCCCATCTTCAAGGCTCACTGCCTCGACTTTGATCACTTTGAAGAAAAATTTTTCATTGCTAAAAATATTGACCTCTTGTCCGACATGCAGGCGACGATGGCTGTATACTCCGTACAGCCTCAGATCCACACTAGATGCGGAATAAAACATCGGAGCTCTATTCCGAGTCCGAGGGTTCCTGCAGCAGTCGCCCCAGTTTGATTTTTACTCCGCTGGCCGCTCCGTGCATAATAGAACGCCTGGCCACCAGGTGGCCCAGTTTATTACGTTATTTTATTCCTGGGAAAATATTTTCATGCTTTCTTACTTGTGAAGCTGTGAGAGAGGCCTATGGAGCTCTCGGTTGGCCTCGGGCAGCTTCGGTTTTCGGCTTGGAAAAGTCGTCGCATGGCTATATATGCAGATACTATTGGAAGCAATTTCAGCTGAGATCAAGATTTTCTTTGTTACTACCAATTATTATTATTCAATGCGAATGCGAGGTGGATTCACGAGGCATCAGTGACCAGGCCTAGACCCCATGTCACATGTGTTTGTTCAATTTGTAGGACTTGGCGTTTTCTTCTCCCCTTCTCAATAATAATAGTAATTAATTACAAATGTTATGAAACATGAAAAAGGTAAATCTACATGTGATGTCCTTATGACACAGTGGCCAAAAAAACCATGTACTAAGGGCTACAACGCCTCATTCCTTGCCACCACAGACTGGCGACTAAGCCGCCGTCGCTGATTTCTAACTACCCATTGACCATTAATAATAAAGGATTAATAACTCGCTGGATCTTACAGAAGTCAGTTTTACTACTTAGGAAGAAGATCAGTTTGTTAACTTTGTTAATTTTTTTCAATTTTTTATCAGCCGCTGGTACTAGATCGCAGACTGTATTTCAACACTATAAAAAGTATTGTATACAGTCTATCCTTTAAATAGAACGCCTAGTCCTCCTTTTGTATCATCGATCGTTGATCATAAAGTTTCATGCTGTGGTGTAAACACCGGGTCTGACCACCACAAGTTTTTTTTAGCCTCCCCCCATTATACATGTAAATGCACAAGTAGTCTATTATAGACTAGGGGTATCCTTCATAAATCGTCAAAGAAAACGAAATGGTCGCAGCTTGTCAAAACAAAAAATCCGCGATAAATTCAAAAGAAATGGCTTGATTTACTCGGCGTCTGATGGGCCCAAGTTGAGGGTCATCTGGACAGCCTCGGGACAACCGTGAGTGGCGTGGTCATCAGTGGGGATTAGGTAAGCATCAGCGCAAGCACTGTCGCCAGGCTTGCAGGTGGCTCGAGGGCAGTTTCCTTCGTCGTTGGAAGTGACGGCGAAGCCAGCAGTAGTGAACTGCGAGGAACTGCCCATGTTGATGCAAGAAAGGTCCCAGAAGATGGTTGGCGAGGCCAGGGTGTACTCGTATTGCAGCACATCGGACTGATCGGGGGTGGTAGACAGCTTGATGGAGATACCACCGCCGTTGGGGTTGAGCTTCCAGGACTCAGTGTATGACTTGCCACCAGCAGCAAGGGTGACCATTTCGGAGTCGGCAGTGTTGCTAACAGACCAGAGGTAGATGTCTTGGCCCATGTTGTTGATGATTTCGACACCACCACCAGTGGAGTTGGTGTCACGAGGTTCGAATGTGGTTGGGAGGGCAGAAGCCATAGCGCCGAAGGAGGCGAGGAGACCGAAAACCTTGGTGAACATCATTGTGTCTTTTTTGAGTGAGTGTGTATCGTCTCTTATGATAAGTGAAAGAATAGGTCTCTTGTCGAAGAGGTATTGGGTGGATATATTGTCAAGGAATGTGTTCTTCAGAAGAAGAGTAAAAAAGAGTGTGATACTCAAAGAGAGCGAGCGAGTGAATGATAGATTGATATGAAGACAAGAACAAAGCGATTGAAAAAAGCAGGACAAACCCCGTCCTTATATAATTTCACCCTTCCCCTTTCGTTCCCATCTTTATCATGCGAACGAAGATTCTTCCTTCAGGGACGACACCGAAGTTCGGTACCGCCACTTGAGAAAAAGAGGTTCGCAAAGGGACATATTGAATTTGATTGGCTGCTCCCCTTGTTCCTGTACCAGATCCAGAATTCCCTCACGCATTATCTCCTTTCCTCGGGTCTTTTCCTTTCGGCAATACACATGGCAGTGTGTCTAGAACAGATCCATGGGCCAGCAGTCTAGACTAGTCGAGTGGAAACAGGACCGATTAGTCGGTGGAGCAGGCAGTTCTAGCTGCACGTCAAATGACGAGCCAGTGCAGCACTTCCGATCCATGGAAAATGGTCTCAAAAAAAAAAAAAACACACCATCAAAGGTAAGAAACGTGGATCGGTCTTCCCCACAATTCGAGGAGGTCTGGCAAATAAGGCTATTCGTAGCGCCGTTTTAGTGGAGCCCACCCGCCGGGGACCACGGGGCGAGAGCCGATTCCACATCGGCGGTTCTCCGGGCCCCTGGGCAGTTGCTTTGGGGGCTGTGGCTACTCCAGGGCAGAGTTTTGCTGCTCTCTGTCCCTTTTGCTTCCACGGATGTCTGGCGACGCAATTCCCAACTCCCAATTCCCAACTGGGGGGAGAGCTCCCAGGATACTAGTACTCATGGTTGCGCATTACTACTACCAGTTGACTACTTTGCACTAGTGATACGCCTTTTCGCCTCAAGGTTGAGCTATTTTTCTGCTGGGGCTAAATGGGGCTGGCTATGGTGATGGCCCTACAGCGATGCTCTAGACCGCTCTGAAAGGCTTGCCCAGCGGGGGCCTTGATTCAATGGAGGATGGATCGTCCTGCTTCTCTCCACGACAGTGCCTAGACTAGTGGAACTGCAGAATGCATAGCCCCGCCTTCAAAAGCCGAAACACCAAGAGACACTAAAATCGGGCTTCAAAGACAGAGAAGGAAGAGGCTAGGTTACTTAAGGCAGATCAAAGAAGGCAGTTTGCTTGTGATATAATCTCATGACTTTTTAATACGCATACAGGACTAGCCCTACAGAAACTATATACGACTTTTTATTTACAGATCACTCGTCATCGTATATATGTATAATTGATATAGAAACCAACGACTGCCCTTTCCCTAGTTGTAGGTGAACAAGACCATGCCATTCGGATACACGCTCACGTTATCCGAGTACAATGCTTCACTGGTCCCGTTCACCGTGACCATGTTCGTCACACCAACAGTGTTGAGAGCGTATACTCTCAGCCCGGATGTCGTTCCGTCAACGCGGAAGATCTCGCTCTGGCAGTTCTCCGAGCCACCAGAGTTAGAGCATGTGGTGCTGTAATCGTTGAAGAAACTGTAAAGACCAGCTCCGTAGATCCAGACATTGTCACTGTTCAAGACGCGCAGGCCAAGGGCATCGCAGTTACCGGACAGACATGTGCTGTAGTCTGGGTCGTTGATGGATGAGTTGGCCTTGTATGGGCCCGCCGTCGCATCTGGGGTAGGTTGATAATACGGCGTCTCGGTCTGGATGAATCCAGCCACTACGTTGGAAGCACCAGAGAATTGGTACTGGTAGAGGGAGTGGTGCTCTACTGCGGTACCATACCTTTTTCGTTCTTGTTAGTTCTGCGCGGTTTTTCATTCACTAAATTTCTTGATCACTTACAGAATAATGTTGGATCCTTCGATCAAGGCTCCACGGCCAGTGTAGATGGAAATTTGAGTGTTACTGGCGTCGTCGACATCGTGGTCCGCGGTCCAGAACCAGTTATTCTCGAAATAGACATTCTTAGCCGAGCTTGTGATGTGGAGAGACATGTAGGCCGCCTCGCAACTGGCAGACACTGCTGCTGACGTGGGGCACTGAGCAACCTGCAAATCTGAACCGGTGAAGCCGCCAATGCGAGTGTGGACATCCCAAAGGCCAGATCCTTGATCACCGTCGAGGTTGTACTCGATCAAGACAGCACCGGCGGTAGCGCCCTGAGTACTGACGATCATATCGGACCATTCAATTGTGCCAGTGTCACCACTCTTGCCGACTTGCACTACGGGGTAAGGAGAGTCGATGCTGGTGAATTTGCTGCCGCTCGCGAGAATTGTGGCATACGACTCTCCGACAACCTTGGATCCAGGTGGAATATAGATTGTGTCGGTAACCACATACAGACCAAAGTCAAAGAATGCAATCTTTCCAGCAGAGGCTGCCGAGTTGAGCGCGCTTTGAATGGCGGCCGTGTCATCGGTTGTCCCGTCACCCTTGGCCCCAGAGGTTCGCATGCTGACAACATCGGAAGAAGAAACAGTTTCATATTGAGGTTTGCTCTTGGTGTAGTAGTTGGAGGAGCCGCTTGCTACAAGTCCGCTTGGCCTGGATGGGGGTGTGAAAGTACCCTGCAATGTGTCTGGTCCAGTCGGAGTGTATTGATGTCCTTGACCAAAGCCTGAGATTGTCGTGGAACCACCGGCTAAGTAAACGCTGGTGTTGCCTTGAACGGCAGTGGGAACGCTGTCAAGCTGAACGTTCTCAATTATCAAGCTACCTGCTCCCGTGGGAGAAGAGCTAGTGGTCCAGGCTGTGTCCACGAAGGTATCACAGTTGCTGATAGTACTGTCGATCACCTGGACTGATCCAACTGCCAAAGCAGACGAGCCACCCTGAGCAATCGAGATGGCAGTGGTACAGTTATTGATGTTGAGACCAATGTAGGTCCAACCCCAGTCCCAGATCTGGCTGATCGCGGTGATAGAATCGGAAATTTTGACATTGCGCATGGTGTACTGCTGGTTTCCAACGTTGAGACCATACAAACCACCAGTGATAGTCACATCGGTAAGGAACCCGGCGGAGCCTTGCATGAAAATTTCGTATTAACACCTCTCAAAATGTAGATTCAATCCCAACTAGAAAAGATTCTTACCATTTTCAATAAAGATACCTTGTCCCTGTGCACCGGAACCGGAGCTCATATGGATCTCAACATTCTGAATACTCGTGGCCTGGGCTGTAGGCCAGTGAATACCGGTCGCCGCAGATGTTGCAGGAATAGCGGTCAAGTCAATAACCAGATTCCGGATTTGGCGAAGGAAGACGTTGGTTGACGTCCAGCCTTGGTTTCCACTACTCTGGTATTGATCACCATCAATTACACCCAGACCAGAAAAGTCGGCACTGGCTTTGATGACGGCAGGCGAGTTGGGATTACCAACAAGTTGAGTGAAGTAGTAGTCGATAATAGAGGTGGAGACAAGATAGGTTCCTGCTGGGAAGTAGACGATGGCCGGGGTGGTCGATGTAGTCACACCAGATGATGGGCCACTGCGATTTCCGTCGCTGATAGCCGTATTAATGGCCGCGGTATCGTCAGTCACGCCGTCACCTGTGCATCCATTCATTTAGTTTATGCTTTCCTCTTTTTGAATGGGATTCGGAAAGTTCCTCACCGGCAGCACCATAGTCCTTGACATTTCGGAAGACAACATAACCACTCGCCGCGTTAGGTGAGAGTCCCTGGTGTGTGATATCGGCCAGCCAGTACGATGCATCAGTCGCCTCGACCGCGTGAGATACTCCAGTGACAGATGCTGCCTTGGCTGCTGCTGCTCCAGTCGGGCCAGCATATGCTACATATTTAGAGTACGTGTCGAGGGCCGAGTCAACAACACTTTGCACTTCGGGAATAACAAATTGTTCCGCGCTCGCGTGAGCAAGCAGAATGGACGAAGCGAGAGCTCTCCAACGCATTTTGCCGTATTAACTAGCAAGAAAAATCCGGGATCAAGGAGAGGAAGAAACAACGCCCAATGATTGATAAATCAATGGGAAACGCGACGATGCAAGATTGATATCTTGGCACGCGTATATGTGAAAACGTATCCCCTGCCCGAGGAGAAGAGAAAGGAGCGATAAGAAAGAAACTGGACTCTCAACTTCAGCATCTGCTCTCACCACTCCCTAGGGGTATGCATTCCTTTTGTATGTAACCACCTGGCCAAGCATGCGCATCAGCAGACCGGGCGTCCAGAACTGGCCAGAGCTCCACGCGGCCACTGGGCAACTAGATCGTCCTACAACTATGTACGTACTTTGATAAAAAGCTTGGCCATTGCTAAATTATGTACGGTGTCATGAATCCATAGAGAACCGACATGAGTGGTGAATTCCCGTGGATGGTGACATCGGGTCGTTTCCACATCTACTCATATAGTAGTGTGTAAAATTGCCATAGCGCATCATCATGTGCGTCTCACAGGTCAAATTTTTTGCGCATTCCAGGGAGACAAGAAAAAGAAACGACACATGTTAAGTTGGCTAACCAATGGCGTGCTTACGGAACAAGCCACCTCAAGTGCTATTTCCAGTTGTCCGTAGGGTCTGGTATGATAGCACCATGTCGTGAGGTGGCAAAATAAATAAAATACACCGGCAATTGAGAAGCCACAATAAAATCCCTGGCTTGTACATTTAGGTACTGTACTTTGATTCAATGAATAAAGCACCATACTACCTCCGTGCACAGTCGCATCGAAGATTACTTGAAGCCACTAGAGACTTGACTAGGGACTAGAGTACGCCTCTGTAGCAGCCACTCCGTCCTGATAGGCCGGCGAGAAAAGCATCATCTCCGGGCCTGACTTGCTAGCTTTTGCTTGCATCTTCCCCCGCATTTTCCCATTTCCTTCCCATAGATTTACGGTAGAGGGTGTGTGCAGATGACATGGTGTGAAATTCGCATTTTGGCATGAGCGTGATCTTTCTTCTTTTTCGGGGGGGAGGGAACACGTATGACAGGACCCGTGGCTCTAGGCTCGCTCGGGCCATTAGGATTACGCAGCTTGGCTTCGTAGCTTCTAATGCATAACGCAGGAGACTAGAGGACGCATTATCGATCAGCAGTAATCGGCTGTTGGAATTAGGCTCGCTTTTAGGCCTGCCGATCCCAAAGACAGTTAACCACCCAGTAAACGAAACAACTACGTATTACTACTCCGAGTGCTTATTTGTTTTTATCCTGGATTCTGCTTTGGCGCAAACTAGCCGCCTTAGGCCACCCCAGCTAGCATTTGGTGGCCTATCAACGACACAAAATACGTCGCCTTCCAACAGAGAGTCACATCGCTTTGGCGAAAGATGAAAACAAATCTCCGACAAGATGGAAGAGAAATGGCGTCGGCTGACCATGGAGGTGACCGCCGTGCATCCCCACATGACAGCCTGCTTGTGTATGCCACCATGGGAGGATGACCACTGGACAGGACTGGGAAACCAAGGAAAAGGAATTTTTTTACTGGCTGGAAGGCTCTGAAGTGCAGCTATGATCGTTTTGGGACAAATATTTGTCGGCGTTGCCTTGCACATCGGCTACCCTCAACCTTTGTTAAAAAAACTGGGTTTCCTGTAGAAAAACACAATTTACTTGGATCGATCATCCACTCCAAGAAATCATGGCATTTTTCGCGCCCAAGAATGAAGAAGGCCTGTGGCGAATTAGGGCCGTTGATCGTGCCCACCACCAACAGTGGTGGCTCTCATCTTGCGCCA
The DNA here is from genome assembly GCA_001939245.1 of Talaromyces wortmannii. NCBI lineage: Eukaryota > Fungi > Ascomycota > Eurotiomycetes > Eurotiales > Trichocomaceae > Talaromyces > Talaromyces wortmannii. The sequence goes on from MJVA01000941.1 coordinate 15,670, forward strand.
CAAGCTATTTACTGTAATATATTCATCACGGATTTATTTAAAGTCCTATGTTACTCTTTATAGTTCACTTTAAGCTATATACTATGTACATATGTAGTAAGACAGTCGAGGATATGCTCCGGCGAGAAACCAAATTATACACTAGTTGACATTAAGGATAACTCTCTCCACTAACAATTGCTGGAGGATGTGAAGAAACCAACAATGTTTAGGAGCATTTTACTTCTAATAGACCTTAATCGTAGTTTATAGGAGAGATGTGATGATACCAGTTGACAGAGAATCCGTAACAATAGGTAGATGAAACCGGAATTTGATTCCGCTTGCCACTACGATGACATATTTGCCCCGACAGCAATGGGCTATTTCATAGATGTGAAAAGGGAATAAGAGTAATATAGAAAGTTTGAATTACTGACTTCAATGTGCTGAACCATTACCATCTGCCAACGTTATCTGCCGTACTTTAAATTTCTGGAAAGTTCAAGATGACAGAAGTCGCGCCGTACGTTCCGGATTGAAGACCACAAATCTCTGCTAACGTTGTACAGTCCAGTATGCACCACTCAGTACAAACCTCATCCAACCGAGACGATGAAGGCTGCCGTATGGATGAACCCGTGGAACATTGAACTTAGGGACGTGGCCAAGCCAGTCATCACCGAACCTGCCGATGCTATCGTCCATATCACGCACAATACCATTTGTGGCTCAGACCTACACTTATACGCGGGCGAGCTTAAAGACTACACACGACAGGGCATGATTATGGGCCATGAGGCAATTGGTTTTGTGACCGAGAAAGGTAGCGATGTGAAACAAGTAGAAGTTGGTGACCGAGTTCTCATTCTGCCCATTATCGCCTGTGGGAAATGCAGCTACTGCGAACGAAAAGAGTTTTCGCTATGCGATAAAACAAATCCGTCAAAGAAAATGGAGGGGCAATATGGGTATCGCATATCGGGCTCTTTTGGCTTTTCCGATGCCATGGGTGGTTTTCCGGGGGACCAAGCGGAGTACTGCCGTGTTCCTAATGCTGATCTGACCTGCATAAAGGTCCCAGTTGACATGGAACCAAAGAAGTTACTTGGTCTAGTGGATGTGACAACCGCCGCGTGGCATGGATGTGAACTGGCTGAAGTGGGCAAGGGAGACGTCGTCGGGGTATGGGGATGTGGCCCAGTTGGGCTCTCCATCCAGCGACTCGCGATGCTGCGTGGAGCAAGTAAAGTATACGCCATCGACAAAGACCCCAACAGACTCAAAATCGCCGAGACATATGGCATGATCCCTGTGGATGTTGTCCGGCACTCTAATATTTCCGACTATATCCTTTCGGTGCAGCCCCATGGATTGGACTGCGGTATTGAAGCCAGTGGATTCCGAAGCACCAACACGACCAAGCATTTGGCCATGCGGACGACGGGTGCAGAGACAGATAGCGGGGATACAGTTCATGCAGTGCTCAAGGTCACCCGGAAAGGTGGCCATGTTGCTCTTATTGGGGATTTTTTTTACAGTACGAACGATTTCCCAATTGGTATGATGATGCAGAAGGGTATTACAATCAGGGGTGGTTATTTATCTGCTCAAAAGGTAATCAGGACTTCTGGAGTGGTGGAATTTCCAAAGTATATATGCTAATATCTGCATATAGTATTATCCCCAGCTCCTGGATCTTGTCCAGAACAAATATGACCCTTCATGGATGTTTACTCATGATGGTGAGAATTTCACCAGGCTTTTATAGTATGTATATTGGGCGCTGAACAAAATGATAGATGAGTTTGAGAATGTCGGCAAGTACTATAAACTATTTTCACGTCATCAAGTTCCCGGGGGGCTCAAAGTTTGCCTGACGACGGCATACGGCCGCAGTATACAGGCTTAGGTGTGTATATTTGATTGGGCAAAGTTTCTTTGTCGTGAAACTGGGGCATATGGACCTATTCCTAGAACAAAAAAATATATCGATTTTTGGTAAAACGGCTGATACGGATACTATTTCCACGAGTATATTTTATGAATATGCACGCACTGTCTTGTTTAGGTTAGCTTACTGTAGTATATTTCGGTCCCGAGAGGTGGCCGTAAGAAAAATCCGTGGCCGGAGATCTACGAAAACGCCCCCTGGTGCCATTCCACGTTAAGCTAAACAGTTTACAGTGTACCGCCTTTTCAAGTGTCTTAAATGAGCCAACAAGAGAAATATCAGCAGCTAAATTCGGAGGGACGATTTTACGACGCTCCGAACTCATGTCCGTGTTGCAACAGTAGTGGTCGAGTATATAAATGACGAGATATCCCCAAGTGCCCAACAGTTGTTCCATCAACATTGAATCGATCTATCATCATCATCTATCACATTTTCATCTCACTATTTTCTAAGTGCAAAAACTATACATGTATGCCATGTCTACAAACCCAACAAACAACACGGTCCTTATTGCAGGCGCTGGCCTCGGTGGGCTGTGTCTTGCTCAAGCCCTAAAAAAGCATTCAATCCCCTTCAAAATCTTCGAAAGAGATATGAAACAAAACTTTCGAGCGCAGGGCTATCGTCTCCGCATCTCCGAATTCGGCATTCTATCCCTTCAGTATGCCTTGAACGACAAGATATGGGATCTTTTCGACAAGACTGCAGCTGTGTTTGAAGCATCGGGGCCAGGAGCACGCATCAACACTTTGACCGCCCAGCCACTAACTCAGGGTGCACTCGGTGGAGGACCGCCAGCAGGCGCGCATGGCAATATGACGCCATACACAGTGGACCGCACGGCTATGCGCGACGTGCTTCTAACGGGACTCGAAGATGAATTGCAGTTTGGAAAAGTTGTGAGTCGCTATGAGGAATCTACGGATGGGGTGACAGTGTATTTTAATGACGGCTCGTGCGAGACTGGGGCGTTACTCGTCGGTGCCGATGGGGTGAAGTCAACCATTCGTCAACAGCTGCTTCCGGAATACCCATTTCTTGATACGGAAATGAGAATTATGTATGGAAAATCGCCCATGACAGCAGAACTCAAGAACAGATTCCTCGACAATGCACAGCACGGGATGTCGCTGTTGTATGACGACGGTTCGACGGACAATGGACCAAAAACGGGAGTCCTCGAAGCAATCAAGTTTCCGCAGGGCAAAGTTGTGGCACATATCTCCCTACCAGACGACTATATCTACTGGGTCCTGGTGGTTCGCAAAGAACATATGCCGATTCAAGACGCCGAGGTTCTTCGCTTGGATAACGAGGCGTCGTCAGACCTTGCGCTTACATTGACGGAGAAATGGCATCCTCGCGTCCGGGCAATAATTGAACTCCAGGACAGATCGCAAACATCGGCACTAAGAATGACTTCGGTTGACCCGGAAATGCCAGACTGGGAGGCTACAGGCAGAGTTACCTTGTTAGGCGACGCCATCCATGCTCTTCCGCCAACGGGTGGCGCTGGGGTCAACACGGCATTGCGTGATGCAGCAGATCTGGCTCGCAAGATTGTTCAAGCTGGAGGTAGTTCAAATATCACGCGAGATGTTGTTGCGGAGTATGAGAAGGATCTGAGGGAATTTGCTAGGAAATGGGTTGCTATGAGCTGGCAGGCAGGGCAGAAAGCCTTTGGCTTGAAGTCGCGAGAGGAATGTGGAAAATTCACTTTCTAAGGGTCTTGTTTTTATTTCAGTTTATTTCATAAAAGGGGTTTGGTGCTTGTAGGGAGTTGATATCCGTTGCCATTGTCGCTGAAGACTGGTTCTGGTATAGATAGATTCGCCGCTCAAATTCAGCAGAATTAACATTTTGGAAATCCGCCACCTCTATAATTATAATAAAGATAAAACTATTTTCCTCTCTTGTTTTAAAGGTGAAATTTACTATGAGTTAATTATAGAGCCCAATTTCGCCCTCCACAGTAGTTGCAAATACTGCGGTATGACTCACTGCTGATCAAACGGCCCTAAAATGGCGCTAATATGCGAGAGCCCTGGCCACGCATTTTGTTTCTGGCAGAATGAGAAGGTCATTAGTTGAAGTTTACTTCTATCAATAATGCTCCACGATAGACAGATATACTGACAGCTGTAGGTGTTGCAAAAGGGACACTTTTGAAGTCGATTTATCTTGTGAAAACATTCATCTTCTACTCGGGCAATATCGGAAAGTGGTGCATCATGACGGCCAAGGCAGACAAATTGACGTCGCATCACATCGATCAATACCTGGAATACATCGAAATGCCTCATCAGTTCCGGCAAACCCAGAAAGCAGAGCTCGACCTTGCTTTTCTCACGGTACTGCATATCCATCACATCGCCGCGTTTCCCTATGAAAATTTGTCGCTTCACTATACCAAGAAGGTGAACATCAGCCTCAACGCACTTGCCCTGCATCGGAAATTCCTACAAAATGGACGAGGCGGGTATTGCATGGAAACCAGTATCTTCTTCAACCACGTTTTGCGCGCATTGGGATTTCGAGCCTATCTGACGGGCGCCCGTATTCGGTTGAGGAAAGATGGGGTTCCTCAAGGCCCTTATAGTGGATGGTAATGACTGGAATTAGAAAGAAAACAAGGACACCTACTAATTCTTAGACAGGCGGCACATTGTGAACATTATTATCTTCCCCGATGGCAGCCGCTACTCATGCGATGTCGGCTTTGGGGGTGATGGGCCGACAAAACCTCTCCCCATGGTCAGTGGACATATAGTTCCTAATCTCGGGTCCCAGGAGATTCGCCTGCTGCACGATACCCTGCCGGAGCATCTCACCGAGTCTCAGCACGTGTGGATTTACCAGTACCGCAACAGCACGGACAAGCCGTGGAACTCTTTCTATGCCTTTGCAGAGAACGAATGGGCGCCGTCAGAGTTTGATGCAATCAATTACTGGGCCAGTACTCATCCGGACAGCTTCCAGACGTATATTATGTTGATAGTTCGGTTTTTAAGGACCCCAGGGAGTGCCGAGATTTATGGAAAGTTGATGCTTGTTGATGGTGAGGTAAAACGGAACCTTGGCGGTAAGACATCTGTGGTATTGTCTTGCAGGACAGAAGAAGAGCGCCTCAAGGCTTTGAAAGAGATGTTTAACATCACCCTGACGGACGAGGAGAGAGAGGGCATTCGTGGCAGGGCATCGGAGCTACCGGCATAGAAGAGACGAAACGTTTGCCTTGAGCGTTCTAATTAATGCGTGAGCTCATTCTGTAGTTGAGAAGAGAGACAATTTTCGAAATCCCCAGTAATGGAAAGAATTACCCGATGAAGTAATTTTGGGTCCTGTCTCCGGCGACGGGACAACACATCGGCCTTTTCCAATAAAAAGATAAAAGTGTCTGTAAAGCACTAGAGTATGGATATAGCAATATTAATAGTGACTGCAATGCCATCAACAACCCATACGACATATTATAATGACGGACCGTCGTGCGCGGGTAACTATATCGGGCGCGGTCTTGTTGTTTACCGAAACGGGAAAGTGCAGGGAACGTTCAAGCGCGGTTCCATGTTCGCCAACCCCCTGGATAACTTAATTAATAATAATAATAATAGAAGACTGATCCATAACTTCCGTGGCCCGAGCAACATGAAAGTTACCGGACTAAAGCACGGAAGCGAGTGCGACGACTCGTCCAGCCAAGAAATACGCCACGGCCGAATTAGGCCGAGCGATCGTGCAGGGTTGACGCGTGGAAGTCGTCCACAATAATGATCCGTACTAGGACGGATGTAGCAATGAACAATAATAATGCAGCAACAAGAATCAGAGCGAACAACACGCACGAAACATGACGCGGTCCGAGCCATGATGAAACACAGCTGGGCCGGGCAACCGCACGGGCCACCGGCAGCCAAGCTATCCGGCGCCGGGCTCGCTAGCTGTATTGGGACAGGCTCCTTGCCGCATTGGGGAGGCGGCGGGGACGAATGTGGCGCCGCCGGAATGGAGACTGGCAGTCTTCCCGGCAGCAGTCACGTGCCCGCGCGCGTCGGGAGCTCCGGCGTCCCGTGGCCGCGCTAGAACTGAGAAGGCGAGAAGGCTAGAAGCTCGGCTAGAACGTGGGACGGAAGGAACAACACGGAGTGCGTATAATAGTTAATTATATACGTAGTATTATTACTGCCAGTCAAGGCCCAAGACTTCAGCGTAATAGTTGCATGGCCAGATCACACACGCACACACACACACACACACACACACACATACACACACACACACACACATGTACCAGCGTATACAGGTAAACAATGTACAATGGTGGTGCATAACTCCGCCAGGCTGCAATGCTTGGCACCCACGCGGAGAACGATCCTTTTCCGTGCATGCAGCATAACCACTGTCATAACAATCGTATGCACGATGCAGCATGAGATGACTCAGTATTAGTATTCACTAAATTCTAATGCCACCGCGGACCAAACCGCCCGCTGCCACCATTAGCATCCGTTCCGGCCAGCCTGCAATAGGGCTGAGGGCGCGCCGCAGCCAATCGCAGTGGCATTCCTTGTCTGTTTCGGACCCGGATCCCTTCGCTGCCGGCACTCTCCCTTGCCCAGCGCGCGCCCTGTATATTATTGTCGGCCCCCCCTTCTGGCGACGGTCTGTGAAGAACACAAGAATATCAACGGTTCAGGGACTTGCTTGATACGCTCGACGTCTGCATCTCTCCTGTCGCTGCGACTTCCGACTTCCGCACCACCAATTGGTCGCTCCTTCCCTCCTTGGTCCTCGCATGCTTGGGCCCAGTAACGTGACCTCCGCCACCGCGACGTGACTGCCGCAGCCCAGCCATGTTTGCTTCCAACTTCAACAACGACCGCACCCAGGAGACCGCCGGCCCTGGCACCAACAGACGCGGCTCGCTGCAGTCTCGCTTGCCCCGCGACCTGTCGAGCTCTGCCACGCTGTCGCCCGAGTCTGGCCATGCTTTTCGCGAGGCCGACCAGTCGACCTTGGTCGGCAGCCCCGACCTGAGCCATGCCCACTCGGTCGAGGGCCTCGACGTGATCCAGGATGAACAAGCAAACGAGGAGAGCGTCAAGGCTCTAGCCCGCCAGTATACCCGGCAATCGGTACACACTACCTCCGACCAGAACCCGTTCAATGCAGAGCCCGGCTCCTCCCTCGACCCGGCGTCAGACCACTTCAATGCGAGGGCCTGGATGCGAGCTATGTTCAAGCTGCGGAACGAGGACAGCGATCGCTTCATGGGCCGCACCGCCGGCGTGTGTTTCCGCAATCTGAGTGCCTATGGCTTCGGTACCGCTGCCGACTTCCAGAACACAGTCGGCAACGCGGGCCTGCAGATCGTTGGCTTGGCCCGCAAGCTCATCGGTACTGGCCAGCGTCGCATCGATATTTTGCGCAACTTCGATGGCTTGGTTCACGCTGGCGAGATGCTCGTCGTCCTGGGCCCGCCCGGCTCGGGCTGCTCGACTTTTTTGAAAACAATCGCTGGAGAAACGGCCGGTTTCTCGATCGACTCGAATTCGCATGTCAACTACCAGGGCATCGCCTACAGCGATATGCACAAGCACTTCCGTGGCGAGGCCATATATACTGCTGAACAGGACGTGCATTTCCCGCAGCTGTCCGTCGGTGACACCCTATACTTCGCCGCCCGCGCCAGAGCCCCCAAGTTCATCCCCGGCGGTGTCTCCGTCCAACAGTATGCCGAGCACATGCGTGACATGATCATGGCCACGTTTGGCATTCGTCACACCATCAATACCCAAGTCGGTAACGATTACATTCGAGGTGTGTCCGGTGGTGAACGCAAGCGAGTCAGTATCGCCGAGGCTGCCCTAAGCGGTGCCCCTTTGCAATGCTGGGACAACTCCACCAGAGGTCTCGACAGTGCAAATGCCATTGAATTCTGCAAGACCCTTCGTCTCGAAGCCGAAATCTCAAAAGTGACTGCCGCCGTGGCCATCTACCAGGCCCCACAGGCTGCATATGATGTTTTCGACAAAGCCACCGTCCTGTATGAAGGCCGCCAAATCTACTTTGGAGATGCAAAGAAGGCCAAAGACTACTTCATAAAGTTAGGTTTCGAGTGCGCCGACCGCCAAACAGATGCCGATTTCTTGACCTCGATGACCAACCCCAAGGAGCGCATTGTTCGTCGCGGATATGAAAGCGTTGTCCCTCGCACCCCCGACGAGTTTGCTACCGCTTGGAAAAACAGTGACGAGCACAAGGCTCTCGTGGAAGAGATCGAGCACTATGAGCGAGAACATCCAATCGGAGGGAACGATTTGCAAGCCTTCGAGCAATCAAGAAAGTTGCAACAATCCAAGCGCCAGCGCCTCCACTCCCCCTATACCCTTTCTTATGCCGAACAAGTTTCTCTCTGTCTGTGGCGGGGCTTCAAACGATTGATCGCCGACCCAAGCTTGACATTGTCAGCACTTTTTGGTAACTTTTTCATGTCTCTGATCATCGCCTCCGTCTTCTACAACCTTCCTGTCACCGCCGAATCTTTCTTCTCTCGTGGTGCTTTACTTTTCTACGGTACCTTGATGAGTGCTTTCAGTTCCGCCCTCGAAATTCTCATCATGTACGCCCAGCGGCCGATTGTCGAAAAACACACTCGCTATGCCCTCTACCATGCCTCTGCCGAAGCCTTTGCGTCTGCATTGACTGACATGCCCTACAAAATTCTCAATACGATTACATTTAATTTACCCCTCTATTTCATGACGAACCTGCGTCGCGAGCCAGGTCCGTTTTTCTTCTACCTCCTGTTTGCGTTCATCATCACGCTCACCATGAGTATGATTTTCCGGACCATGGCCTCTGTGTCACGTACCCTGTCTCAAGCACTGGTACCGGCTGCTTTGTTCATTCTCGGTCTCGTTATGTATACTGGGTTTGCCATTCCGACAACGTACATGCTCGGTTGGTCTCGGTGGATCAATTACATTGATCCGGTCGCTTATGGCTTCGAGTCGGTTATGATAAACGAATTCACCGGCCGTCGCTTCCCTTGCACTGCCGCTACGCCTTCTTATGGAACCTTTGAATACGGTTTCTGCAATGCTGTCGGCGCCGCACCTGGTGATGACTTTGTTGATGGTGATGTTTACCTCAAGTCTGCCTACAACTACGTTGCTTCCCACCGATGGAGAAACTTTGGTATTCTGTGGGCATTCATGTTGTTCTTCTTTGCCGTCCACCTTCTCACCACGGAGTACATTCAAGCCAAGAAGTCCAAGGGCGAGGTGCTAGTTTTCCGCCGCGGCCATATTCCCGAGGAAATGAAGAAGGGTTTCAATGAAGATCCTGAAGATCTGAACATCCGCGACCCTGGTCCACGCAAGGACGAGGCAAGCGACAAAGACTCCACCAACTTCATCCAACGCCAGACTGCTATTTTCCAATGGCACGACCTTTGCTACGACATCAAGATCAAAGGTGAACCCCGGCGCATTTTAGACCACGTTGATGGTTGGATCAAGCCTGGAACCCTCACTGCTCTCATGGGTGTCAGTGGTGCTGGTAAAACAACTCTCCTTGACGTTCTTGCCACGCGTGTGACCATGGGTGTGATTAGTGGTGAGATCTTGGTTGATGGTAAACAACGTGATAGCTCATTCCAACGTAAAACCGGCTATGTCCAGCAGCAGGATCTACACCTTTCAACTTCTACGGTGCGCGAGGCTTTGATGTTCAGTGCCATCTTGCGTCAACCTGCTCATGTGCCACGGAAGGAAAAGGTTGAATACGTGGAAGAGGTCATCAAGCTGCTTGAAATGGAACAGTACGCAGATGCCATCGTTGGTGTTCCCGGAGAAGGTCTCAATGTCGAGCAACGTAAACGTCTCACAATTGGTGTCGAACTTGCTGCCAAGCCCCAACTCCTGCTTTTCCTCGACGAACCTACCTCCGGTTTGGACTCGCAAACATCCTGGTCTATCCTCAGTTTGTTGGAGAAATTAAAGCAGAACGGACAAGCCATTCTTTGCACCATTCACCAGCCCTCCGCTATTCTTTTCCAACGATTCGACCGACTTCTTTTCCTTGCTAAAGGCGGACAAACAGTTTACTTTGGCCCCGTTGGAGAGTCTTCGCGAACAATGATTGACTACTTTGAGAAAAACGGTGCACACAGCTGTCCTACCGGTGCGAACCCAGCAGAGTGGATGCTTGAGGTCATTGGCGCTGCTCCTGGATCCCACACCGAAATTAACTGGTTTGAGACATGGCGAAACTCTCCCGAATATTACGACGTGATCGCCACGCTGGATCAAATGAAGGCTGAAAGGTCCAAGATGCCAGTCGAGACATCTGAGCATAACAAGGCTGACTACCGGGAATTTGCGGCACCATTCTTCGTGCAGTATCTCCAAGTGCAGAGACGGGTTTTTGAGCAGTACTGGCGCACACCAAGCTATATCTACTCGAAGATTGCTCTCTGTGTTTTCACTGGTCTATTCATTGGTTTCTCTTTCTTCCACGCAGAAAACACTCAGCAAGGTCTTACCAACCAAATGTTCGGGCTGTTCATGCTGATGACCATCTTCGGTCAATTGTGCCAGCAGATCATGCCCATTTTTGTCTCACAGCGGTCACTCTACGAAGTCCGTGAGCGCCCTTCCAAGGCTTTCTCATGGCAGGCATTCATCCTTTCAAACATTGTCGCTGAAGTCCCCTGGAACCTTGTTTGTGCAACTCTCCTCTTTTTCTCTTGGTACTACCCCATTGGTATATACCGCAACGCGGAGCCAACCAACACTGTCACTGAACGAGGTGGCTTGATGTGGATGCTCGTTTTTCAATTCTTGACGTTCACCTCGACTTTTGCGCATATGACTGTCGCTGGTATTGAAACGGCCGAGACGGCGGGTAACATTGCCAACTTACTCTTTGCCATTACTTTGATCTTTTGCGGGTAAGCTCTATCTTTTCATTTCTGTCTGTTTATTGCTTGCTAACTTTTTTCGCCCAACAGTGTTCTTGCTGGCCCAAATGCCTTACCAGGTTTCTGGATTTTCATGTACCGTGTCTCGCCATTCACCTATCTCATCGCTGCCATGCTGTCAACCTCAGTGCGTGACACCACCGTCTCTTGCGCTGGGAACGAATATCACACCTTTAGTCCTCCTCCTGGTCAAACATGTTATCAATTTATGGAACCATATATCGACCAAGTTGGTGGGTATCTTCAGAGCAGCACCGTGAATGCAACCGAAAATTGCTCCTACTGTGCCATTCTTGATACCAATAAGTTCTTGGAAGCACAATCGATCGACCCAACTACAACGTGGCGCAACTTTGGCATTATCTGGGCTTTCATCGCGTTTAATGTCGTGGGTGCCTTGGCTTTGTACTGGCTTGCGCGTGTGCCCAAGAAGAATGGGCGCAAGGTGAAGGAGGAGCAGACTTCTACTCCTTCCTCTCCTGGTGAAACCACGCCTCCTGCTACTAGCAACGAGAAGTCTTAAGGTTGTGGTTTCCTTTTTCAGTCTTTTGTCTTGATTTTTTTTTTTTGTGTCTTTTGTCGAGTTGTTGTGCTTCGCTGTAGCATATTGTTTTTAATATTATTTTGTTTATAGATACAAATGGGTGGATATAGCTAGACAACACTCTAGATAGCATTTACAATCAGCGTTCATCATTTTCCTTTTACTTTGCAATCCTAGATGCTCGTCTTAAAGACTTTAAGTGCCTCTCCTAAAAGCTCTTGATAATGCCTAACCGACCCCTACATGAATTCCAATGAGCCAGTCGTCACATTATGCCCTTTTACACATGTAGGAATGTTCCCAGGGAATGAGTATATCAACGGGCATGCATGTAATACATTGGAGTAGGCTGTCCAAAGATGATTCCACGCCGAGAAACCTGATAATCCAAACTAGTTCAAACTTCGAGGAAATTATATGTGCTGTGTTAATACAGGGCGATGAGATACTCCTCGTTACTTGGTGTGCACTGGAATTAGCAAATCGATCCTTCAAGGCGTATACAAAAATTACCGAGCTGAACTTCGTCAATTTCAAGCATCATCACTAACATCACAACATTCCAGGGCAAATAAAACCGTCTGTTGTTTAAAGCCAGGAATAATATAATAATATATACATGAGTATCGTAAAAAAATAACATCAAGAAAAAAGACCTATTACAAAATATAACCTAATCATTTAGAAGTCAACTGGTATTACAACCCACTCCTGTGTAGAAAGCCGAACTTTTTTCCTCATGCAAATCAAACCGGCAAGCGATCTACGGTCACGTCTGTTCGAACTTGGATTCCTCCCGACGAGGTCGGGATGATATGTTCGTCCGATTCGTTGCCCGTACTCTGTACACGAGTTCTGGTGCGTGATGTAGCCTGGCTCGCCTTGAGATGGCTCATGTCGTTGTAATGAGAGCGATGGGAATGGTCTCCGGTGCGACCCGATGCTCCGTACATTTCGTAGTGAGCCAAGTAGCTGCGGTTTGAGGACAAGCCGAACATCCGCTTTAAGTCTGGGAAGCAGAATGTGACAAGAGGCTTGAAGAACGGGAAGGTTGCGATGAAAACGGCGACACCGAGTTCGACAGATGACCAATTGAGCGGGTCCACGAGAGTCCCTACACATTTTGTTAACCCGGGTTCCGGAAAAGGTGATTAGAGTGGGACACGACTCACAAGTGTGGTCCAAAGAGAAATTGTTCAAATACGTCACTCGGATGATACTCGTCACCACTACACTGGGCAAAAATATTAGTCCTTGACACGAAGGGAGATGACTTCTGGGACTCACAGAACACCCAAGCTGAACATGAATACCAGACCCGCTCGCTTACCGGTCGACATCTTCAGGTTGATCAACTTAGGAATCGGAAGAGCAAACAGAGCAATATCGGTCGCTAGCCGGATGCCGAATGAAATATAGTAGAAACTGAGTAGCTGGAGGCATTTTCCTGGAACAGTATTGGTCGCATCCCATGCCTTGTGAACCGGGCTACACTGGAAGATGACCACAAATGTCTCCTCGATCGTCTCGGCAATTACCAGCCCCATCACACACCAACACAAAATGCTGAATGTCTTTCCTGGGAAGACTTTGAGGTAGAATAGGCAAAAGGAAATTTTGATCGCACCAAGAGCCCAGAGGTATGTAAGTTCCGTCACAAAGTCGAGCTGTACGAAGACGCCGCATAATCAGCCTGTGCTTTTTTCACGGCAGAAAATTGAATCATACATACCTTGAGGAACATCGCCAAATCATTGGGATCGGTGACAGTTTCAATATGTTTTCCATAGCCATAGTTGGTCACTAGGCAGCGATTGAGTATCAGCGCAAAGTCCAAGCAAAACGGTCCTTCAGCGGTAGGATAACTTACTCAATATACACACAAGGCACTCGACAAAAGTGAAAATCTGTTGCCGTGATATAATGTAAGTCTCTAATGGAAAAGTAGGAGCCACTTCAAGACCATACCCATGCGATTAGACAAAAAAGATCGTCGAGTCCAAGTCCAGCGAGGTAACGAATTCGCACAAACAACCGCACGAACAATCCTAGGGAGCTGGCGACAATAAGGATTGTATTACAGACGATGATAGCTTTCACTCTGGACTCATGCAAGTCCACCGATGTGTCGGCCATTGCGTTTTGCGGAATACTAATCTCCCTTGTGTGCTGTTGTCTTGTATCTTGATTTCAGGATCGGGGAAAGAACCCCAGATCTGGTTGATATCTCCTTCCAGAATGAAAAATGCCGAAAAGAGGTTGGAAATGGAAAATAAAATAAAGTAAAATAAAATTAAAAAAAGCCTATGTCTTCAGGCAGGATAGATATCAAGTATCGAAAGCCACATACGGCGTCATAGGCCTCAGCCCGTATGCGTGGATAGACGAAATCCGTTCTAGAAGAATAGGAAGAGGAGAATAATAGTAATAAATGTGATATTAATGGATCTGGAACGTTATCAACAGTGATTGATCGCCCCAGTGATCTTGAAAATGGGGGGGATATGCAAGAAATCAACAATTCAGGAACCTGTTCGCTAGCTCATTCAAAAATCACAGAGGTACTTCCAATGACAAGTCACGGTCTTCGTATGGAGCAGCTCAGCCTGCTACCTTGACTTTTCTATTACAACATGCTTGCATTGGCAAAGTGCAAACTCTGTTCTAGGGGTAATACTGGATGAAAAAGCCGCTGGTCTCTAGGTTACAAAGAGCTTAGGTAGCAGCCACTGCGCTGCAGGGACAGAGTTAGAGCCGACCCGCCGCTACGGGTGTAATTTGGGAACGCTAGCAGCTTAGTGTTCCGGGCTCTGGCTGGGCTATCCTTGCTTTTCTGGGAGCGTACACTGTACAGCTGAGCGGGTGTCTCGGATGGCTCGCGGGTGTAGACTAAAATGTGGAGTGGCAGCTACGAAAGTTAATTCACTATTGCTGCATGCAAGTTCAACAGGCTAACAGCCGGACCTCAAGCAAGAGATCATTTCGTTTGAGGCCAGACTAAACACGATGCGACAGAGTTAGCCCATCACAGGCACCCCACAAGCCCACTGAGGGTCCCGGGAAGCCATTTAAGAGGTTTAGTCCATTTTTGAGCACTGCTTACGCCCGGAGATTGTGGATTCCTGCCGTAGGACTACGTACAGAGCCTGGGATTGAGAACCTCATTGGGTTAGATGAAGCCCCGTCACCGGTGCAGGATCTGCCCTTAAATTTTTCTAGCTCTGGGGAATCGCCCCGCGAAAATCGTCGAGTGGATCTGATTGTAAGCGAACCCCATCTGGAGAATTTCGCTACCAGTTATAACCATACTGAGCGAACCAGACTAGTTTATATTATTCGCCGTGGCGTGTATTATTATTATTTGAACGAGGGATCTAGAATGCTGGGGGTACTGCTGGTCTCTGGAGCCCTGAGCACTCTGTAAACACGACAACCAACCTCCTTAGTACTCTGTACTGACTTCTCCGTACGCATCCTTATTATTGTCCTTTAATTTAAGATGTACGTACTCGTACTCCATAGCAGGGACTACTAGAAAGCACCAGAGTGGCCCGCTAGCACAGCGTCTGCACTAAGCGTTTAGACGAAACGGGTTTTGATTGCCCCGGAAGACCCGAAAAATGTCTTGATGGATGACAGGGCTATCTTTTCGCCGACCGAATGGCACAGCGTAGAATTCTTACTCCTGCAACGTCTCCATACTACAGACCGTCCTTGCAATTTCCGAGAACCATTCGCATATCCTACCAGCCCTTTTCCGAGCTTCAATATTATTGGATTCCAATTTCCCTCATGGCAGAGACCCAGAACCAGGAAGGTGGGCATCATGCCGTTGTTTTTGGCTGCTCCGGAATTAATGGGTGGGCTCTCGTCAACCAGCTACTTTCTGGCTATCCTTCAACTGGAACGTTTGCGAAGATCACTGCCGTTGCGAATCGACCCTTCACTGCCCACGATGCTAAGTGGCCCGCTGATGGTCGACTGAATATTGTATCCGGGGTCGATCTTTTGGTCGGTGATGACTCGTCCCTGGCAAGAACGCTGAATTTTCCTTCGGTTGAGACTGTCAGTCATATATATTACGCTGGTAAGATCGCCAATCCTTCTCTATGCACGGCTTTCCAAGTTGCGTTATAACTAACTCCAAATGAGTAAACAGCATATCGGGCTAGCGACAGTGCCTCGGAAGAATGCCGTGTCAACAAGGAGATGCTTCGGGCAGCCGTACATAGCCTTGAGGCTCTTTCCCCCAAACTGTCCTTTGTGACTCTGATTACGGGCACCAAGGTAGGTAATCTCTGCACCTTATGCGCCGTTGAATACGGAACTTCACTAATTGAACCTCGGATGATCTCAGGCATATGGCGTCTATCTGTTAGACAAATTCCCTTTCCGGGGACAAGTGCCACTGAAAGAGGACCTTCCTCGTGTTGCTCCCGAATATGCCAAGGACCTCTTCTACTATCACCAAGTAGATCTCCTTCATGAGCTGTCTGCAGGCAAGACATGGTCATGGTGTGAAGTCCGTCCCGATGTCATCGTATGTCACCCCACACTCTATCATTTCACCATATCCTTCTCATGTCCCCTATAGGTTGGTGTCGCGCCCTTTGGAAATGCAAACTGTATGGCTCAAACAATGGGCATCTACTTGAGCTTGTATCGCGCTCTTGAAGGAGAGGGCGCCCGTGTCTCGTTCCCAGGAAACGAAACTGGCTGGCGTTTGCTTTCGACCGACTCAAACCAGGACATCATTGCTCGCTTTTGCATCTTCTCGTCGTTGCAATCACGAGACAAGGTCCATGCCCGTGCCTTCAATATTGCTGACAGTGCGACCCCAGTTGCGTGGTCCCAGCGTTGGCCGGTGTTGGCTGCATACTTTGGACTGGAAGGCGTAGGACCAGATGATTCTAGCCTTCACCCAACCCAGTACATAGATCGCCATTGGGATGAATTCCAGATCCTGTGCCGCAGCAATGGACTCCAGGAAGACATCATCTACAGAAGCACGCATAACACCGGTTCCAGAATGGGCACTCTACGCCTGATGGACTTTGATCGGCCATTTGATCTCAGCCGCGCCAGAGCGTTAGGCTTTCACGAGGAGATTGATACGGCCACATCATGGCATGGCGCATTCGACCGGGTGCGCAAGGCAAGGATTATTCCGTAGATGTTTTAAAATCGATCATCGTAACCCTAACTCTGAGGCTAATCCCAACCCCCGCATCCGCCCAGGGGCGTTCTCTCTCACCCCTTGGCCCATGAATTAAAATATATGATGTCTTGGGTGGCTGTACGATTCAGAGACAACGACTGATCCTATTAAAAAAACCTGCATTCCTCGTTACGGCTTGATTCAGGAGGGAGCACTTGAGTTGTGTTCTTTGCAAGCGCAATTAAGGTTCCGGGCGTTTCCACAAGCTCAGATGTAAACTTAGTGACCTACGATCGCAATGAAAATCAGACCAGCTGATTGGAGACCCAGCCAGCCTCGGGCAACGGACTGAAGCCGAACAGGTGGACCCTGGGGTTGAGTGGTCAGCACTAAAAATGCAAAAATGGTTAAATCAGCAATGTAACTCTGCAGAACCCACCGCCCCGCTCGGAGAGGAGTGGCCGACTACTCCTACACCGTCTACTCCGTACAAGTCCTGTTCTTGTCAACTGCTCCGACCTGATCAGGCTGGTACGACGGAGAAGCTGCCAAATGAGTTTGTAGTCGGCCGCTGTCTCGCCACTGTTCGGCTCAGACACGCAAGACAGCATGGGACTCCGCTGCAATATTTAGCCGTGCCCTAAAATCGGTCATTTGGTCCTCCCAAACTTGGGATCTCGCGTGGGCGTGCCAGCCGGCATTTCTTGCATAAACATTGAACAAGATAGCGGTTGAACCTTGGTTGCCAAGTCCTTAGTCTTTTGCTGTATCAGCCACATGGCCGTAAGACTTTGCATCCCTTTATCATTCCCTCTCATGGCTGTTTGATACTTCACTCGTCTGCGCACGACTACAAGCAAGTCTGACTGACCTGTCACTCGTTTCTCGGATTATGGCAGACTTCAAATCATCACTGACAGTCGAGGACGGCCCAGTCCCTCCCAGCCCCACGATGTCTCCCTCGCAGGCTCTGGATCTTGAACACTTACCAGATGGCTACTATCGTAGCGTAAACTTCATTGGGTCACTGGTAGCTGTGTGTCTGATGGCGATCAGTTTGTACCTGGGCTTCACCTTGCCGGTACTTGATTCAATCCCTTGGACGCGTTCAAAAGAAGCCATGCAATAGCTAACTCCTTGATAGGTTAACAGTCTGACTGCTATCAATGCCGACCTTGGCCCAGACCCAAGTTACACCCTTATCACCACCATGTTTACCCTTATTTCAGGTGTATGAGCTTCTTTCCTTGCTTTCCTTGGACGTTTTACTAATGTGTACTGACCTTGCAATCTGTTCTCAGGTCGCAGTCCTGCTGGTTGGTCGATTTGGCGACATCTTTGGCCGCAGATACTTCTTGATTGGTGGTCAATTCCTGGGCCTGATCGGTGCTATTGTCTGTGCAACGGCCAAGAATGTTCCAACTGTGATCGGTGGCAGCGCACTTTGCGGTCTCGCTGCTGCTGTGCAGCTGACCTTCACCTTTGTCATCGCCGAACTAGTGCCTAACAAGGCACGTCCTCTAGTTAATGCAGCTATTTTTATCACTACATTTCCCTTCGCCGCGTTTGGTGGTATCATCGCGCAAAAATTCATCACCAGCACCGAAAAATCCTGGCGCTGGAACTACTATTTGAACATCATCACATGCGGTCTCTCCGTCATCTTGTTTGCGTTTTGCTATTTTCCTCCGGGCTGGAATGTGAAGCACAAGGGCGAGTCTAAGTTGAATGGCTTGAAAAAGTTCGACTATCTTGGATTTATCTTGTATGCTGCTGGTCTTATCCTGGTTTTGCTTGGTCTTTGTAAGAGTTCATTATCTCTCAACTCTAGATTGTTGTGCTAACGTGTGGCGAAGCCTGGGGTGGTTCTTCGTACCTATGGGATTCTGGACACGTTGTAGGAGTTTTGGTTGTCGGTTTTGTTTCGTTGATCGCATTTGTGATTTATGGTACGCGTACCCGTTACCATCCGGTGTTGAAGAGATCATCACATACTAATAGAGTGTAGAAATCTTCGTCCCCATTGAACAACCGGTCCTGCCAATGTCCTTACTCAAGAACCGTGGTTACACCGCCACCGTCTGCTCCGCCTTGGTCGGTAATATGGTTTACTTTTCAATGAGGTCCGCATTCAAAACTTGTACGATATATGTGCGCAGATTTGTCTAATTCTGATCTAGTCTTCTCTGGCCTGAAGCTATTCAAGCCTTATTTACAACTGATACGATCAAAGCCGGATGGCTTTCGGTATGTACCCAACACGCTAAATACTCTCCACAAGGTAGCTCTAACCATGCATTCGCAGATCTCCACTGGTACTGGTGTTATTGTTGGTGAAATTGCTGCCGGTATTTTGATGAAGCCTCTTGGCCATTCGAAATACCAGCTCATTGCCTCGACGGTCATCATCACCGCCTTCTCCGGGGCGTTGGGTGCAATAAACCAAAATCGGCAATCGCTCGGCATTGCGGTATGGACTTGCAAGTTTTTTTTATTGTCTAAATCGTTCTGATAGTTATGTCATCTAGTTCACCGCAATTGGCGGTTTCGGTGTGGGCTACCTCGAGCTCATCACGTTGATCATGTGTCCTCTGTATTGCAAGCCGGAGGATATTGGGCTTGCAAGTGGATTCCTCGGGTCGGCAAAGCAAGTTGCAGGAACCATTGCCAGTACGTTCTTTCTTTTTAGCTCGCTAAAAACATTAAAACCAGTTTAACATGATATTCTTTTTCTACAGCCGCAATCTACGTCGCCATTCTCCAGAATCGCCTCGCCACGAACCTGCCCCGTAATGTCTCGGCGGCGGCCCTTGATGCGGGTCTACCAAAATCTTCCTTGGTTGATCTTCTTGAAAATGTCAACAGCGGCGATCTGAGCTCTGTTCCCGGTATTACCGACAATATCATGGCTGTTGTGGCCGATGCTGTCAAGACAGCTTACTCGCAGTCTTTTCAGACCGTGTTCCTGGCCAGTATTGCATTTGCGGGCATGGCTATTATCGCTGCCCTGTTCTCTGTTTCAGTTGACGAAAAGCTCGACAATGTTGTTGCAGCTAAGTTGTCCGGGACAGGGGCTAGCCAAGAAGCGTTGAACGAGACGGAGAAGACGCACGAGTAAGGAATGAATCGAGAAGAGGGGGAAAGAATCTAATAATCTTTACGTCACTAATAATCTATTATATGTATTCTTTGCAATGCTTTTGTTTTAAATTATTCTGATGAATAACGAGGCGATAAAAGCAGCTGGTATGCCGATCTTGCCCTAGATTAGTTTGTAGTGGATGAGGACAGAAAAAGCAACATTCGGGGAACGACGGGCAAAGTCCATATAGAATAGGAATCTTGTGCGGCTTGGTCTCCGGGTGTTTGGCATATTATTACGTATTAGCTTTCAATAGAGTTGAGAGGGGTTTTTCTTTTTTCGCTTGGAAAAGGACCCTAGTGCCTCATAGCTGGAAACATACTAATGATCCTTATTGCCGCGTCGTTATACACTGGAATTGTTCAAATGATTGTCCGTGCCCCAGGGAAAATCCGTATGATGGCCAAATAATATCGACTCTGGTTCGGAAATGGCCAAGACCAGAGTCACTACGGAGTAGAATCACAAGAGAAGGATTGCGTCAACAGCACCCAGGCGCTTTTTTACATGCATGAATCCTGTTTCTTAAACAGGCAAAGATGTTTCCTCCATTCCTTTCTTTTTCTCCGAACTCTAAATAAAACCTTTACCTCTTTACTCCGTAATGACTGGCTTCAATACAACTAATTCTAATATTATTACTACTACTGGTAATTTGTGGCAAAGAGAACTGCTGCAAGCCAAGTGGGCCTCAGCCACGATCTGCGTGTTCTGTCGACCCAAAAATCCTATCGCAGAAGGTTTCGGAGCTTCCCCCGTGGCGGCAGACACTGAACCTTCAACCTTTTAGGGAGTAGAGGGAATATATACGAAAACTGTCGGTTCTAGTGCCTGGCTCCAGTCCTGCGCCTTTCCCCGATTCCTCCGTGTCCCGGATATGGAGAGACCATATGCATAGGTCCAATCAACTCCTGCCAAGGGGAATCGTGAAATCCTCATAGACCTACTTAAATAAACCTTAGCTTAAGACTCTTGTGATATTTGCTTTTGTTTCAGAGTTTAGGCTAGCCTCATGGGTACACTACAAATTTTGGTCAGCCTGGGCGGGAAGTTCCTGAGCAATTTCCTGATCAGGACCACAAAAAAGTCTAAGCCAGATATGTGACTGACAAAATTATGCAATTGAGAGCTTTTGATCCCCTTTTAAGGGAGTTTATGCGTACACCCCCCCCCTTAACCAGATTTGTTATAGACCCAAAATCAAATTTCCTGATAAATTACTAGTATTTTTGATCCTTATTTATAGCTATATAATCTTTAGAAATCCTCATTTTAATATTAATTTTATCTATTCTAAGGAACCCTAACTCTTCCCTAACCCTAAGTAGATGGATATTTATTAGGGTTAGGAGTAATAATGAGTTGAGGTTTAGGTTAGAAGTTAAAGTGGTCAAGATTAAGAAAAGGTTAGGGTTCCTTAGAATGATCTTTGAGTTTTTTCAAACTAGAGATTAATAATCAAACCTACTAAGAATTTACTAGGAAAGGTGATTTCAAGTCTAGGATGGATCTAGTTAGGAGGGGGGGTGGGTGCACGCATAAACCCCCCTCTTTTAATGCAACTCTGTTTGTGTGGCTGCACCCCGTCCACCTGGCTCGTATGAGAAATCCGAAGTTACATAGTACGTAGTGTGTCATCTGCGCAGTGCTGGTTTGCGGCGAGGTTAGCACCCAGCCGTGTCGGAATGGGGCACTCATTAATTGAAAATTATCCATTACTGTTAAATATGTAAGGACAAGGGCGTTTGGTACTAAGAGATCAATCTGAAATATCAATAATGAGAGATGACTAAATATCAACAGCCGATTTGCCCTATAACAGTTACATTTCATAGATACTTATATTGCCACTCTAATGGTATATATCAAGCAATCTATAATTAGGCAAATGACTGTATGATAAGATCTCAAATGTCGTATTGCCACAGTGATTTGAACCTGTAGAAATACTTCAATGTTATCTGCATCGTCGACGGTTTCTTGAAACTGTGACAGTCTAGAATTTTTAAACATTTTAATTACATAGAACAGAAAGCAATACGTAGCAAGAATGGATCTACATCATATTACAGAATCCCAAATGAGACATTCTTAGGATGAAGAAAATGGCAGCCTAAACGTGTATCACATATCTCAACTTTAACTGCAGGGAAATCAACGACTGAGCCTCACGAATTTCGATGTTACAGTTGCAAATGTCAATTGATAGGAGTAGAGTTATGAGCGCTGTTAATATCCATGTCCAAGAATGTGCCATTTTACACCAGTTGACATGAAAAGTCCCAGTGCCTGATAGATACAAATATTGATAGAGCTAAATATATATATATATTTTGATGTCGGCTTATCAATTGATCTATCAACACAATAGTATGTAGCATGTGCCACACCTTCAATCAATCCTTATTTTAGACAGTATCGCACCATTAAAGAGCATAGCTTTATTTTAATAACAGAAAGATATTACCTGTGACTAACAATGTAATAGATAAATTGAAAATTCTACTTGAGATATTGCTTTGACTTGGAACAAGAAAATGCTTGAAAAAATTTTGAAATTTTCCAGCTAGGCATATGTTGAAATACTTGAAATAAAAGTAGAATATTTTCATGATTTCAGCCCTAAATAATATAAAGCTCACGAAAAGTCAGGACAAGCATCCCACACACATTCTAGCGGACTACACAGGTATGTGTAACTTAGTTTTCGGTCAAAAGGAAATCCATCATCTACTGAACAAATCGCCCTTTGAGTTATTACAGCTTACATGCATGCCATGGGTAGTTCAATAAAAAATACCTGCAGGAAATTAATGAACATGTTTCCTATATTACTTCAAGAATTCCTAGCGAGTAGACATATATGCACCCTGACATGATGAATAACCAAATGTTGAATCAGCGAATCGTCAACACCAGCAAGAAATATAGACCCAGAATTTACATAAATAAAAGCCAAGAACTCTCGTTGAGAGAAGTATACTAAAGAAGAAAGTACAGAGAGGAAAATGTCTGTTTTACCTCTGTGTGCAGATGTCGGATTCTGGCGTCCCTGTCTCTTTAAATTTGCCTTCGTCTCAAATGTAATTGTCACCGCGGGAAGCGGGTTTGTCAAAAATGACCTATTACTTCAATGAAACAAAGTAAGGATTGAGAACATCTTGTGTCAAATATAGATGTGGTGAAAGGTTTGAAAGAGTGCAAATACTTAAACCCCCGGTTAGTCGGGTTGTGTGCTATGTTACAGGCCAACAAACTGTCCAGTCATCTTTTCAATATAAGTCTCAACAAAATATAGTAACACAAAAATACTTTTAGACTGATGGTAATGGTTTTTTTTTCGGGCAGCAAATTAATCGGCGATTATTCCAAGGGTATGCCTGAAGCGGTGCCTTTTTTGTCGGTTCACAGCCCAAATCTTGTCATACCTCATCTAAATAAAGCATGGCTCATTTACATTTTATTGAAATAGGCCAAATATCTTCCACTAAGTTCTTGAGGCCTCTCTTTTTTTTTTAAAAAAAAAATGCCACTCACCATGGACAACAAACTTCATAAGGCTATGTCAAAAATGCGTTTGTTTCGCAGATGCTCGCCTCCCTCGTATGAGGAAGCAATCCAAAACCATGAAACAAAAAGCAGAGTTTTAAATTTCGAGTAAGAAGCTCAGAACAAGCCTTGTCACAGTTATTGACGTATGAGTTCGTTCTCCCAAGATACAAACCCCTAAGACGTCAAATAATTTTCCAAGGAGCCCCTGTCATGACCCGCGCGTCTTATCACGGTATGTTCTTTTGTCTGTGCAGCTCCGCTATAAGAGAAAATAATAACCCCAAGTGCTATTGTTAATATTCATCAGGTGACTCGTGTTTTGCATCATGTTGTCGAGGGGATGGGTACATACTGTATTCAGCTATACACCTCTCCCATGAAACTTGATTCTATTATCTCATTTATTGCTGTTAATTTTAATCTGCGATATATTCTTTCTATATTAATGGATACTGGCTTGAGATAATATAGACAGCATATTAATATCTGGAGCTTTTAAATACAGCGTAAAAAGAAATCTTGCAACTATGTAAAAAAGCCCAAGAATGTAGAAATCCGATAACTCCTGCTTTCAGAAAGAGGGAAATATGAATCAAATACATAGATGAAATGTGTAACACATACATCATTGATTGGGACGCTATATAATCTTATTTTTCATCTTACTCAAAGGCACAGATGATCATAACTGTCAATAGCGAAATAAACCCGGTGATAGATTGCTTCTTTCTTCATGGGACTTCTCTTTACTAATATATTTATTATTTTTACATCTCCACTAGAGATCTAATGGTTAATTATAAAGAGGGACTATCACACAGTTACTCATCAATACATATTTGTAGACTTGATTTCATTGGGACCAAGTGAATATTGGTGTAATTGAATTATATGAGAGTTCTATTACATCTTATAAGAGAACGCGCCAATTCAAAAAAATAAAATATAACGAGTGAAACCAATCGACAGGTAACATCGGGAGCCTAAAAAAATGAGCAATTTAGTGTTTGGGAAGATGTTTTTTTTTAGATCAGTCGAGACTCTTTATAAGACTCAAAATCCCCTCAATGACTTCTTTCGGTTTTTCCTGTGGAATCCAATGTCCTGCGTTTTCCACCATTTTGAAGAACCGAAAGTCTTCACAAAATGTACCGTCACGCATCTTTTCTATAGTCCCAGGCTCCTGATATGTACCCCAGTCCTTGTCTCCAGCAATGAATGCACAGGGGATCTTTATTTTCAGCCCAGCAAAGACATCCATGCCTCGCTTAAACCTTCCATCCGTGTATGCTCGATACCAATTCAAGCCACCCGCGAATGTGGTACGACTGTACTCGGATGCATACACCTCAATGTCTTCGTCTGACAGCCATTCTTTCGACAACTCCACTGCTTCTTCTGTTTCATTTACCATGAGTTTATTGATTGATTCTGGCATCGTTGCTTCAAGAGGCATGATATAGTAGTAAGGGAGCTTGACAAGCTCGGAGGCCGTCCATCCTCCTTCCAGTGGATGGGGACTATTGCCTGCCCAAGACGCGGATTTAACATAGAAGTACCCGCGCAAGAAGCTACTCAACCCCCCCGGAGTTGCTGGGCTTGTCATTTCGGTATTTGCATCCGGTGTAGAATAGTACCACTTATAGTGCTTGCGACCGAGTACTGCAAGCTGTTCATGAATTGATGACGAGCCCGGCTTTTGACCAACAGCGGCGGCATCAGTGGTCCCATCCTGTTCCTCCCTATTCGCAACGCCAAAGGGCAGTTTTGGGGATCCGTTGAATGGATGGGTCAGCAACATCACACTTTCAAATACGTCTGGCCGAATCACTGCACAACCACCGGCCGTTACACCGCCTGCATCGATACCCACCACACATTTCACCTTTGCAAATCCCAAAGCAGAAACCACAGCAAGCATGTCTCGGACGAATATAGTTGTTGAGAAGGTGTGCAAGTCGACTTCAGCATACGGCCGCGCATCCCATCCTGTTGTCCGACCATATCCTCGCTGGTCCGGTGCGACTACATAGTATCCAGCCTCTGCCAGTGGGAGCATGATTCTTCGCCATGAGTAGGCTAACATCGGGAACCCGTGAAGCAGTAAAATAAGAGGATTTGATGGGGATCCTGCTTCAAGGATATGAAAAGAGAGATGGCCAAAGGACGAAAGGTCGATTTGGCGAGAGGTAATACCCGCTGGGAGGGGTAACTGTGAGTATGTCATGGCTTCTTCTTTAGTTAATTAATGGGTGGGTTTCTTGGAGAACATGAAACAGACATGCTCTCTTTATAGTGTTAAGATCGAGTCATTATCACATGATATACTGACTAACTAATGGGAAGAACATACCAAGTCGATATCGGCGTAGTCGGCTCCTCGGCAATGGTCCGGTGATAACCGTCATTTCCCGGAGCTCACTTATCCTTGCCGCATAACAATTCCTAACATCGGAAATAATTCAATGTCCCCTGTTTTTCATTGATCCCGTTAAATAAAAGGATTTATACATTATACTTCAAGTACTGGTCCTCCAACGAAACAAAGTCTCGTTTTAATAGGATAATGAGTAAATACAGGTAAATGAGTACTAACACTTCGTTCGGCTGTACATATGTGTATTGCTTGTTCAAATACTTTAGTATCATTTAATAACATGCAAATAAATTAAACGTTGAAACTTCCTTTCCAAGCCGCACTAATTGTGTACAATATCAACCGAAGTTACATCGACTTCACTGTCGACATCTGTTCCTTGGTTATAGTTGCCAAACTTGAAATAGCTGTCCGGGTTACCGAGCTGACTCGTCTCAAAGCTCTGGGAATCCCCCCCATTCAAGGAGAAAGTCAAGTTATCATCCGAATAGCTGAGCTCATATGTGAATGCGGTTCCCTCAGGGACATTTCCGACTCTGGTGAAATCGCTGTCTCCGCCACTGGTTGACTGTTCGACACCGATGTAGATATCACCAGACGGTTTATAGTACAGCTCAGCAACTGGTTTGGAGTACTCGGCCGAAAAGACTTGTCCAATAACGGTTCCATGGCTTCCATCATCGGCCGTGACTACAGTCAAAGACACAGTCATCTTGTTAGTGCCACTTGCAGACCAACTTTTAGGGTTCGTCTCGCGGAATTCAGTGCGGCAGTGCTTGCTGTTCGTTGTTTTGACGCATCCGGAAGAACTTGGTGGGGCTTTCATGACAATGGATTTTGCGTCAGCGTCCCAGTAGAACCAATCTGGGTCTTGGAATCCATCGCAGCCTGTCAGGTCAGAGCCGGATACAGTCTCGGGACTTCCATCGCTACCAACTGGAAGCTGGAGGTCAAAATTGCCGATGTTGGGCACATAATATCCCGGAGCACAGTCGGAGGAATTCCTTGTTTTCAGCGTCGGGGAAGCCCATCCTAGTTGAAAGAGTGGAAGAAGCTTTAGAATTGTTGTAGTCTGGAAATGCATTTTCGGATAAAGAAGTGTGAACAAACACCTTGTCCGTATTGAGACTTGTTAGAGGATAAGGCATAAATCAGACGCCCTGACGGGGAGATCGGCCTTATTTAAATAAATACATGAAGAAGTGAGCTAAGCAGGCCATCCTGATCCTAGAGATAAAGCGGTTCATCAGCAAACTAATTTACGGGTGTTGTAGCATTGCATACTACCGTCAGTGCGCATTAGACTGAAACGCCCCGAGGATCTACGTGTTATAAGGTCTTTTCCAGAAATATTGGCAACGTCAAGATTACCTTTTTACGTGCTGACTACTAATAGCCTCGTTTGACGTAAACTTAATTCATTCAAAAAGACGCTATGGGAAACGATGGAAAGCATTATTGGATGACAGAAACCTCGGGCTAATGAAGCCCCTAGGTAACTGCCAGATAAGTGAAAGTGTTAGACGGGGTCCATTGACACGGAACTCAAATAATAATGCGCTAGTTGCTAGTCTCAAGATGACTGAAGAGTGAAAATACTGCTACGTATGAGCATTGAAGAGTAGTGAGAAGTCCGGGCCTCTAGCCCCCACTCTTTTTCAATTTCTCTTTTTGGAAACTGGTCAAGAGTACTCCGTACGAAAGTAAGACATGACTACTGGTCACGTTTACTTTTTAAACTAAAGCATGTAAGCGGTTATAACTTGCACGTAGTGGTATTAGGCTCGTTTCATTTTGATTGGATGAACATTCTATTTCTGGATGCATTCTTAAGGGTACTTTTATTTTAGAATTCTGTGTTGACGAGGGTATTTAGTAGAACGAAAAATGTTAAAACTCGTGTCACAATTAGTCACACTAAGATCTCTGGTTTTTGGGGGCTGGTCTAGTGAAGAGATGCTGAATTGGGCCCTTAGCCACATCACAACTAAGGACAAGTGGGTTTAAACCCTATAGCTCCTAAAATGCCTAGAGCATTGAATATTTGCAGGGCTTTTTTTTAAAGGTTTTTTATTTGATTTATCCTTGGAACTTGCCTATCTAATAAGCATACAATGTAACGTTTGATTGGCACGGCTTTATAATCAATTGATAGTATAATGAAATGTCAACTAGTGCAACGTAAGCTTATATCAATAGATGTTGATTCAAGCCTTGGCTATGTAGCTTTGCCATTGACGGCTCATTTTGAGAGCATGACGTTATTAAGAAAGTGCCCTATGGAAACATTGAACACCTGAACCCTACATATCATATGTGGATACTGCATGTGGAGTATTTAATATAAAGCCAGGACAGCCTGCTTCGTACGTAGTACCGAAGATTATCTAGCTGCTAGTGATGATCAGCTGGTAATTAGTAACTTCCTGACATTTTGACCGCTTCCGGTTGCCGCAATATAGCTATACTCTTATGTAGCAGTCTGAGGTAGCGCAGTTGACAACACTTCGGAAAGTTTATTTATATTTGACTTGTTTCGCGTATCGGGCAGAAAGAAAAGAGAGAAAAAATATCCAGAGAATGTAGCGTGCGAGTGATAGTGTTGCACCATTGCCCACAATATGTACAAAAATAGTCTTACAATGTGGAGAAGAAGAATATGTTCGATGAAGATGGAGAGCTCTGGAATCCGGAGTTTTTTGGGGGCACAAGCGGTTCGCTGTAGCAATTTTGTATCACGGGGAGTCTGGAAGAAGTAACGCTCCGATTCTAATCCAAGGCAAGTCAGCGCTGAGAAACACTTTAAAGCAATTCTTGGGAAAACTTACGATACTGCGGCATAGGCAGCGATTAAGACGACTCCCTCAAAATGGTTCGCTTTGCCTCTTACAAGCAGAAAGCTCACCATCAAGGATGCCGCCACAATCGCCACCGTCTCAAAGCCATTGAAATGAAGGCTCATGTCTTTTCGCATAGCCCACCCAGCAAGCACCGTGAGTGGCGTGACCAGTACACCGATCTGAATAGCAGATCCAACAGCAACATTGATGGCAAGGTCGATGTCGCCTTTTGAGGCTACCATGGCCGAAGTAATGACTTCCGCAATATTTCCTGCAACCGGCAGAATGATCAGACCGACAAAAGATTCTCGTAACGTGCCACGCTCGTTCAGTGTGCGAAAGCTATCTACCACTGTGTCCGCACAGATTCCGATAACAAATGTCGAAGCGCAAAGAACGGCAATTGCGCAGGCGCGGCTCAGCCATGTCGATGAATGAGCTGGTCGTTGTTCTTCGTCTTCGTTGCTATTATTGTCCAAATTATCATTCGCGTAGCTAGCATTGGATGCCCATTGACGTTCGTGGTCAAAACTATGACGGACACGTGAAAAGGGCGATGCTGTCGGCTTAGCAAGTATCTGACGGTAGTCGAAGGGTGCAGGGCCGCTGTAACTATTCGATTTCCATCTCACACGGCGGCCGGATTGGGACAGTGCCGGTAGCTCGACTCCATCTTTGGAATTCTTTCATTAGCATGACGGAAATAACTATGGGTGTCAATGAATGCTGATTGCTACCTACCTTCAGACCCCCGCTCTAGTCCATTTTGACCATCTTTGCCTTTCTCTAGGAGATCATCGGATTGAGATTCATGGGATTTCAAATGCATGACCAAATAAAACGCATAAACGAGTAACAAAATCACAGAAACCGCGCGACTGAATGCAAGCGACGCGTTGTCAGCATCATGAACCTTGCTCATAGCGCCGTAGAATGCAGTCTTGCCGGCTATTAGTCGCTTGGGATCTTAAAGGGTGACTGAGGTGTCAACTCACAGGCAGGATAAAACTAAAGACAGTCAAATTCAATTGACCGATGAATAATTGGGCTGATGTGTCGTCATAACTTTGTTCCTTATACGCCAGGCCAGCTACGACCAGCGAGAGTCCAAGGACGAGGAGTAGATTAACCAGAAGCGATCCAAGGAGAGATGCCTGGACAATGCGCACATGTCCCTCTGACAGGGCAGTCCTGCAACAATTAGGGGTTGGCCTCTTCCTCTTGCATTGGATAGAACTCACATCCTACACTATATTAGTATTCGCAACAGCCAAGCCGTAAAGATGCAGACTTACAAAATGATGATCTCGGCCAGGTTACCGCAGCTGATATTCAGCAACGCACCGGCAGTAGGTCCCAAGTCGCGCGCCAAAGATTCAGTAGCCATTGTCAACGCTACGGATAGAGGAATCACGGCCGCCAAATTAAGGGAAAACGCCGCGGCAGGGTGGATTTTCATGACGCCGATAACCAGCGCGACTGGGACTATCGTCATTGATAGAGCTAGCTTCATGTTTGACGCGACTATTTGTAGAATCCATTGCAGCGGCCGCGGGCTCGGCTGCAGGTGCTGGTCTCGAAATGAGGGCTCATATTGTTCTTCGGTCGAGACATAGCGATATGAGTTATCGGAGCCGTTGCTCACTAGGCCACGAATTTGCGAAAAGAAACTTCCTTAAAGCGCAGATAATTTAGCCCGGCCCATACGATCATACATAAACCTCTCTGCTTTCCCACTCACGGTGTTGTTGTCTCGATTTGTATCCGCTGTGATGGCTGGTAAAATGGTCAATGAGCTTCGGCTTCGTCACCTAGACTGCGGAGAGAATCGTACCGAAATGTTCTAGAATGCTGTGCCCCGGGGTTAGCCAAGATGCCACGGGGAGAAAAGGGCCTGCAGGCTGCTTACTTGGTCAGAGGCTTGTGCGGCTACGGAGTCGCGTGCTATCAACGGTTCTCCGGGTGTATCACTTTCTATCCTCGCCTGGGAACTTTCCATGGCAAGGTGCAGCAATCCGGACGGAGTTGTCGTTTGTTCTTCCTTCGTCCCTCTCGAGGAAGAGAAATTGAAGAAGGTTCCAAGCCGACAGGCGAAAAGGGGCGGGGATTGTCATTGCACGGGACGCCAAGTTCCAAGTTCCAACGCGACGCCTGCTAGTCTCCCCGGCGCGCTTTATGGATATGGGCATTTGGCCCACTAAAGGGGGCGACGGGGCGACGCTATCAGCTTATCGATCGCCGGTAACGTGCTTGTCCCTCTTGTTTGCGGCATTTGCTCAGCCTCCTGGCCCAATGAGCAGACATCCCGGGCTCTTGGCAGTGATCCAACGGTCGCCCGTTAATTGTCAACTTATAACTCATGGCTGCTGATGCGCCCGGATTGGTGTTTCAAATGCCTCAAAACCTGCTGGAGTAGTAACAGCCTAATAATAGCATTGAGGCGTAGGAGTGCGGAGTACGGAGCACGGAGAGCACGTACTGCCTGGTGGACGCCGGGCTGAGGCTCTGGTCCGAGTCGGGGGCAAATGAAATTGGCTCGTATTGTTATTATTCGAGGTCGCTTTCTTTTTGCTGGGCTTGAGATCAATAAACATTGACCTACAATCAACGTGCCTGGCTGGTTCCTGATTTCCGTTTCCGGTAGCTTCCTAATTCGGAAATTTTTGGCTGTCAACGGGTGTTGTTCGGCCAGGCATAGGAAACAATGAAGGATAAGACCATGGCTCCGTCAGCGCTGTAAAAGGGCGGGGATCACTGAAATGCACTTGGGAAGATGAACATATGGAATGCTAAAAACTACAATGTAGAATAGAAACAAATTAATTTGGCCAAAGGACTCGTATCTCCAGCAAGGAATTATTTTGGTCGCGACACTCCTAATCACATACATGGCAGACCTTGTAGGCAGAATCTATTCTACATAGGTAGCAATAAACATGTAGAGTTTGGGATATGGAGGGTTTTTCGCCAGGCATATCAATTGGTGTCCCGGACATGACTGACATGAGGATAATCATTACATAGTTAGGTGTGATCATGACCATCAATTGATGCCCAGCCGCTGCATATAAAGCTCAAAGAAGATCAAACTATATATATAGAGAACATGCTTTGATTGATATCTTATATGACTATGTTGAAGTAATCGCTCATGCCTTGATTATCCATTGATAAAACTTGGCTATGAAGACAGCTTGGATGACTGGATAATTCGATCCAACAAATGATGCGTTTTCAAAGCATCTTGGAATGTTGCATATTGGCTACTGTCGCCTCTTGCAAAAGCATCATACAACCCCGCTGTATTCGAGCCGGGAAAAGGCACTGTGGTAGAGGTTGGGTCCGCAGACAGATCTATAGTCTCAATCACTTCGTCCTTCCCAACTTGCACTTTCAAAGTTGCTTCGGGGCTGCGTAGTTGCCAACCAAGCTCAGGCGCAGTCACTTCTATTTCGCCCTTGGTTCCGCTGATTAACCACCGGAATCCGGTGCGGTCAACAGCAGAAGGAACCGAGCGAAAGCTAAGAGAAGCAATAGCACCTCCTTCAAGGACTCCTTGGATAAAGATGTGATCCGGAGCTGTCTTTGGATGGTTCGCATGGACGACCTTTCCCTCGCCATTGACAATGTTGGTAGTTGGGTATTGTGTTTTAAGGATGGACTGGACACTTGCAAAATCGCCCAAAACAGAGGCGAAAGTATCCAGGACTAGATGGATTAGCCAAGTGGAAAAAAAAAAACCTGGAAATTCAAGAAAATACAAAAGAGGATTTGAAAGACCTACAATGTCCGAAAAAAAATGGTAAATGCATTTCCCCCACTCTCCATGTCCAGGTAGTATTCCGCGCCCGGGATCCAAACATCAGTTGGCAACGGGCTCAAACATCCCAAGACAGACGAACTTGTCAACCGGCCAATTTTTCCACTGGATAGAATCTCTCTGGTTTTGAGCACCAGCGGGTCAGCCCGAGCTTGCAGGCCAACGATGGTCTTCGAACCATGCGCTTCGGCTAAACTCGCAAACTCGCGAGCTTCTTGACTGTTGGCACCAAGGGGCCACTCAACGAATACGTTCTTTCCTGCCAAAAGAGCAAGCTTCACCAGATTTGGGCGCTTTTGTACGTTGACCGACACAACCACAAGGTCGACCTCATCATCTTGCGCCAGGTCCATGGCGTTTCCATACGCTCTCGTCTCGGGTGGCAGATTATGAAACTCGATTGATTTTTTCGCAGATTGGACGGTGGAGTTTGCCAACGCCACCAGCTGATAGTTGGGAGAGTTTAGTATGGATGGAAGATGAGCAAGGACCGCCCAGGCACCTGGTGTCTGCGGAGATGTGGTAGTGGACAGTCCGATGAGGCCCACGCGGATTGGAGCCATAATGTCAAGTGAGGATGGGATTCAGGAAAGACTAGTTCGGCGTGGTCTATTTAATACTGCGCTTGATTTACAGGGAACGAGATTATATACTTCTCCCCAGCGGAATTCCGCTGCGAGCAAGCGGAAGGGCCGCGACTCCGATTGGTGGAGGCGAGAGGAAAGCTTGCGCCAAGCTTCCACCAAAACCCACCTGGATTCCGGCGCTAAACCCAACGCAGGAGATGACATGATGCGACTCGACGAGCTCTTGTTTCTAGTCCGTGGGTTTTCTTCCCTGGTTTCTAACTACGTACTCGCGTAGTTGTGCAAGCCGGCTGTTCTGTTCTCGCGCAGGTGCGGAAATTATTTTGGCAATGCCTTTGTCCCGGAAGAAGTCGTGCACTCAGTGCAGAGTCGCAAAGGTGCGATGCAACCTCCATTTTCCCTCGTGTTCTCGATGTTCCCAAAGAGCTCTCTCATGTAGGTACGAGACCAGCAGTATAGGGGAGTCAGCCACGGGAAGGCCGTCTGCAAATACTGTAGGATGGACCAATGATTCCTCTGATAAGTCTGCGTCGGCCACAATGGAACTCGCCCATTCTGGCTACCCGGAAGCCCTGGATTGCTCTAAATCTGCGGCGACTGAGGTTCAGGATGCTGCTATGAATACTGGACTATGTGACCAGGGATTCATAGATAATATTCCTCAAATGGAGTCCAGTTTGACTGAGGTGAATTGTATTTTACCTGGATCTTCACCTGTCGACATGTCCAGCGCTTCCGGGGCCCCAGATGCCCGCTGCGACGACATGGTGAGTTCACACCTAGCATCCATCAACAGGTTTTTAATAATGTTATCAAAGAATGATATTCTCAACTTTGAAGAAAACCCTTTCCAAAACAACAGCTTACAGAAGATTCTACCAACAACCATGTTTGCTTCCTCACGGCCAACAACAATACCCCGGGGTTTCATCATGGACAACCCAACTATTCAGAACAACTCCTCACTAGCCTTCTCCGAAATAGGTGACAAGACTCCCCAACTACGGGAAGCAGCCAACCTGGACGCCTGTTTTACGGCAAAGTCCATTTTAGGCCAAATAAAGTCGTACCCCAAAATGCTGGTTAGTGGCGGCACCTTGCCTCCTTTTATCCATGCGCAGTGCGTTGTGGGCGACTTGAAAGTTGACTGTGTTACCAATGGGTGTCACGAATGTCTTCCAAAACCCCTCGCAAATTGTGCAAGCCTCGTGCATATGTTTTATTCCAAGACGTCCACGAGCAGCGATTTCGTGTGGTCCACAATTTACGCGGAGCACATGCGACTGTATAAAGAGGTAGGCTATGCATCCTACTAGCTGGATAAACTCTTCTCCCTCTTTTTATCTCTCTCTGTGCGTGCGCGTGTGTGTTCTTTTCGTTCTGTTTCCAGAGAAATTTTACTGAGTATTTGCCTAAATGCAGTTCCGAGAATACGACGAGGACTCTCTACTCGCCGCAGTTCAGTCGGTTACTATATACGTTATCCTCCGGTCTCTAGAACCCAGCGCTGACAATGACTTGGTCAACTTCTTTTTCCGGTCGACTGGCGTAAGGTCCCCTCTAGGAGACATATTCTCTGGTAACTAAGCAATTTGTCTCCTTGCCCTCCAGGAAATGGGTGCCAGGCTTTATCAAAGATACTATCTCTCCAGAAGAAAGACTACATTGAGTTTTCCAACCCGAACGGAATGGATATTCTGCGAGAGTCTAGGAAGGTTTGGAGCTCGGAATGATGGCCGCGCTCTTCAAAGATTTGCTAACTATTTCAAGAGTCGTTTGCCTACTTGGCACCATAGATATGATTCTCAATGTCAACATAGGCCCTCCCACGCGCACTGCCTGCGAAGGGTCTGATTCGGTTCCATTGCCCTGCATTCGCGGCTTGTGGGAGTCCGAAAACGACAAAGTTTGGCAGCAGGGATACATGGTATTCCTCAACCACAAAAAGAACAGCCATCATCTGAATCTTGGACACCTGAGAGGCTCCAAGTCCAGCATGCCACGCAGCACAGGGCGGAATCACGATCTGGGTGAATGGTGCATGAACTTGGACTCTTTTGGGATGCTGGTTATGGCGATTGCAAGACTAGACGTGGACAGCAAAGGGCAGCTGACCATCTTCAGATCCTCTTGAGCTCTTCGAAGCGGAGTATTGGTGCATGTCTAGTATAGTTAGTATAACTACGTAGTACGTATAGTAAGTTGTGCTGGGATAGGCTTAGCTGCGGAACCGGCGGTCAGCCGCTCCGCTTTCGGAGCCGTCAACTCCAACGGGTCAACCACGTCGCTGGGCGTCGAACGGCCTGCATTCTTCTCGACCCGACTTAGGATCCGAGTCCAATCCGTGATTTAGTGATTGGTCTTGCCTCTATTGCTAACTTGGTATATATTCTCTCGGTGCTCGTGGCCCTCGCTCCCGCTAGACACTAAAAACATCCCATTTCGTCATTTTGCGGGGAACTTTTTTTCCTGCTGAAGAAGAACCAGACAATGGCTTCGGATTTCCCTCCACCGCCGGTGGATTCTATCGGTGAGTATCTTTGTCCAGTCCTTAAATCAGTGCAGCTGCCTAATGATATTCCCCATTTTCCTCGCAGACTGGAACAACGTCGGCTTCAAGGTCCGCGAAGGTATGTCTTCTGCTCGACATAATGGGAGCTCCCTCTAGACTAATCGCCATTTCTTCTCTTCAACAAAAAAACAGTTAACGGCCATGTCGAATCGCATTTTAGCTACTCTGGCGGCGGCACCTGGTCCGAACCCAGGTTCGTCGCATCTCCTCACCTGCAAATCCACGGCATGGCGCCGGGCCTGAACTACGGCCAGCAAGCGTACGAAGGCATGAAAGCCTTCAGAGCCCCTCCGCAGCAGCAGGGCTCAAAAATTACAATCTTCCGACCAACCCGCAATGCTGGACGCATGCAACGATCCGCCGACTTCGTCTCGATCCCGCGTGTCCCCGAGGAGCATTTCCTGCGATGCGTCAACTTGGCCGTCGCGGCCAACGCGGGCTTTGTGCCGCCGCACGAGACCGGCGCTGCCATGTACATTCGGCCGTTGGTGTTTGGGTCTGGTGCACAGCTGGGGCTGACCCCTGGCGATGAGTATACTTTTGTGGTGTTTGTCATGCCGACGGGCGTGTACCACGGGGTGCACGGCGTCGACGCACTCGTTCTGGAGGACTTTGATCGCGCTGCACCAGAGGGCACTGGGTCGGCCAAGGTGGGCGGCAATTACGCGCCTGTCTTGCGCCACTCGCAAAGAGCGTACGCGGAGAAGTACGGCATCACGCTGCACCTAGACAGCAAGACGCGCAGCGAGATTGACGAGTTTTCGACGTCTGCGTTTATCGGTGTGCGCAAGGGAGGCGACGGGTCGGTAACACTCGTGACGCCCGACAGCAAGAATGTCATTGAGTCGGTCACGGCGGCGTCAGTGTGCGATATCGCCGCCAACGTGTTTGGCTACAAGGTCGAGAAGAGACGCATCCCATACGAGGAACTCCCGCAGTTTGCAGAGGTGTTTGCCGCTGGTACGGCTGCCGCGCTGGTGCCGATCAAGTCGATCACGATGGTGTCTAAGAATGACAAGTTTACTTTTGATGTGGGTGCCGATGAAAGCGGCGGCGAGGTATGTCAGCAGCTGTTGAAGACGCTCAAGGGCATCCAGAATGGTACGGTAGAGGATAAGTTTGGCTGGAACGTCGAGGTTACAGCACCGCCAAAGGGGTTTGTCGACGGTGTTGGGGACGTGAATGGAGGTGCGACGAGTGTTCCTTGAAATCACCCAGTGTATCTATCTATGTAGACTATTAAAAAAAATAGAGAAAAGAGAATTCGACGGGTTTATTTTCAATTGGTATTCGGTAATTATTAATTCTACACTTAAATAGGGCCTTTTTCTAGACATGGATCTCGTTCAAGATGTGACTGCCACTCTGTCCAGACTAGATCGGCACAATAAAAAGTACAAAGAATTTGTTTACATTCAACTCCATCCTATGTGCCGGTTCACTTTCGCGGGTAGGGGCTTCAGAGACACTTGGCTGGCTTCAGCGAGACCCAAACCTAGAAGCGAGCTGCACGTTCAGGCATGGTTTCCTCCTTGCCTGTTGGCAGAATGTCGCCGCGGTCATCATTGTGGCTATCGTTGTCACTATCGTCGGAGTCGCTGCTCGACTGCATTTCAAAAATGTCTCCGCGAACCTTTCTGGTTCCATTTGCTGCAGATTTGGTCTTTGCTGCTGCTTTGGTAGCTTCTAGTTCTCTGCGCATGGCTGCTCGAACCGATGAAAAGGTGTGTCGCCTGTTTGTGTTGACTGGAGTCCAGCTGTTGTTGCTGCCAAAGGTGTGATGGGAAAAGATGTTATCCTGTGACTTGCTGGGGGTCGTTGGCTTTTCCGCCGCTTTGAGGTGCCCAAATAAGTCATCATCGTCATCATCGTCGTCATCATCACTATCAGACTCTGGAGGCGAGTAACGGGTGCGGTTGATGGCGGATTCCACATCCGAATCAGGGCCAGAGTCAGGCTCCAGCTTGGTGACAGCACTAGACTCGGCCGAAGCAGGCTTGGTCTCCTCAGTCTCGGTTTCTTTTTTGGATTTGATCACAGCTTCCGATTTCGAACTTGATTCAGAGTCCGAGTCCGAGCCAGAAGACTCAGAAGAGTCATCAGAGTCAGAAGAATCAGAAGAGTCCGAGTCGGAATCAGAATCAGACTCGGAAGAGCCTGAAGAACTCTCCGGCGATGCGTCTGCAGTTTGTTGAATTTGTGGAGATCCTTGCTGAGTGGGAGACTCATTATGTGCCAACTCTAACTCTGAGTGCAACTGCTTTGTCGCCATGGAAGATTGAGACGAGTAGAAATCAGCCGGCTCCACTGGTGTTCTCGCACGTTGCACAGAAGCTTCATGATGATGGCTATTTCCAGGAACTTCCTCCGTGTTCATTTGTGAAATTGCGCGTGTTGCTGCTTTCTTCTTCGTTGGTGAGGCGTCATGCGGAGTGGCTCTGTCTAGAGCGGGTCTGGTCTTTTCCACATGCAAATTACTGGTTTCCTCGCGAATCTTCTTCTCTGTTGGAGGCAAGTTGTTGTCTTCGGCCATTGAAGATTGCACGATAGAACTCTCTAGCTGCGACAGCTGAGGCCCGTTATCACCATCAGAATCAGCGTTATGTGGGACCCGAGCATAATCAGACGGACTATGCGATTTTCTCTTCGTGGCTGATTTCTTGGACTTTCCACTGCTGGGATACTCAGATCCAACGTGCGCTTTGATGCCGCCATTATTTGCATCTAGAGTGGCTGACTTGGTAGAAGCCTTTGAAGCATTGCTTCGTTTTCCAGACCAGGCTTGTTCCTCAGTTGGCTCTTTAGTATGATTAGTTTCTGTGTATTTAACTTTCGCCTTGGCTTTGTTTTTCTTTTGAAGCTTCAACTCTGCTTCTTTTTTATACTTCTCAATTGTCTCTTGCGGCACATCAGAAGGCCAGATCATTTTAGGTGTTCCAGAAACTGAACGACACTTTCCATCAGAATTGACCGAGGAAGGAGTGCCTTCGCTTTGTGATTGAGAAAGCTTAGATGTCGGAGGAACTGAGCGACGCTTTCCCTCAGAAGTAAACGAAGATGGAGTTGGGATGCCTTCGCTATGTGACTGAGCGGGCCGGGGTTCTGAAAGAACAGGGCGGCGTGGTTCTTCAGGAGAAGGGCCACCGTTCTCCATCGACTGAACAAGCTTCGACGGCGCCTTTGGCACTGTCTTTGCTGGCAAAGAATCATTTGGTTCGTCATCGACAAACGAAATGGAGCGGCTGACTCGGTTCCGGTCACTCGAGCCATCCTTGCGCAAGGCAGAACGGAGCTTGGTTTTTGAATCAGTCAGATTTCTTTCCGAGCGAGAAGGCGTCATGTTGGCCAATTGACTTGAAGATATCTTTATCTCTACTGCAGGCACGGGTGTTCTAGGAGCCTTGGACGTCAAATTGATCCCATTCAGTGGTCGATATCTCCGTGGACTGTCAGTTATGCCAAAGCCCAGGCAGCCTTCGGGTACATCTGGTGGTCGCCCTAGGAAATCGCTTCCTCTTTGCGGGCTTGAGAATGAAATTCGCGGTCCGGTACGCCGCAAGGGGGTGGGAGAAACAGGTTGATCCTGCATTTTTACGTCATCAGAGTGCAGGTTTTGTTTCTTTCGAGAAAGTGGTGTCGATGGCTCTGTTGAAAGATCGAGTCGAGGTTCCTTTGAATCAGGTAATTCGCCAAGACTTCGACGCTTTCGTTTAGTCGCGATGCCTTTAAGAAGTTTATCTTCGAAGCTAAGAGGTTTGGCCGATTGCTGTGGTTCTGGAGCGGGTTCTGGGGAGGGCTCCGCGAGATCATCCGGATCCGCCATGTCAATGTCACCACTTTGATCATGCCCGGATACATCTGGTTCCTTCAACATCTCTTTCTCAGCCTGCTGATCGGGTAATTCATGGCTTTCAGGTTGAAGCTCGGGCCGAGGGTACGTTTCACGAGGAGATCCTGGAACTTCCTGCGAGAGGGAAGTAGTCTGGGAATCTTTGACTACGGATTGCTGCCTCTCTAGGTTCTGATTAGATGCAGGTGACCCGCTTCGCTCTCTAGAAGAAGCTTTTACACTTCGCTCTTCGTCAATTTGTTCCAGATACGACGTGTGTGTACCTCTCGAAGGTTCTGGGGCGCCAAGCTCTTCGCTAGCCTCGCGAGGAAGCTGAGGTGAGCTCTCGACGATCTCACGATCATCGACATTGAAATTTTGCTTCCACGTTGGCGATTCTGGGAGTTCAGTTTCATGACCAGGCTGCTCTCGCTCCACAGACTGCATAGGGAGGTCATAGGATAGTGATTTAGGTTCAGAATTCTTGGAGCCATTTTGGGCAGACTCATTTTCTATGAGCTCGTTGTTGATGCGGGACGAGGTATGGCTAAACGACGGCTCGTCTTCCGGGATGGTAGCGATTGAAGGTGCGGGTGGCTGGAAAGAATGAGATCCTCCAGCTGTGGAGAACGAGCGGCTTGCAGTCGCTGCGCTGGCCCAGTCCTGGACAACAGAATCTTCTCGAGCGAATAAGGCCTGTGCGAATGGTTTTTGCAGGACGATAGCAGTGGCCCGTTGGTCTTGCCCGTCTGCAGATGCACGGCCATGCTGGACGAATACGTCGGCGACGGAGAGATCAACGTCGAGGTTCTCGTGAAGATGTTCTTCGTGGAGGATTTTCTTAATATCCAGGGGTCTATTATTTGTTTCAAGAAAGCATTAGACATAATAGACACCCGAATTGTAGACCAAAAAGATTGCAGGGGCAGCACTCACTCTGCGGCTGGTTTGAGTTTTTTCCACTTCTCCTGTATCAGCCCAGCGAGTGCGCCCAGCGAGACACTTTCTGGATCTGGCACTGGCACGAGAAAGGCGATGGTCTTCCCAGCAGAAGCATTCTCTGCCGCATTGTCTGTATCGTCGTTTCGCTGCCAGGCAGGCCTGGGCCGCTCCCGGGGGAGGACCTTGACGGTTAAGCGTAGAAAAACCATGGGGCGACGGTCATGTCGTGGTAAACGCAGAGGTGAGGCGAGATGGAGGAGGGGCACTTCATGGGCGGTGACAGCTCTCTTTCTTCTCTCTGTGCAAGCAAAGCCTGTGCCTGCGACGCCAGGAACTCGCAAAAGATTGAACGAACAGACAGGAAGGAGCAGAAAAGACGGTCTGCAGATGGCAAGAAAAGACGAAGGGAAGCAACGAACGAATGCACGGGGAGGAGAGAAACGAGAGGGGCGGTGCGAGCACGCGGTGGTGAGTGTTTGGTCCAGGCGTCGTCGGTCAGGGAAATCTTTCAAGAGCGGATGCTGCTTGCCATATTAGGAAAGGCGCGGCTGCCGTCGCCGCGTCGACGCGCGCACCGCGTTAATTAATTGTCCTTTTTTGCTTTTTTTTGTATGTCTTGTATGGTTTTGCGTTTGTTTAGCCAGTATACTATTGCGATGTTGATAAACGATTCTGTGTAATAATCGGCGTTTGCAAGCTGCAGCTGGGCAACTGCTTTGTCGAGGCAAATCCATTCCACAAGATATCTAGAGATACGTACATAGCGAAGTAGCAGGCAGAGGCACATTATTGCAAGCGGTCTCAACTCCAGAACAGACAGTCCTACTTTTTTTTCCCACTCTTGAATCGCCAGCGATAATCGGAAGGGGCGCTGGCACCGCCGGATTTAAACCCCCCCTCCCGCATGATGTCACCTGCGCCTTCTGTTTCTGTCTGCTCAGTAGTGACCTATATAGTTACGTGGTGGTAGACACTGGTAGCCACGCGTCTCTTGTGTCAGAAATGCCTAACAGACACTGAAAATGCCACCTGCAGAAGCCGATTCCGAACAGAGCAGCTCTGCCCTGCAGAGGCGCTCCGTTGTGTCCAGCTTCCTCTTCAAGTACTCGGACATCCACGCCCGGGCCGCCGAAGTCGCTCTATTTCGGCGCAGCGACAAGGTCCGCACATATCAGTTGCGTGTTCCCTACAAGACCGCCAAATAAACAGATGAGAAGCTAACAGTAATCACCATACAAGACACCACCTCGCGCCGATATCCGGCAGCATCGACGAGCAAACAGATTCGACTCCACTGGACGCTGCGTGGAGAGAACTCAGGGAAGAGACGTCGCTGTCACCGTCGTCGGTCAAATTATGGCGCAAAGGGCGGCCTTTTACGTTTCAGGACTATACGGTTGGCAGAGAGTGGACAATATACCCGTTTGCCTTTTTGCTCAAGTCGTATCCATGTTCACACACAAAGGTGGACGAGGAGAACACCTCGGTAGACAAGACCGACGGGGTCGTGCTAAATTGGGAGCATGACTTTCATAATTGGTATGACCCTGAGGAAGTTCTGCATCGCTTGTTTGCGGACGGGGCAGAGGCAATGGTCAGTGGGCAGAAGCTTGTGCCGAGAATTGCTGATTCCCTGATACGGGTATACCCCGAGTATGAGTTGGGCTCGACATCGGGGAAGAGATTGCGAGACGGTTTGCAGCAATTACAAGACGATCATGCGAGCGGTGCAAGAGAGCTGGCCACAATTGCGCTAGGCATCTTTAGAGAAATATTGGTGGGTATGCAGCCTACGGAGGCCTACGAG
Source organism: Talaromyces wortmannii (assembly GCA_001939245.1). Lineage (NCBI taxonomy): Eukaryota > Fungi > Ascomycota > Eurotiomycetes > Eurotiales > Trichocomaceae > Talaromyces > Talaromyces wortmannii. Next base: position 57,762 of record MJVA01000941.1, read on the forward strand.
GGCGAAGCAAACTGGGAGGAGTGGTGGAGAAAGGTACGGCTGGCAGCATGGAACATTTGGGCGAACGGGAGAGAGTCCATGGGGGCAGCGATCGCAAGCGCCCTGATCACAGCCCTGACGGAACTCGAAGATTTTCAGCGCGACGGACAATACCATGCAGAGTATGTTGAGCAACTCATGAGCTCCCTGGTCGACGAGCGGAAGGCGATGACGGCGGAACTCTCCCAGACTTTTGCGGCGTATGTCAAAGAAGAACTGCTCACAGAGCGACAAGGGGCGACGTTGCGGATTCTAACGCTGTCAGCAAGTTCAACTATCCGGGAATCTCTCCTCCATCTCCTCGACACGGCGCCAGACATACACACTGTGGATCTGCGGATCCTGGAATCCCGGCCGCTTTTCGAAGGCGTCAGTCTCGCTTCGTCGATTCTGGCATCTTATCAAAACCGACAGAGCGGCGACAATGGTGGCGAAGATATCTGCCCCAAACTCAACGTAACCTTGTATACAGACGCATCGGCGGCCCTCGCATCAACCGAGATCGATGTGCTGCTGCTAGGCGCCGATCGGCTCACAGCAGACGGTGCCGTAAGCAACAAGACGGGCAGTCTCCCGGCAGTGCTAGCGGCCAAGCACGTTAGTCCACAGGCCAAGGTGCTCGTGCTAAGCGAGGTAGACAAGGTGGCCACGCAGAACGGCCACTCGGAGGAAAACAACCAGCCCGCTGAAGTAATGCGGGGGTGGAGGGAGGCGGTGGCAGGGGGCAGGCTGAAAGGGCTCGACGTGATCGATGCGACGGCTGGGCGCGGCTCGCCGACAGTCGCGGTCGAGGTCAAGAACGTCTACTTTGAACGGGTACCCCCTGGGCTGGTCGACGCTTACATTACGAACGAAGGCATCAAGGTGGTGTCTGACATCCAGCGACGATCGGCGTGGGTAGGAGAGCAGATTCGCCGGTTCTTTGATGATCTGTAGAGGAGCGGTTCGATAGTCCGGTTGCATCGAGACGTCCAGGAGCCAGCCCTCCCCCTCCTTGATGTATCCATGACGCAGTCTATGGCAATAGTGTCGATACTGCCAATGGCTGGGCCTATGGGCGTGGGGCGCCTGTGAAAGGGAGGGAGGGTCCGCGTCGATGAATGGCTTGTGCAGGGAAAACACAGCCAGTGACAGCGAGCGGTAACGCATGCGGGCGTCGAGTGCCGCCAATCATGGGTGTGTCGAGCACAGGCATTGCTGGGGTCGGTCGGTCGGTCCGCCAATGGCCGGGGTAGTGTGTTTTGGATCCATCAGACGGTGGCCTGATGCGATGCGTGACGCGTTTGTGCGAGGATGATAGCCGTTGCTGCTTCAGGTCCCAGCGTAGCGAGAGAAGAGACCCCAGTGTGCTCTGTCTCTCTGCGCTGCCAGGCCAGACAGACAAACAGCGCAAACAGCGCAAACAGCGACGCACCCGGGGGAAGGAAGGCGCCGGCCAGCACCACACAACACGGGGCAGGAGGTGGGGCGCCCACCCCCGGATTGGCTCCACCCCCGGATTGAGTGACAGTAAGCTATTGACTAGCGCCGTCGCTCTTAGCCCTCCCACCCCGCCCGCGCGCCCAATCTGGCCTCGCTGCGTGCTTCTCTTTGCGCCCGCTCTTGCCTCTGATGAACCCCCCACGTGACTGGGGATTGGGCTCGCCCTCCATTGGGCTTGTCCCTCCCGTATATAAGAGGGAGGCGCGGCTGTGTGGCCCTGCTCTCCTGGTCACCATACCACGGTGTGCCTGTGCGTGTGTCTTCTCTCGCCACTCTTGACTTCTTCTTCAACAACATATCATCATCATTATCATCATCATCACCTATCAGCTACCATCTATCATCTATCATCCATCACAAAGCAGACCCCGGCGGTCATTCTTCTCTTCACCTTCCTCTTCATCGTCTTCTCTTTGAGAAACAAGAGCCCATTCCTGTCGCCATGTCCTCCGCCGTCGTCTCCCAGGCTGGCCAGATCCTGCGTGAGATCTTCAAGATCCCCTCTCGAGCCCGTGAGCAGGTAGGCCAGAGCTGGCGAACCCGCTTCTGGCAGACTGGTAAGTCCCTGTCCCTCTCTTCTATGTCACAGCAGCGCCATCCCTCCATCCCTCCACCCTTCCACCCCTCCATCAGCCGCAACAGGCTAACCAGCCACAGAACGAACAAAGAAAGAAATCCTTGTCACCTCGCTCAATGTCCATCGACCAATCTGGATCACCGGCACCGCGGGCGCCTACACCACCGCGTATGCGTGTTTCATGGCCATGAGGTATCTCAGAAAGTTGCGGCCTTAGTAGCATTAGTGTTGCTCTTGGCCGTTCTTGGCTGTGTCTGTATAAGCCTGCTGGATAGCTAGGGCTGGCTCGATACTCAGGCGTAGTGTCGACCACAATTCGGAATTTCATGGTGGCGTTTGTTTTGTTTTTTTGTTGCTCGTTCCCCATTGGGTTGCACCCTATTCACATACACATATACACATGTATGCACGTCTCGATGATGGGGCAAGGTGGGATGGGTGTCCAGAGACCTGTAGATCAGTCGTCTGCGTCTTTTATTTTTTTTAAATCCGAATTCAACACAGTCAATCAAGCTATTCTTAGCCTCTCGACTTGGTAAACGTCTATCACGAAGAAAGGGTCACGACTCTTCAAAATGTTGTAGCAAACAATATCGTCATTCATTATTTCATTACCTATATATATCATGCACTTATACAAAACCCAACCCAAAAGCAAAAAGATGAAATGTTCTTTGATGTATAATCATTCCGGCGCTGTGAAATATCGTTGAAAGCGCTCAACCTGCCTCAAATCCAGACCTACCACCACCGCATGGCAGTTCATCAATAATGACGGGAATCTGATTGTCCAGAAGCTCAAATAGCCCTCGGGCAGGCCGCCAATGTGTGCTTTGAGATGCTCGGGCATGTCGTTGTAGTGGTTGCGTTTGTTGCGGAGAGCACGCAGCAGATCGAGCATGCGAGACCCGGTGTACTTGCGTTGTTTACCCAAACTATCTTTAAAGTCCCTGGGGAGCAGTTTCAAAAAGTCCATGTCCGGTCCCATCACGTCCTCGGCTACAGACTCGAGGTAGTCGAGGGCCGGAGACGGCGGGTCGCGAGGCTCAAACTCAAAGTGGTCAGACACGTCGCATAAAAAGTTGAGTCGCTCGGCCGCTCCCCAGAAAAAGGGATGCATCAGGACTGTAGTAGCGTCCGGTCTGTATAATCAAATTAGCAAGTAGTTCGCAGTCAATAGAAAACGAGCATCAAAATCCAGTACATACCGTCGACGAGGGTTCAAGCTCAGCATACTGCGAATGAGATCATCAGCTTCATATGCATAGTCCCCCAAGCGTTGCAAGTCATCCAAGTTGTAATTCCCTTTAACGATGTTGGCTTCGCGCATGAACTTGCCATCCTTGTCGTATGGATGGCCACCACGGGTGAGGACGTAGTAAAAAACGCATCCTAGCGAAAAGATGTCAATGGCTCGCGTTGCACGTCGGTTGGTCTGTGGATCAACCACAGCTGGCTCAGACGACTCGGTGTGATTCGAGTGCCCACCGTTGATCAGCATGGCCGACTGCTGGTCCTCGTCTACCAGCAGCTCCGGCGCCCGCCACCCAGAAGTGCCCGCTGCATGTGCTGTTGTCGCCCGGAATGAACTCTGGTTATCTTCGAGCTTCTTGCAGAGACCGAAATCGGAGATCAACAGTCGCAACGCTGGGTATATACCGGTGCTGCGTCCCCGGGGAGTGGCAACCAAGATGTTCTGCGGTTTCAAATCACGATGTACGATTTTGAGTGAGTGCAGATAGCGTACTCCAAAAGTGATCTGCCGCAACACGTCTGGCACATCCATGCCGCCAGTCACCAGTTGAGGGTAGTCCTGAGATCTCTCGACTACATCCTGCAACGATGCAGGACACAGTTCCAAGGCAATATACAAAAACCCCGTAGCCTGTTCACGGCAATAGTATCGGATGACATTGGCGTGATCGTCACTTTCTTGTAAGAGACCAACTTCATGAGACGCAATGTCGTAGAATTCCACAAGCATACGCTTGACAGCGACGTCTCGTCCGTCAAAAGAGCCCTTGTATACAATGGTGCCATGGCTACCATGGCCAAGAACAGTGTCCGTATACACCTTGAGCTGGCCAATGCGAATAGCTCCATCTAGTTCCAAGATCTCATTCGATACCTGACGAGTTAGTTGAACATCTGGCTCGAGACCGGATGGCGGGGCAAGCGACTGAATCTGGTCCATGACCGGAGTCTCAGCTTTATCGCCCTCCGAGCCAGGCTTTGGTTTACGCTTATGAGCCTTGCCACCACGCTGGCCTCGCTGGCGTTTTTTCTTCTTGGTCCCTGTTTCCTGCAGGTTCAGTTCATCCCCTTCTTCGTCGGGTCCTCGCGACGGTTCGCGGATGCGCACTCTGGGTGTTGAGTCTGGATCCGGAGTCTGTGAGGCGCTGCGCAGAGCCGAGCCTTTATTTTCAAAGACCTCGGGCTCATCAATCTGCACGCGAGGTTTCTTGGGAGTAGCCAATTCCACCTGCGCGCCACCAAGGGGACCTGAATCTTGCGGGAACGAAGTCGCTATTGGGGATGTTGGAGGTGTCGATGATAATGGTTGCTCGTATCCGGCCAGAATATTCTTCAAGTCAAGCTTCTGTTTCAATTGTTCCTGGAAAAGGGCCGAGTTTACGTATATGAAATATGCAAAGAAAGCAAGAATGACCAGGACAACAATGTCGGTCCGGTTTTCCCAGCCAGTACGAATAATGACGCTTTGCCGAAGAGCCGGAGGCGAAGCCAGATACGACGGAGAACTGAGCATATTTCGGGGAGTGCCATTAGGGCCGCCGCCAATCGCAGATGGGCCCGAAACGCTGTGGATGCCTCCTCGCTGGCTGCGGCGCGCAGATGACATACCGAGCGAGTGTACACCGGTCAATGCCTTGCGTTGACGTTGAAGATCAAGATTCAGTAGTGAGTGGCTGTCGCGGAAAAAGTCCTTGTCGTAGCATTGTGCAAGCTCGGCCCGGCCCGTCACAAGGGGGTAGGTCAATTCTGACATGGCAAACCATCCGCCCGCCTCAGTGCAGTCGATGAACACTCGGTGCTCGGAATCGGGGGATGTGGCGTAGTCTGGGTCAGGTGGTTCAAGTGGCTGGGAGAGCAAGACAAGTGGGAGAGGAGAATCCGGCGATTCGACATTCACCGGGCGTGCCACGTCAAAGACACGCACAACCGGGCTGGTGAAGCGTTGTGTGTACCGAGGCCGTTCCATACGAGAATGGTCGAAGCCGAGGACAACGCCGTCGTGCATGCTGTAGATGTGGCTCTGGTCCATTGTCTGGTAGTACTGGCTTTGAAGGTCGACATCGCGGTTGTTTGGTGCCCACTCGGAGTATTTGAGGGTGCAAATCTCTTCGCCATTCTCGGTGTTTTGAATGCGGACGACGTACTGGATTCTGCCGAGGGTCAAAGTACCAGTTGGAGCATCACAATCACCGTCGCCGTCGACACCGGGCTTGTCAATCTTGCAGCTCTGGTCCGGGGCAATGGGCCCGCGAGAGCTAAAGACGCGCAGCACGTTTCCTGTGCGGGCGTCGACGGTGTACAGTGTGGTCTCCTTCAAAGCGGTATACGTCACGGGCGGCTCGGTTCCCGAGTATGGCGTTTCGTTGACCAGGTCTTTCACGGTAAGACCCAGTTGCTGAAGGCCGCCTTCGGGGCCGGGGCTGAAAATGTAGAGGCTACCATCACGGCTGGGCTCGATGATCCAGAGGAAATCGTCCTCGTTGGTTGGGGACTCTGCGTCGAAGCTGCTAGACGAGCGGTTGTGATAGATGCTCTCGACCATGGGGCTGCCGGGAACCTCGAGGGCCCAGCGGGGGGAACCAGTCTTGCGGTCTCGCGCGTGAATGGTGCCATCGACGGTCGCCAGTAGGACAAAGTCCTCAACCTCCCAGTCCTGCAGGGACCGCGCTTGAAGCTGCGACACCAGGCCGGCGGTTGGGCTGCCGGGCTGGGCAGGAGGGGCTCGCACGGCAGGGCTGTCGGAGCCTGCCAGAGCCAGAGTCGCCAGGGCGCTCACATCGTTGTCCGGATTCTTCTTCACGTCCGGGTGTTTGTGGGGGTGGGTGTCTCGGAAATACGTATGGGGCGATTCGTCGACGCCGGAGTGGGCGGTTGGGCCAGCAGCCGGGTAGATTGACGAGATTGCGGCATCGTAGTGTTGTTGATGGTGATGTTGGGGTTGCTTCTGCTGCTGGGCATAGGACAGCTGCTGCGGAGCTGTGAGCAGGAGAGAAGGGAGGAGCAAGAGAGCGGCGCTGGCCGGCAGAGACGTCGTCGACGATCGGCCGGGCACCCTCCAGCGCATATTGGGTCGAGTGATAGTTAGGCAAAGAGATCGGTCTCGTTGCGGTTCGGCGAGGGACTCATTTCATGTCCAGCCAGGCGGAAGCGTATTCCAGGGATGTTGGTCTTGGGGGGGGGGGGGGGGGGGGGGGGGGGGGGGGGCGCAAATGAAATACTAGATATACGGAGGATGGCAGCATCAAATTCATCTCGATTCATGCGAGAAGCAATCCCAGTTGACACGACGTCATCGTTGTAGCCAACATGTCTGATTTTACTCCCGATAATGAAAAGTGCGACGCGTCGACGATGGACTGGGCCTCGCTCGTCGTCACTTTCATCACTGTCAATGTCACCTGGTGGTTGATAGATATCCCCAAAACCTGGAAATTCGGGTTTGGCGCCTACATAAATGCAATCTCATGGCAGTGCTTACGAATAAGCCTGCCTAGTGTCGCGGCCGTCTATGCATACTATCACCACAAAGAACCGCATGAAATGGCAAAGATATACTACCACGGCTTTCATCCGGACCCTGAACAGCAACGGCGTCCGATGACCAGGATGCAGGTTGCCCGCGCTCTCGTTGTGGACTCGTTGATTATTGCCGCGACTTGCATGACCATCTACAAAGCCTGCACCCTCCCCACAGACAGTTCTGGGGACTCGACGATTTCTGGCTGGAATACCTCTCTATGGGTGTATCCCTCTCTACCCGTCGCCATCATCGGTTTTTGGATGCTGGCTGCCTCTCACTTTCGCGTACGGAACCCGTGGATTCTCTTTACTGTCGGCTTCATCGCCATAGCCCTGGCATGCTTAACCTTTTCACTCGTGCTATACTATGTTTCTCCTCTGCGGAATGGAAACATGTGGGTTGCGTCGCTGATTCTCTACATTTATCTCGCTCTCCCGTGGAGCTTGATATTGCCAAGTATGGGGCTGGAGTTGCTACTTCTTGCAATGAGCGTCATGGTGCGAGCCGGGGGCGTTGCAGCCGGTGCTCTTTCCAGTAACGCTTATTTCCCGTTTTGTCAGCTCCGCGGTGGTGCTTTTGGAGGCGTCTATCTCGCCCTGGGCATTTTGGCGGCTCTTTTTGCTATCTATGGTCGGTTCAAATGGGATCGAGTCAAGTATGTTCCGCGCTGGCGAGCTCGGCCGACAGCCCAGCAGCAGGTGCAGACGGCTGCCAGTACTTCTTATGACCCTGTGCATTTGGAGGCACAAGACGGCGGTCAGAAGAATGGGGTTAATGAGCAGGTTGATGGGTATGGTCGGACATGGATTTCGCCACAGTCGAACGCTGTTTGGCGTTAATTAAATCAATCTATTTCATGATAATTCAACTGGCTTTTCTCTCTTTCAAACGGTCTATGGTCCATTAGTACAACAAGCCTCGTCGGTAAGGCTTCTCTTGAAAAAAGAAGAGAGAAAAAAAATGAATGAAGTGGTTTCCTGCAACTGAGAGCTCATGGCAACCGTAATAATCAACTCATGAGGACCATTTCCTCAACTGCCTGTATGTTTGCATGACAACCCAGCATTCCTGGCGGCCCTGTTGACCCGCCCACAACCAGGAATTTATGCACTTCCGCTGCATTCCTCCTACTGTAAGTAGTTTTCCCGGTCCATAATTGATCAATTTTCGAAAGTGTGCTACGTCACTTAGCCGTGCGTTGTTGATGAGGGGGCTCAGCTATCAAAAATTGGCATATCAGCAGGGGAAAAAAGAACTTTACTACCTAGCCACTCACTCACCGTTTACATGTCCTATCTTGCTGGATGATATATTATTCAGCTCGCTCAGGGGAAAAAACTATCAAAGCCGAGCTATGCTTGACGCCGCTATCTAATTTATCAAAACATTGAAATTTTTGGTAGTCTCTACCACTCTGTCTATGCAACGAAATTTCACAAAATGGAACAACCGAGCCCCAAACCCACGGCTCAGCACAGAAAATCAGGGCACAACAGGAACCTGGAAAGTGCAATAGATATAGTCCTTGTCTATGTACCCATTATGGCTCTGGCCGGTCTCGTTCTGGTCCTGCTCATTTATCGTCTCTGGGGCGATCTGTTGAAGCGTCAACGTTTGCACCTTGCCCTGCACTATCCATGTCAAAGCCCGCTCAGTCAACCAAGCTACATCAAAGCCAAACTGAATCGACACCTGATCTACGCGCCACTGTTTGAGCGAAGACACAATCGTGAGTTTCGCATTTGCAAGGGACGCATCCATATGGGAACGATACCTACCCGGCTCGAAACGCTCTTGATATTCGCCTATATTGCACTCAATATTGCATTTTGTGTGGTCACCATTCACTGGTCTCAGGGATTCGCTGCGTCTTTGCGTGCTTTGACGAAAACGACGGGGACCTTGGCTGTCGTTAATCTGGTTCCGTTGGTGATTACCGCTGGGCGCAACAATCCGTTGGTTTCTATTCTTCGAATCCCATTCGACACCTTCAATCTTATGCATCGCTGGCTCGGGAGGATGATTGTGGTACAAGCGGTGGTTCATTCACTGGCCGTGATAATTAATATTGGACAGCGAAGTGAGTATTTCAGGCTATCTCAAAAAGGCAGATGACTGACTTTTTTAATAGAAGGGTGGGAATTGGTACCACAACCTCTATTCAATGAGCCATTTTTCACTTTCGGATTCATGGTAATAGCAACCAGAACCTGTTATGTTTTGAATGCTTTCGGGCTAACCCCCGTTCACAGGCTTCTATCGCATTCGTTGTCATTTTCTTCCATTCGCTACCTCCTTTCAGACATGCCTTTTATGAGTTCTTTCTTCATTCTCACATTGTCTTGGTAATTGCCTCGTTTGTGGGACTATGGCATCATCTGGAACATTTTGTACACAGATGGATCTTCCTTGCAGCCCTGATAGCCTGGGGAATTGATGTAAGCAGGCGAATACCCAACCCCTCAATATTTGCTCTGTGCTTACCGCTATATCTTCATAGAGATTATACCGACTCGTCACAGTAATATGGAAAAACTGCGGGAGTCGTCTCACCAAAGCCACCATTCAACTCCTTCCAGGCGACGTCGCCCGCGTCGACGTATCTGCCGTACGTCCCGGACAGTTCAACGCAGGACAGTACATGTTCCTCTACATCCCGTCTTTGGGCTTGTGGACATCTCATCCATTTTCTGTGGCATGGAAGTCACTGAGCCGGCCCAGATCGTTCCATTCAGAAAAGAGCGACAGCTCTATCAGGACTCTCCTCGGCGGAGGGAGGTCAGAAAGGACGACAGTTTCTTTCCTCATTCGGAAAAAAGACGGTTTCACTAAGAAGATGATGCGTTCAGTTACAAATGGGCGACGGCTGAACGTCATGACTATGGCTGAGGGCCCCTATGGTATGTTACTTTTTCAACTTCTTACGTGGTGTTGAATCAAGTATCAAGTACTGATCAAAATAGGAGGAGTACATTCGTATGATTCATATGGAACTACGCTCTTGATTGCTGGCGGCATTGGCATCACGCATCCAATCTCGTATCTCCGCGAACTCGTGAATGGATTTGTGAACCGGTCTGTGGCCACTCGTCGAATCACGCTACTTTGGGTTGTTCGCAGTGTCGGTATGTTTGCTGTTTCCATTTTCATCAGCAAATAAATACTGATAGATATTAAAACCATAGATCACCTACAATGGGTCCAGCCCTGGATGAATTACATCCTGAACCACCCAGCCCTTCAGGGTGCAGTCACGTTTTCAAACAAAAATGCCGACCCACGCACTCCTTTCCACGTTGATGATGACTCCTATTTCCAGCAGACCCTTTCCCTGTCGATCCATGTGCATCTCACGAGCTACTACAGCGACAGCGAGACAAATTCGCCTGGGGTTGATCAGTCACTACCGCCATCAACAAGCCACAGCTCGTCGCTTTTGAGTGAAGACACCACCGATTTCGATCCTATCGATGCATCGGTTTACTCTGAGAATATTTCGCTTCGCACTCATTACTCGCTCTCCTCATTGACTTCGTCTTTGCGGGACTCGTATCCATCCTCGTTTAACGAGATGCCAAAATACCCTTCATCCTTCACGTCTTACAACTACAGCAATCCTACCAGCAATAAAAACCACGCCTATAATAATCACTCCCATAATCATAATAATAGTCAATACAAACACTACACCCACACAAAATCCATCCGGAACCAAGATTGGACCCAACTCAACACCGCACCCATCACCATCAGCCTCGGAAAACCGCTCTTTCGCCAACTTCTCGAACGTGAAATGGCCCAACAGGTGGGTGCCATGGCGGTTAGTGTTTGTGGACCTGGCGGTATGAGCGATGAGGTGCGAAAAGCTGTGAGAGATGTGCAAGGACGGAAAGCCGTAGATTTTTTTGAGGAGAGTTTTTCGTGGTGATTCTTTTTCCTTTCCTCTTTTTTTTTATACTCTCTCTCTCTCTTTTTCTTTATATTTTTATTATTTTTACAGGCTGGCTTGTATCTTCGCTTCTTTTAAGACCCGCTCGTTAATTTTCGATGGAAAGAGACGATAATGATGGACATAATTTTGTATGCTATTTTTTGATACCTATATACTTCGTGAGAGCAATAATTGTTGCCTTGGAGTTTTATTCCATAACAATCATTACACTTTTTGACCCAATTGGGAAGCTTACAAGCTGGTTAGTGAGGCCTTATGGGGGGGATTTGACAACGTACTAAGGAAATCCGCAGCGAAGCCTGCAGGCCTACGCGCACCGATTTAACCCAATTGAGAATCCTGCAAGCCGGTTAGTGAGACCATGTAAGGTGGATTTGACGTACTCAGGAAGCTGCGCGCACTGATTTGACCGAATTGGGAAGCCTGGGGGGGGGGTTGGCGTGGATGAGAAGCATGGTTATATATATATATATAACCGCTACACTGCGTTCCGCGATAAGATGGTGTTGAGATATATATTTCCAAGGGGCACCTTGTTGACACGGGAGACGCATTAACGCGTTTTTGTTTTATGGGTCTATCAAGTTAAAAAAATCAATTTTCATTGGTTCCGCATATAAATTATATGGTTACAGAATGGTGACGAGGTTTGAGGCGTAACGAGATTTTAATGCGTGACGAAAATCTAGAAACGTCATAGAAATTGGTAACGTAATGAAATATATAACGTTATAGTTTTATATTACGTCCCAAAACGTAGAAACGTAGGTAAATTAGTAACGTAATAATAAGATAACGGTAATAATACCGTTTTTTAAATTGTATTCGGTCGTATAACTGGTTACCGCCACCATTTTGGTCACCAAGCAGTCACCCAGCGGTAACTGGCTTCCTTATATTTCCGCTATTGAAATCTACTGGTATTTCTTTTTGACGAGCGTAACAAACTGATGTCCAATTCAATTATTTGATACCATTGATTATAAATAGTAGTTTACACTTATATATTTAAAGCTGCTTCAAGTAATATGTGCAACATTCTCAATCATCCCATCCTTCTAAAACGCCGACCTAGTACTTTTTGCAGTCGTAACGAGGCAGCCATTTGGTCGTTTATAAAGTAATAATTCGTTCGTCTCTCGCCGCGTCATCATTAATCAAATCACTAACATATCCCGTATCATAACTGTCAACACTTTCCCGTCGGTTTTCTTCTTCGCGGAGTGAAGAATTCTTTCGCTCGTGTTTCCGTTCCTCTCTGACGATTTTGCGAAGACCAGACTTTATTGATGCCTGCGGGTATTGCGGTGCAGCGGGCAAATTTATGCCGATGCCCTGACAGATGGAAATGCATTTTGCTTCGACTCTATCTACTGTCTTGTTCGTCAAGCCATAAAAGGCTGGGTTGTAAGCGTTTCGGGCCCAGTACATCAAATCACCGGCAATGCGGCTGTATTCCGGAGTTGGCTCAGAGCTGCCGTTGGAGAGAACGCGTTTATGACCCATGGGTTTGTTGAGAGAGGTATTATCGGCCGGGGGAGCTGACTTTGTTGAAGAAATGGAAACATTTGACGATGTGGCTAATGAAGCAAGAGACGTCGAGGATGAGGATGAGAGAATATCGTCGTAAGTAGTGACCAAATGCAGTAGATGGTATACAGCAACAAACCCAACAAGGGTCAGCTCAATAGGATCGAGTGGGAGTTGGTTGAGCCATGCAATCGCTTTTCGCGTGGTCAAATGAGACGGGAATGACGGGTCGTCTGTAGTTCGGGCTTTGATTGTGGCTGCAATCATCGCGCAACGTACAGCAATGGCGATCTCCTCACGAGCAGATGTGGGTATTGACGAATCCAAAAAGTTGCTGGCTTGAGAATTCCTATTCTTCTTCGATGGCAGAGAACCGAGCACTACGTTGATGTCACGCAGCCGATTCGGCTCAAAAAGAACTGCCCTCACAGCCAAAGCCCGAGTATGGGCAACAGATAGACGGGGAGCAACTTTCGACGCAAGATCAATCTTCCTTCTCAGTTCCGGGCAGCCATCTGCACCATTGTTCAGAAAGCGGAGCAGTGTATTCTGTAGCACGTGGCTAGACCACCATGCTGCAATACTGTCCATGGAAGTCTGTACTGCTGGGTCCTCAACCACCACATCCAACAACGCCTCGTCTTCCTCGAGGCCATCCTGGGTAGGCCTACTCCATGTAAGATTGACGGCCCGCTGGACGATGGAATCGAGCAAGACGTCGTTACAATCATTCTCCAAGAGAGCCGCCAAGTGCCTCGGCAATGCGTCTGGGTGACCCTTTGGTAAAGCCCGGTTTAAGTATCTCGCTACATTCCATTGATAGGTAGCCAAGACCCGGCCAGTATCGTTCGCGATTCTAGAAACGAAGGAATCTGACTTGCTGACGTGCCAGAGCAGAATGCGACAGTGGAGCGCCTTCAGCATTATTCGCCCAGGACTAAGAGGTAGAGTTCCAGAGGCAAATATTGTAAGCACCAGGCGCGATTTGCTGATCTCGGGGTCCCCACCCGCCAGTTGAGCATCGATTGCAATGTCCCAGGTTTTGACTCGTCCTTTCTCATCCTCTTCAGTGATACCGGTGATCCAGGAATACAGCTTCCATCCGAGTAGGCAGCCAAGTGTGTACTCAACCCATCTACAAGTCACTGCAAACCACTCAAGAAAGAATCGGTGACGGGGTACCCCTACTCTTTGCATACTCGTCAACCAGGCCTGTCTTCTAAACTCTGCCGGCGTCATTCTGACTCCAACTCCAGAAATAACTTTTCGCTGATCACGATCTGATTGCGGTCGTGATGTAAATAGGTAGAGGAAAACGACAAAGGCACTTCCTACAATGAGAAAGACCGTAAGGGACAGGTTCAACACAGCTTTCACGTGCCATGAGTTCCACAAGCCGATATCCGTACTCCAAACCAAAAATTTGGTTTGAGCATATTTGCAAAAAGGTAGGATGATGTCGTTGAAAGCAGAAATTGGAACTGCCAGCAATCCCTTCTCATCTGATTCGTTGTCTGTCTGTGTAGACAAATTTTGAACAACCATCAAACTTGCAATAGTGCCCAGCATAAATTTGCTTGAGCCACTCATGCCTCTGCGTGAATTCTCATTTTTTTGACCAGATTTAGGTTCGTCCTTGATGTATGACTCAGCGAATATCCCTGTTTTAGGTGCATTGGCTCGCATCTTTTTGATATAGTCAGGAACTGGGATCAATCCTTCTATAGGGCCGCCAGACTCCGACTGATTCCGGGACGATGGTTCTTCGACGTGCGAAAAGACACTAGGAGGGGACCCAAAGCTGTCGACTGTTCCCGAATAGCTATCCGGCGATGAGGCAGACCCTACAGACGTAGCGGTCTTTTGATCCAGAGCCATAGCTTTGTCAAGTTGTTGGAGCCTATTCTTCAAGCCCCTGTTCTCTTCTTCGAGTCGTTGATTCCGTAGTTCCAAATGGCGTATATACTCGGTCGCCTTGGAGAGAATAGATGCCTTGTTGAGCTTGTTGCCTAGCGTGACATCATCGTCAACAGATGGAGAGCTCCCATTTCCTGGTTTCGAAAGGGCGCGTAGGCTGGGAACGCTATCTCTAAGCTCTGCGATTTTTTCATTGAGGTTGGCCCTATACCGCTTCTCGATGACATTGTGCGAGCGTTTTTTGGTTGGCTGCGATTTGGACTCTGGCGGTGAATCATCGTCCAGTTTTCCAAGGCTACCCTCCTCACTAGAAGTTTTTCTTTTTCGGTTTAATAAACTGCTGGCGGAAGGGCCGTTCGAGCTCCCGCTTCTTCGCACAGCGGACGCAGTATGACTGCCATTTTGCGGTATGAGAAAACCGAGGTCAGCTCTGGCATTTTGTCTGAAAAGAATCGGGTCAGAAACGAAGTCAACACTATCGATGTCTGGCAGTGTCATCAGATTCGAGTTTGGGCTATTGTCTAATGACTCTGTGCCGATGTTAGACTTTGCATTTGAGATGGATTCATCCCAGTCCCATTGCATCCATTGGGACCAGTCCTGCTCTTGGCCATCGCCAGAGTCGCCTGACAGATTGCTTGGGTCCATGGATCCTTCTGTAGGAGACGAACCCGGGCCCAGGCCGCCATTGACCAAGGAGGCTTGTGTCATGCGTTAAAAAGAAGAGGCGAACTCAGGATCCGTTGCATATGAATTCCAGTCGATTCTGTGCTTGTTGCTCCACACTGGGGGCGCTCCCAGAGTGATACGTGGGCTGTGGCTTGAAGATTTTGACAGTGTGGCGTCGCGTTGATATGGAGAACAAGTGATAGTGATGAGTCGCAGTATTAAAGCCGAAAACAACAAATCTTGAGAGTATGTATAACAGTACCAGTACAGCGGTAGTTCGTGGAGATGGCTGCCTAATTAGCGCGGATGCTACGATGATGATGTGTGCTGCAAACGCCTCGAATGAGATTGTTGAAGCCCGTCCCCAGAATGCAAATGTGCAGTCGTATGATCGCGGCTCGTCCCTTATCCGGGTCCCGAACAGTTCTTGTGTTTTAGTATTACCGTATTAATCCACATAATAGTGTGCAGCTATTCCTACTTTAGAATAATTGATACGATACATGTAACTTACGCGGCCTGCCAAGAGGCACGTGAAAACCACATCACGTGGGCTATCGTGAGACCAAATTCCTGCTTGTCTGGGCGAGTATAACATTTGCATGTTTCTTAAAAATTAGTATTTGACTTTCAGAAAAGAGGCAACTAGGTTTTATTTGCCTTTTGTAAGCACATGCAGTAACTTATAGTATGCCGATGCGGGCATTGTGGTCATCCTTTCCAGCAAATATGTCGGGGTTTTCTATTACTCAGGTAGACAATTACCAGTGTAAAATTTACCATCTCTAGCATTTCTCCTTGTGAGATTTTGGGTGCCTTGTGTGAACATTGAAATCCTTAAATGTTGCTGGGTAGCGAACGAACGATAAACGATAACTTTAAAGTGTATTTTGCCAAGACCTCGAGATAAATGATATCAACTGATCTACATGACTAAAATTGATTCCTTATTAATAGTAACGATAACATTCAATTCTTATTCTCAATTGGTTCTTATTCTTTGTTGTTTTCAACTAATGTAGAGCTTGTGCCATCGATTTAAGACATTATACCAGGTTGTACTCCGAAGTATCGTTAAAATAACGCCAAGCCCTCTCTCTACAACGGTAACAAACTGATCATTGATATAGCTCATGAGTGATAAAAGCACTATCACATGAAGCATACGGAGCATTATAAGCTCTATACTATCTATTGAACGCAATTTGTTTGTAATTATTTAGATTGTCTCTCCATCTTAAGTAATATAATGCACCCTACCGGCTTATAAATAATAAGGCCAACTATTATAGCCAAGGAAAGTAAGACATCTGGGAAAGTTAAAGCATGATGCATTTGCGGAGTAGAATCACAAAGGAGAAGATCATCTTCCACTGCCAGGCAACAATTTTGGAAATCTAAGACATTTAATATTTAGAGCCGGAAAAAGCCGTGGTACGTTAACAACTTAATAGTCTAGTCTGCTAGCCCCCACGCTAGAGGTAGAGCTCTTGTGACGTATCCTGCATCAACACTGTTATCATTTGTTCCTTTGGTGGTGAGACACTTCATCCGGTATGCTAAAGGATTTTTCAGAAACAAATCATATTCCTTAAATCCTGTTGACCCAAAGGAATAGCCGCATCGGAGCCATTTTAAGGCTCCGATAAGATGAAACAACAATAATCAAGCACCGCCTACCAGTATCCATTCAATTATTGCCCAATATCTGGCCGGCCCCCAATTTGCCAACGTTTGCCAAGCAACCCACATCTTTCCTGTTCTGTCTTGGATCAAGTGGAATTCAAGGAACAACCGAAAACCAACTGGAGATCTCTCTACTTAGCCTCTTTCACAGCCTTCAGAGTCCAGACACTGGACGGGGAACTGCCGGTTCCGCAGGAGGGGGAATGTGGATCACAGTAGCTCAAGACTGTATTTCGGGTCTCGATAGTAGGACTATATAAGGATGAAATAGAATTTCCTTTTTGACGTAGCTGCGCAGGGAAAAAAAAACCTAACACTACGTACCAAAGTCCCATATAAGGACGAAGTAGGAACATGCATCTGCTCACAGCCCTAAACACGGCACTGCTAGCCAGTGCCGCAGCGGCCGTTTCTTCAACGTCCCACGTCCTGCACGAGAAGAGGTCAGCTGTTGCTGACTCGTCATCATGGGTGAAACGGTCACAAGCCCCTCGAGACCTTGTCTTGCCGGTCCGAGTGGGAATTAATTCCCAGAATCTCGCAGAGGGCCACGACCATCTCATGGAAATTTCGGACCCGACGTCGGAAAACTTTGGCAAGCACTGGACACCCGAACAAGTTCATGAATTCTTCTCGCCTTCGGAAGATACCGTCCAGGAGGTTCGTGAATGGCTGTCTTCATATGGAATTGACAAGAGCCGACACAATGTTGCGCCCAGTCGGGGACATTTGCAATTCCATGCCACGGTTGACGAAGTCGAAGCCCTTCTGGGAACCCAATACCACGTCTGGGAACATGCCGAGACTGGGAAGTTGAGTATCTCATGCGACGAGTACAACGTATCCCCCGAAATCCAGAAGCACATCGACTTCATCACCCCAACTATCGGCCTGGACCCTTCAGCTCGCCATTCTCTGTCCCGCAGACACCAGAAGCGTGGAGGAGTGAGACAGAACTCGCGCCTGGCGCATGGCAGTGAAAGAGGGCCGAGCCAACCGGTTATGAGGAAGCCCGCAAAGGCTGGGGAGGTTGCGTGCTGGGAAAAACTCACGCCGAAATGTATCAAAGACCTGTATCAGATCGCGGACCCAACGGAAAACACCACCCAACCAGGGAACGACCTTGGCTTGTATGAAGAATTGGAGCCTTACGATCAATTGAACCTTGATTGGTTCTTTACTCAATACGCCCCCCATATTCCTAACGGCACTCACCCAGAGTCCCTGAGCATCGACGGTGGCGTTAATACTGGTGACGCCGGCCAAGGAGGATCGGAAACCATGTTGGACCTCAACATGGTCTATCCGATCATCTACCCCCAAGGCGTGAAGATTTTCCAGACTTATGGCTTATCCCTTGGCGATAACGGATACACCGGTATCTTTAATCAGTTTTTGGATGCTCTGGATGCCAGTTACTGCACGTATGACGGCGGTGATGACCCCAAGATTGACCCCAAGTTCCCTGATGGCATTTCATACAACGGAACAAGAGTCTGTGGTAAATACAAGCCCACGAACGTGATTTCCGTCTCGTATATTGTCGCCGAGGACGCGTATACCCCGGCGTATGCCACAAGACAGTGCCACGAGTACATGAAGCTGGGTCTCATGGGAACCTCTATCATTGTCGCCTCTGGTGATAATGGCACGCTCTCTCGCTTCCCTGACCAGGGCTGCCTGGCCCACGGCTCTCAGAGACCTGGTTTCCCTACATCGTGCCCATATGGTAAGCAAGAACATCCCTCTCCTTGACCGGCCTCTAGCACTAACAACTTCCCACAGTTACATCGGTTGGCGCCACTCAAATTCCAGTCAATGGCACTATCCACACTCCCGAGGTTGCTGTCCTCGACAACGATTACAGTTTCACCAGCGGAGGCGGATTCTCCAACGTCTTCAAACGCCCTTCATACCAGGATGACGCCGTCTCCAGCTTTCTGAAAACTAACACTCGACTTCCAGATAGCTCCACATACAATGCCACCAGCCGTGGCTTCCCGGATATCTCAGCTATTGGATGGAACGTCGCCTCGGTTGCCTACAACGAGTCAGGTCTCGAGTCTGGTACCTCGGCGTCGGCACCCATCTTTGCGGCGATGATTAACTTGATTAATGGCGAGCGTATTGCAGCTGGCAAGGGCTCGCTTGGGTTTTTGAATCCGTTCTTGTATAAGAACCCGGACGCCTTTAATGATATTGTGGGCGGTTACAACTGGGGCTGCAATGCCGAAAAGGCCTTTTATGCCTCCAAGGGCTGGGACCCTGTCACTGGCTTGGGCACTCCCAACTACCCCAAGCTGAGGGATGCGTTGGTCAATCTTCCTTAGATGTCCAGCACTTGAGAGTGTCACCGTTGTGGGTATGTTAACTGCATATGAACATCTCAATTAGAACAGTGAAGAGTAAATAATAGTAATAACCCGAATCAATATCAAATTGATAATCGATCATCTAATCAACTCTAGTCTTTTCTTAAATTAAATATTAAAATATGTATCCCCTCAAAGATCAGAATTAAAAGTAGGATACCCCAACCTCTCCCTCCATTTAGCCCCGTAAAAGTACAGCGGAATCAAGGGGGAAAAGAAAACAACAATAATAAAAGCCATCACAATCCATGCATTTTGCACGCCAATCCTCTCCGCAAACGGAAGCGCATAGAAACTCATGGCGAAGCTGACTATCTGTCTGAGAAAGTTGATAATGGATCCGATTTCGGGGGATTGGGGTTTGTAGCACTGCATTTTATAGTCAGTATTAACGAAAAAATTTTTGCCGTGAGTTATGATGGGACATACCTCTGATGTATATGTGTAGACCACTGTTGTTGCAACTTGAAGTCCGAAGCTAGCCGTGGCGATGCCCATCGCGACTCCCATGAAAAGAGTACGATTTTCCAAGCATACCCCCTCAATGATAATCCCCAACGGAGTCAGAAAAAAGGATGGAATAATAGCCAGAAGCCGATCCTCTGGCTTGCGTTTGCCTCGGGCAAGGGACCGGCGTTCGCTGATCCAGTCGGAAAACCCACCAGATAAAAACTCTCCAAGAACACTGCCAACCGTGATGGGGATGCCCATAAGCAGACCCGTGCGTCTCGCATCATAGCCATAATTGGCGGCGAACATTTCGGCACTCGAGATTATGAAAAGAACGCTGCCATGGGCAAACGCCACGGCATAGTAGAAGCTTGGTAGAAGCACGCTCGGATACTTGAGCATCTGGAAAGGGCGGAAGAAATCGATCCAATGCAGGCGACCTGCTGGGTTGACACAGCCTTGCATGGTCATGTTTTGCGTCCAAGTCCGCGGTTCTGGCTGGGTCTGAGACGCTCGTGGGTACAGCGTCTCTGGCACAGTCAGGACATAAATGAGCCAAATGACCGCGGTGATGATGGCGGGGATATAGAAGCACCATCTCCAGGATATATCATCCTCAATGTACCCACCGATAATAGGGGCAATGTGGCCGCCCGTGATGTACATGACAGTGTAAATGCCCATGTACAGACCTCTCTCATGCGTGAAGAAAAGATCGGTTACAACAGCATTGCCCAGCCCACCGGGAACGCCACCGAAGAAGCCATTCAAACAGCGGAAAGCAAGTAGAGATCCGTATGATGTAGCCTTTCCTGAGGCTACGGACATGAGCAGTGCGGCCAGAACGGTAAAGATGTACACCGGCCGTCGGCCATAGACGTTGGAAACCGGATTCCAGAAAATAGACGAGATACCGCAAGACAAAAGAAACATGCTAGTTACATACACTGTCTGCGCTATCGGGCGGTCTAAATACCCCGACAGTGGCTCAAAGTTCGGAGTCTTGCATCTTTGTTAGCCACGCCGGTCTTCTTTTCAGAGGGGGGATAAAACGTACGATCAAAGCAGCACTGAGCAAGGACAAAAAAGAAAGCAGAGAAATCTCCGCAAGTACCATGATTTTCAGCCATGGCCTCCAGTTCAAGGGATCCCTTGGGTCCTGTGATGGCTGGGGGGCCAACAAAAAGCCATGTCGGTCCCGGCACAGCGACATATCGGCCATGGTGGGTTGTTTTATATAGTTTTCTGCCATGACTCGTTTCAAATGAGATCTTCGACTTGCAGGCAGATCTGCGAATCGGATCGTCAACTGTCTGGGAGATCCAGACGTTCAACGGGACGGCCCCAGGATGCATAAGCGGATGCAGCGCTCCTCGCCGCGCCCAGAGTATGTAAACAATAGTCTCTGTTTCGTCGGTATAGATCGACCTTTACGTGAACAAAAGGTAAAAGGGAAAGGAAGTTCTAATCAAGGGGGCAAACTCCAACAGAAAAAGAACGGTTGATCTGCAGAGTGCCGCGATCAACGATTACGTACGTGCTGTGGCGGGCCGCTAAGACTACTGCCGGCATGATCATGGCAATCCCAGACCGAACAGCAATAGGTCGTATCGCATGCGCCAAGCCACTAGAAATAAAGAAAAACAAGGGCATTGAACCGATTGATGCGAAAAATAGAAAAGTACATTGCATTGCATATGCTGGTAGCCGCATGCTCGTAAATCTACACGAATAATAGCAAAAAAAAAGGGACGGGCCGTTGCAGTCGGGGCCCGTCTTCTATACTGTACATCAACCAGCCTTATGTACGATCATCTGGTGCACTCCACGACCACATCCCCGAGCCCAGCCCAGAGTAGAAGTCCAAGTGTGAGCCCAGCGATGTCGTTAAATTCTCGGTGCTGTCCCATAGCTGCGTAAACTCCTTGGGTGGGTAATCTTGGAAGTCTGCATGGCTAGACATACCCTCGGCCGACGGCGCTAGCTGTCCGTTCAAGGTGGGCGGGACGAATTCTTTGGGTCTTCGGTCTTGTTGTGGTAACGTTCGCTCGACGACATCGAGCAATTGCCGCAAAAATACGTGAGCTCGCTGGGCTGCGGTGTGGTTTGCGCTCATTTGTCCGATCATCCGCATTCCCTCTTCCAAGTGAGAGAGTGCTTCCTTGTCGGTGCGAAAGTCCGGATCGACCACATGGGACGCGATGATGAGGATGGCGTTGAATACTAAACAATGATATAAACGTGAGTCTTCGAAATAACGAGGGGAAAAGGAGAACGGGGAATCTTACAGTAGTACAGGTTCCACCAGCTTGGACCAGTTGCCTTCTTCGTCCTATCGTGGCGGTGGCCCACGAGTCGAACTGTTTCCTCTGCTGTCCGCACACAAATCTGCCTGCTGTTCTGCATCATGCTGGCTCGAATGCCGTCCAAGGGGCGGACGACCCTTTCGCCGTGGGAAAGCAGACTGAGCGACATTACTACAGAGTGCCGATGGATGAGGATCCGGACCATATTGGCCCTCATGGCTAAAATCAAACTTTGATCGTCTTCGATAGTGTCCTTTTCGTAAATTTTGAATGCTGCGGGAACTTGAGAGAACCAAACTTCGTATAATTCGTCCAGTTCGATCACCTTCTCCATCGGGGGGTCGACCAGTGAAGCTGCCATCTCCATGATTCTGTGCAGTTTCGCATTGTGTATGGAAAGGGTAACCGCCGATATGGTGGGACTAGAGGGATACAAAAGCCGAGAATGCGTTATGCAGTTGTCGTCCAGATCTTCGGGCAGGGGTGTGGAAAACGTATTGGACGATGTGGTCGTCGGGCGTCCGTAAATAGAGCAAAGGAGCTGATCAGTCGTATAACAGGCATACCATAAACGCTTTCTCACTTCCTTCGTAATACAGTCTGCCTGTTCAGGGGGCGGGAGGTGGAGCTCCAACCCATGAGCAATTCTGATAGCCAAGCCGAGAACAGTCCAACATTCGTCGGGGAAATTTGAGCTTTGGAGGTAACGTGCACCTAACAGCAAGATTTGCACTTTTTCGATAGACCAGTCATAAAACAAAGCCGGTCCAAGAAGAGCCATTGCGCGGTCGTAGAGTTTCCGGGTGTGGACCGTTGAGGTTTCCACCCCAGTCCGTCGATGGGCAGTGGCGATGGCACAAATCATGTTAATGATGGCTAGAGTAGAGGCATGCTCGTATCTGCGAGATCTTTCTGAGGCAAATACTTGCTCAAATCGAGTGATGATCGACGGTAGATGAAAAATTGGAGTCAACATGTAGTGGAAGTCGAAATATCGTTGAATAAGTTCGCGTGCATCCGGAGGCAAGTCATAAAGTTTTGTATCGGGCATCTCTCTGGATGAATCACGGGGTGATGGGAAAATTTGACTCGATGACTGAACTCTGTTAGGAGCGCCTGGGTTCATGGCATTTAGAATAAGTTGAGTAAAGGATATGGCACCGCCATTGCCTCCCAGAAACAGCGATGGACTTGCAGCAGTAATAGCTGCTGAACCCTGGATTGGTGGCAGTGGATTTGATACCTGTGGCCATGGTTCTCTTGAAGGTGACGGAACTTGAGGTTTCAGAAGAGGCAATGGTCTGGCAGTGTCAGGAATGGTGCCCTGCGTAGTCTCTTGCTGCAAGTTCCTCAGCTGAGTCTCGTACTGCTTGACCTTATATTCTAAAGAGCGGATATAGCTGCAAAATGTTAACAAAAAGGGCCATTCAATCGACAGAAGATCAACTCACTCATATGCACCGGTAGTCAACCCCGAAGGCGAACTATCCGGAGGGTTTTTGGGGACAATATGATCACATTTTGTTTTGCGCATACGACAGGGGGCGCACGCAATGGGAACGCGGCGACGCTTCTTTGGTACTTTCGGAGCATCTTCTTGAGTCTCTGTCGGTGTCGTTGACAGGTTCTCCTGCGAAGATGCTCTAGTCTCATGTTGGTCCTCCATGAACGTACAGACGGGGGGATAAAATATCAAAAAGAGCGAGAGAAAGGAAAGCACCAAAAATACCCTCGCCTGTCTCGGTCAACGGGCATTTAAGACACAAAGACAAGGTGCGATCTAATGAAGAAAAAATAGTCACGAAACCCCCATGCCCGCGCTAATTTCGGAAATCACGGCCAGGAGGTCCCCTGAACTGTACACGCACGAGGGAGGAATACAAGGAGAGGAAGAAGAAAAGTAGACGACTAGAGATTTGATAGAGACAAAAAACTGGTCATCGGCCCCTGGCTCACGGTCGAGGAGAAGAAAGCGGCCCCTTTGCCTGTATCGCAGAGGTGGCTCACTGGGCCAGGGAATGAGACTGTCCACACGGCATTCGCTGCGACTGGGTATAGTGGATCAACAATACTCATGAGCGGCGCAAGTCAGTCGCGGAAATAGGACGATATTGGCTCGTGTCAGGTGGTGTATTTTTGGAGCGCAGGTTGGTGTCTACCAGCGTAATTGCTGTTTCATGACGTATTCGACCAATGCGCATGCACAAAACGTCTCCGGCAAGACAGCGCAGGGCACGGACGGGGCACCAACAGGTTGCAGAGGCTTGTATTGGCGATACGGTAAGTGGGCTAAATAAAGCACGTTCGTCGACAGTCGTGCGAGGAGAGAGCGATGGTTTTGTTGTTGCCTGGAGGCGAAGCCTTCTTGGTGTCGACTGGTGTCTCCACCTGCAGAGCGCGACCAGCCAAGCATTGTCGGCGGGGCGGATCGGCTCTGCGCTAGTCCCAATCGGGTCTGAAATGTCCCCGCTGTGAGACCATGGGCCACATTTTTAGCCTTTCTATTGGCTGTCTTTGTACTAATCTAGCCGTTCCTGGCTTTAGCGCCGGATTTTTCCTGGGGCTCACCGCGGCCAGTCTGAGTATAGGCACTAACTGTATATGGTTAGCACCCTCTATTACCCTCGGAGGCTCGATTGTCTGCTTGAGGAAGGTGCGCCCTGGCGGCCGCTTTCCCTGGCAAAACTCCTCCTACTCCGAGACATCCTCCTCTTTTTTTTCTTGGAGATGGCGATGTTGGGCTTTTAGCACTGCGGAGGATGTGACTACATGCCAGTGCTGAAACATGGCTTGAATTAGGATCCCTTTCTAGCTTCGCGAGCTCCAGAATGCAGAGCTAGTTAGACCTGGCTGGCGGTGATCGCGCTCCGACATATCCACTGTCCATCTGTGTCTACTCTGTACTCTGCGACCAAACTCGATGGGGACGCTGACTACTATGCGTGACACCACCATTGCTTTGCTGAGTCTTCCCAATGCGCTCGGGGAGACGGGGAGTTAATAATAATAGCGAGATGGAGATTCTGTAGCAAACCCACATATGCACGCATGGTGGGAATGATCTAGCACAGAAGCGGCAGCTGTTGGTGTCCTCTTTTGTTGGTCTTTCTATCTCCCCGGCAGAACCCAATCGAAGATATATAATGGCCAGCGGAATGATGTTGGCTTTTTGTGCGCTTCGAGGCAGCTGTGCAGTCTCATCGATGGGAAAGCACTCACACAATGGCCACTCCAGCTGACAAGACTCCCATGCGCATAGCCGTTGTCGGTGGAGGCATTGGCGGTCTAGTCGCTGCACTCTCGGTTCATTATCACTGTGGCAGTCGGGTTGCCATCGACATATACGAACAGGCCTCTGAGTACAAGGAGATCGGTGCTGGCGTCGGAATCGGTGTCAATGCAGTCAAGCTGCTGGACAAGATTGGCCTCGGTCGCCAAGTCATGGGCATTTCGGGGAATCGAAATGGAGTGTGGATCTCGTTTCGCCGATACGACAGTGATGCGGAGATAATCACCGTGCCCGCCGCTGCCAAGAGCAAGATACAACAATGCTCGGTGCATCGAGCTGACTTTCTGGAAATTCTGCTTACTGCAATCAAAGAGCGACAGTCCGCTCAGCTATGGACCAACAAGCAGTGCCGTTCCGTTTCGGTATAAATCATTCACTCTCTTCTCTGCAATAATCCACGATAACCATATGTCTACCGCAGGATACCAATGGAAAGATGCTATTACACTTTGCCGACCTCACAACATCAACCGCCGACTTTGTCATTGGTTGTGACGGTATACATTCTACCATCCGCTCGCAGTACATCGTCGACAAACCACAATACAGTGGCCGCATAGCCTACCGCGGGCTTGTGCCAATCGATTCTCTCAAAGGATGGTGGCCGTTTCCGACATATTCCATGAGTTGGCTAGGCATTGACAAGCATTTTTTGGTATATCCCATCAGCAAAAATAAGATGTTGAATGTTGTCGCGTTCGTCACAGAAGACCGAACGACGCTCGGAGGCGTCAAGGAGAGCTGGACCGCAACTGGAGACCGACAGGAGCTCGCCAGCAAGTTTTCTGATTTTAGTCAAACAGTGCGTCTGATTATTGATCGGATATCTACACAACCAACAAAATGGCTATTGAATGATCGGGAGCAGATCCCCCAATGGACTTTTGCAGGAGGAAAGCTTGCTCTTCTTGGAGACGCTGCTCATGCGGTAAGACATTCTCGAGCCAATACGACGGTAGACGGTTGACTAACAGTACAATTAGATGCTGCCTCATCAAGGTAACGCGGGCCGAGTACTGTATACATTCAAAGACTGACTTTTTGGTAGGTGCTGGGGCTGGGCAATCAATTGAAGACGGATATATCCTCGGTCGTGCTATCCAAGACTACCTGCGACAAGGACTTGGGCGGCCGAATCTCGCAGTATACACCCATTTATATCAACGGGTTCGACTTCCGCGTGTGCAACGGGCGCAGGAAACGTCTCGCCAGGCGGGCCTTGTATATGAAATGCAGACCGACGATATGGTGGGGAAGAGCTACGATGAATGCCTGCCTATTGTGCGAGAACAGCTGAAAGACCGCATGAAATGGGTCTGGTTTGAGGACCTTGACGATGTATACGAAAGGGCAAGGAGCCAGCTTATAGAACTTTAAAAATTGAATTACATTACTTCTACGTCAATCCAATTTTCGTAGTGATGCTAGATATAAATCTAAACTCCATCCTCAGCGGATACACTCATAAATTCAATGCTGCATGTGTAGATGTTAAAAGGATCTGGCTTAGGGCTTTAGGGCGAGCATGACGTGATAGCGCGACCAACCCGCCCAATTCAGTCATGTTCCCCCGCACCCCCGCCTTACTCCGATATCGTTTCACTCAATTCTCTTCTTCTTTCAAGCTCCCATCAGTCAGACCTGACGAATTTCTATATCTAAATAAACCGGTCCAGATAAATATCTTCACAATGCCTGCCCTCAAGCCCGGTGACAGCTTCCCCTCCGACGTCGTCTTCTCGTGAGTCTGCCAGGCCTCGGTCCGAATCGATTCGGACATCCACCGCCCCCTGATCGTTGAATTGCAGAACTGTGCTGATCCAGCTGTAGCTACATCCCCTATACGGAGGAGAAGGGCGATATCACCGCGTGCGGTCTGCCCATCTCATACAATGCCTCCAAAGAGTGGGCCGACAAGAAAGTCGTGCTTTTCGCTGTTCCAGGTGACTTTTTTTTTCATTCACCCATACTTTGTATGTGTAACATAACATACAATTCTGACTGAAAAAAGGCGCCTTCACTCCCACTTGCTCGGTGAGCCACTTGCCCGGTTACATCCAAAACCTGCCCAACTTCAAGGCCAAGGGCGTTGACGTCGTGGCCGTGATTGCATTCAACGATGCTTTTGTCATGAGCGCATGGGGCAAGGCGAACAAGGTCACCAACGACTCTATTGTAGGTCTTTTCTTTCTGCGTAGCTGAAAGCAAGATATGCTTATTTATATGTGTGAAGCTGTTCCTGTCGGACCCCGATGCCAAATTCTCCAAGAGCATTGGCTGGGCAGATGAAGCCTCAGGCCGCACTGGACGTTACGCTCTAGTAATTGACCATGGCAAGGTTACATACGCTGATCTGGAAACCGAAAAGGGTACTCTGAAGGTGAGTTCCAAGGTGTCTAGCAGAACTCGTGTGTGTTTTAATCAGTATTACTAATGGAAATTTCCGTGCAGAAATCTGGTGCAGACACTGTTCTTGCTTCTCTGTGAAGCATATGAATTTTGACACCAAGTTCAGAGCACTATGTCAAAATCTAACCTATAGATAGAATCGTCTGAGATTGTGCAGACATATTCACGTTCTTAGTAAATTTAAATATACAACATTTGTCCTAACCAACTGAGATCACTGGAAAACGTAGTATAAATGTCAATTAAACCCAAATTCATCCCTCATACGTACCCATTAACTACTACTAACAGGGTCCCATGGAAAATTAATTCCTTAATCCCAGTTTTTACAGTGTCAGCAGTTGATGCTATTTTTACCAGTGACGAACTGTATGGTCCGTGCGCTCTCCGCAAGCTGTCCCTTCGCAGTTCAATGTTGTTTCCCCCGCGAGCTACAACATTGAACTCTCCCTCGAAAACTGTCGCGCAACGGATCCCGCAGGCCGGAACCAGTTTAACAGAAAGTCGAAGTAAATCGAAGTGAAAGCAAAAAGCGAAGCAATTCAAACCATGGCAGACGACGAGGACAAGGCCAAGGCCGAGAAGCTCGCCGCTGCTCGCAAGCGCGTGAGTTGCTTCGACAACCTCGACAGCCTTTAGCGGCTTGGCTCTTGTTTCTTTTTGCTAATTCATGAATATAGGTTGCCCAAATGCAGAAGCAAAAGGGTAAGAAGACGGCCAAAAAAGCAGCTGCTGGCGACGCCGGCAAGGATGAGGCTGCTGCTGCGAAACCGGATGGCAGCTCCGAAGACAAGCCAGACAATGAACCAACCGAACTCGAAGCCGAAAAGGAGCCAGTATCCGAGAAGAAAGACGAAAAAGAGGAAGCAGAAAAGGAAGCCGAATCGCCGACCGAACCTATGCCGGACGCGCCAACCTCGCCGGGACCAGAAACCAGCCCTGGCGAGGTTGTCCGCGAGCTACCAGCCCGTGGGTTACACGCACGCCAGCCCTCGCTGTCGATGCAATCGAAAAAGCGATCCTCTTCGTTCCGGACATCAATCTCAACGACGGTTTCGCCAGTGGCTGGGGTGAAATCACCACCACTCCCTCCGTTAGCCCCAGACAGTGAGCAAGTCCACGAGGTGTTCCGAAGACAGGCCGCCCGCGTGGAGGAACTCGAGAAAGAGAACAAGAAGCTGGAAAAAGATCTTGATGATGCCAATTCAAGGAGGCAAAAGTCAGAGAACGAGCTTGAGGATCTCCGAGAATCAAGTGTTGAAGTGGTTGAATTGAAAGATCGCTTAGACAAGGCAGAAAAGCAGGTTGCCGAGATAGAGTCATTAGTATGCTACCTTCCTAGGTTTCTGTTGCAATGTTTTCCTGACATTATGGGCTTTAGAGGACAGAAATTGCCTCCCTACAGCGACAAAACTCTCTGCTACAATCCAAAACCCAGCGAGCAAGTGCCGCCGGCCATTCGGAATCACCGCAGTCAGAGCTTGTGCAAGAACTTGAATCCAAGTCCTCTACTATCGAAGCCATGGAGCTTGAAATTTCGAATCTACGTGCCCAGCTCTCCTCAGAATCCACATCAAGCAATGGCTACCAAGGCCAGGTAACTGCTTTGGAGGAGAAGCTTTCCCAAAGTGAAACTGCTCTTGATAAGACAAAACAAGAGCTCGCAGATACCAAACAATCCCTTTCCCGAGCATCTGAAAAGGCAGTCAAGGAAGGTGTTGACAAAACAAGCTCGGAAACATTGATCAAGAACCTCAGGCGGGAAATCGAAGAGCTACAAGAGGCAAAGACCACCTCTGAGAAAAGAGCCGAGACCCTGGACAAGAAATTACAGGCTCTCGGCAACCTACACAAGGAATCTGAAACGCGACATCAAACGCGACTCAAGGACCACGAGAAATTAGAAAAGGAAGTGGCGCTTTTGAAGAAGAAACTCGCCAGCGTGGAAAATGAGAACCTTCGGCTACGAGAAGAGAAAGAGCGAAGCAAAAAGCGAGAAGCCGGAGTTGAAGGAAATGAGAGCTTGGATGAGCTTGAAGACGAAGAGCGCGCCCAATTGGAGCGGAGGGTGCGCGAACTCGAGGGCGAGAACTTTGATTTACGAAGGGGAGCTTGGAAGGAAAGAAGAAAGGAGCTTGGAGCAGATGAAGGGGAGGAAGAGTTTGAGGCATCTACCAGCCCTGGAAACACCTTTGACGAGGTCGATCTGATCGGGGGCGCACCCAGTCATTCACGGCGCCGAAGCCTCATGATGCAGAACCGCTCGCAGCAGCAACAGCACTCTTCTTTTGCCACAGTGATCTCGAGTGGCCTGGCAGCCTTTACCGGCAGCACCAACAACAACGGTGCGTCTACCCAAAACTACCCTCCAGCCGCGCGAGGCAGCCTCGAGTTGCTCGCCGAAGAGGACAACGACGAGTTTGACGAGGATGCATTTGCCCGCGCACAGGCGGAAGAAGAAGCGCGCAAACGAGTCGAATGGGCGCGCGAGGTGAAACGAAAGCTGCGAGACTGGAATGGATGGCGTCTCGATCTGGTCGATAGTCGGGCTGGCGCAGAGGGGGCGGGCGTAGCACTGGGCGAGATTTTTGAAGTTTAAGGCAAACGAATGTATTATAATAGTGTAGCGTAACCTTGTGAACTTATTGCAATGACAAATTATGACCTTGACTTGAGAAAGCAGCAGAAGTGTTCATTGTTCGTTGCGATGAAACAGCTTTCCTAATCGGGCTGGCCCCGCTGGATTTCGGAAAGCTGGCCTCTCCGCACTCGTTGCGCCAGGCCCGCCGCCTTCTTCATCCTCTGCTTTTTTGCGCTGCATGCCAGTCTGCGACCCCCAATTGATTTTGTATGCAGGTGATGTGTTCTTAGTTGAATACATGTTCGTTCTTTTCTTTCTTGCATGACAACACGCCGCGGGTTCTTAGAATAGTGAGAGTGGTTTCTCGTTGTCGCAATGAACGGCTTCTCAGGGCACGGCCTCGATGAGGATGCCTTTGGGGAGAAATCCAGTGGTGGCTCTGGCTTGAGGACATTTGACGCCTTTCGTACGTTTGACTCTTGTTACTTTTTTTTCTTCCTTGCTTCAATTCCATCTGCTTCAACAATTGCAAGCAAATAGGCTGACGATTGTACCTCTACTAGCCAAAACCAAAGCGAGTTACGTGACCCCGACACGCCGCGGAGGACAGTGGACAGTGATTATTTATACGATTTGCACAATCCTATCGCTCGGAGAGCTGTTAAAATGGTACCGGGGCACGGAGAACCAGCACTTCAGCGTCGAAAAGGGCGTGTCACGCGAGCTGCAGATGAATCTCGACATGGTCGTGAACATGCCCTGCATGGATCTCCGCATCAACGTGCAAGACGCCTCGGGCGATCATATCATGGCGGGGATGCTGCTCACAAAGGACAACACGAACTGGGAGCTGTGGAACAACAAACTGAACCAGGTCTCTGCTGGTGAACACGAGTACCAGACTCTCAACGCCGAGGATACCAATCGGCTGTTGGCCCAAGAGGAGGATATCCACGCCCGTCATGTCATCCAGCATGTGCGCCGGAACCCTCGCAGAAAGTTTCCCAAGACCCCAAGGTTGAGCTCGAAATACTCGGCAGACTCTTGTCGCATTTATGGCAGCTTGGAAGGGAACAAGGTCCAAGGAGACTTTCACATAACGGTAGGTGCTCTATTCTATTTTTCCTTTGAGTTAGACTGACTGTATCGCTACAGGCACGAGGCCATGGATATACTGACGTTGGGCAACACCTCGATGTAAGTGAACTCTCTCCCTTTGCTTTCCTTTTTTCTTCCAAACCTAACTGGCAATGTAGCACGCAAAATTCAATTTCTCACACATGATTACCGAGCTGTCCTTTGGACCACACTACCCTTCCCTGCTCAACCCCCTCGACAAGACCATTTCGACCACCGATACCCACTACTACAAATACCAGTACTTCCTCAACATCGTGCCGACCATCTACTCTCGAGGCAACGGCGTTGTCGAAAAATACACGTCCAACCCCAGAGATTTCAAAAAGACCAAAAACACCATCTTCACCAACCAGTACTCGGCCACGAGCCAGTCCCTCGCCTTGCCCGAGAACCCCTGGAATTCGCCGGGCATTTTCTTCAAGTACAATATCGAGCCCGTGCTGCTGTTTGTCAACGAGGAGCGCGGTAGCTTTTTGGCACTGTTGGTGCGGCTCGTCAACGTCGTCTCTGGTGTCATTGTCACCGGTGGCTGGCTCTTTCAGTTGTCGTCCTGGGCGCTGGAATCGTTTAGACGGCGGCGAACACGTCGGTCAGAAGGTGTGTTGAACGGACGCACACACGCTGCTGAATACGACGAGTGATTTGGCTTTCGTCTGTCTCTCTCTGTCTTTTATTTCATTTAGGGCCTTTTATCGTTTACTACTTGCATCCAGTTTATGTTTTTCTTTCTTTGTATGTCTTCCAATGTTGGATCCGGAGTTTTATATATTACATGTGTAGCTTATAACATTGTTCTTAGAAAACTGATACCATTTTTCAACGATTTGTTCAGTCTCGAGATGCCGTGCATAATTTTTAGTTGATCAGTAACCTTCAAATGTATCAATATGAACCGCTGGCGATAAATGTGACTAAGCCCATACTTTATACTTGAGTTTTACCAAACATTGAACCGCAAAGTAAAAAAAAGCAGATTCAAATAAGACTGGTAGATACATGCAAACCCTCCACACTCACTCACAACACTCCAAAAAGACACTCCAGACTCTATCCAAGCCATGCATGCTTCATAGGTTACAAAAAAGGCAACATCAACAATATTTTGAGCCACAGGTCATAAACATCAATGTCAAACAAGAACGAAAAAAGAGGAAGAAACATCGAATTTGTCAAATCATTTCATCAAAGGGGGGAATAGAAAATGCTAGTGGGAAAAAAAGGGGGTATTTGATGGTGGACTCAACCGACGATTGAGTCACTCAACGAAACAAGAAAAGAGACAATCAAAAACAGTCCAACCTGTCTATGCTGCTAGAGAAGATGATATAAGGGCTCAACAGAAAGAGAAAAAGAAAGGGAAAATTATTATTATAATATAGAAGCGTATTTATACAGCATCAACTATCGTGACTTTTTGCCTAGGTTATAAGCAAATTGAGATTGTTCACTTCTGCGACAAGCTCGTCGCTGCCGCTGCCGCTGCCAGGTTGCCACTGGGGTTTCTGCGTGGCAACGCTGAGCTGCTGTTGTATGTTCCACTGTTGGAGATTCGTTTTCCGGCGGCAGGCTGAAGGTTGTTGGAAGTGGAGATTCGCTTCGGGGCTGACGACTTCACCGGAGAGCTGCTAGTTTTGGAGGGAGATGCGTGTTTGAAACCTGCTGGGGGGTCCGGCAGCGGCCTTACACCCCCAGTGGTAAGCCGCTTCGAGGAAGAGTTTGTGCTCGACAAGTATGCCCGAGGACGAGGCGTGGCTTTGATTCCGCTAATGAACTCATGGTTCAATGCGTCATTGGGGTTAAGACGACGATTCGGATCCCATCGGAGGCATCGGGACACGAAATCCAAGAATGCATCATCATCACATTTCAGGGCTTGTCGCAAGTCCTTGGAGTTTGGTCGACGTCGGCGGCCTTTTGACGACACGGTCAATCGAGGCTTGCCCATTGAATCGAAAAATAGCTTTTTGCGGGTACTTTTGTCAATCAAATGCTTTTCTGGGGGGCCAAATATCTCCATGATACATGCTAGCTGCTCTTGTTCGTTTTCTCCGGGGAAAATAGGGTAACCGGTGAAGAGCTCGGCGAGGATGCAACCCAAACTCCACATATCTATAGGCATGCCATACGACATTCCTAGAATGACTTCAGGTGAACGGTAGAATCGACTCTGGATATAAGTGTAGACCTTTTCGTGCTCGAAGCAACTGGATCCAAAGTCGATGACCTTAATCTCAGACCGCATTGGATGAGCGAGCAAGACATTTTCCGGTTTCAAATCGCAATGTATGACTTTCTTTGACTGGAGAAGCACAAGTGTACTAAGCATCTGCTTGGTGAACTGCCGAATGAGCTTCACAGAAAAGCCCTTGAAGTTGTGCGCTTTGATGAACTCGTACAAGTTCATGCCCAAAAGCTCGCTCGATATGCATAGATGTCCGCGGAAGTAGAAGCTTTGCGTGAATCGCAGAACACTATGTTTACGTTCGGGATCCTATAAGATACATAATTAGTTTCGGCACGTAGTTTTGCAAAGCTGTTGCATTCAACTCACCCAATCTTTCAGCTTTTGCAGGATGTTGACCTCGACCAACGCCTGCTGATGGAATCTTTTCTTGTTGCGAATAATCTTCACAGCTACCAGCTTACCCGTTTTGTGGTCAACGCATCGAACAACCTGACCAAAACTACCCTTGCCCAGTACATCGACCACTTCGTATCGATAGGCCAGATGGTCGCCAATAACGATTTGGTAGTCGCCTCGGTCATCATCGTATCCAAAGTTTGCATTTTGAGATTTCAGGTCACCCACATGTTTCTTGGCCTTTTGCGTGCCACAGAAATAGATATCTTTGAAATCAATGATTTCACCGCGTTCAAAGATATTTAGGCTAGCCATCTTCAGTGCTTGCGCAGGACCAACACGCTCTTTTGGACAGGCCCTCCGGTGCAATTCATCCAATTCCTTAGCTGCGATTTCAAAGTCTTTCCTCTTGCTCCCAAGCCTGCGCATTTCTTCATCAGCAATGGACTCGTCCGTGCTTGCAATTTGCTCCGTGGGACGTGGTTTCGGTGCCGCGTTAACTTTCGCGGAACTGATGATCTTGTGGACTGGTGACAGAATAGACGACGATTGACGACCTTGACTTGCTGCGTCTGTTTCACCTGAGTCTGTGATTATCGGACTCGGCAATGTCATCGAGTTGGAGTCGTTGCTATAGTCGGATTGTTTCGCATTTAGGCTAGAAACCGACGATTTACGCCGGGTGATCAAGTAAGCGGGTTTCAGAGCAGGGCTTGTGCGCGTAGTAACCGATGAGAGGCCATTCCATGTAGCAGATGCTGGGAGACGAGGGGGGGGCATATTATCATATTTGGCCAGGTTGGCTTTGGAATCAGAAGCCAATTGAGGCTTTGATATGCTGTGCCTGAGCGCGGTAGTAGGAACTTTGCTTTTGGCCATGGACCCGGTCTTTTCAGGGTCTGGAGTGCTCGACAGGCGGCTTCCAGATTCGGTATTGAAAGAAAAGACAGATGATTGCGTTTGAGGTCTGGGACCAGTTAACCTGCCGGTTTGTTGCGAGCTCTGAGAATAGTCCTCGCTATTCTTGTGACGCATATAGCTGTAATCGCCGCTGGTCTTGGGCAAGGAGGAAGATATATAGGGCGACATATTCCGCTTACTCGGCATTTCCAATGGAACGATAGCACTGGAACTGCTAGGAGCTCGTAATGCCGAAGAGTTTGAAGTGCTGACCAGAAAATGCGAGGTGCTACTACGTGGTAACTGAAGAGGTTCCATATCGGCATCTTCGGGACCGAAAAAGTATGCCTTGGAAGCTGTCAAAGGAGTACTAGGTGTCTTTGTCATGTGTCCACGTTGAGGGGTGGATGGATTCAGTTCTTCCCTGGTCGGTGCATCCTTCAAGGCATCAATTTTTGCGGCCATAGGCGTGCTGAGTGGGAGTAAATTCAACGGAGGTAGCTTCAAGGCCTGTAGGCCCTTTCGGCCAAGGGCAGGCTGTTGTTTTCCCTTGGTTTCTGGGGTCTTCGTCCCTACCACCCGAGGTCCATTGTGCACGGAACTATCCTGGCTATTATTGGTAACAGCAGACGGTCCACTGGAATCCGAGCCACGTCTCGAATCCGAGCTGCCAAGCCCGGTATCCAGCGGGAGACTTGATTTTCGAGAGCTTGGAGGAAAAAGAGCGTCGAACTCGGTTTTTGGCGACTCGTATGCTTTGGGAATAGCTGGAACTGGAGGAACTTCTTCTTCAGACGCGCCGTTTGATGCCTCTGTGCGAGGCTTTGGCGTAGGTAGTCGTGATGAAGAGAACGTTTGAGAGAGGCGCGGTTGTAGTGAGCCGCTAGAATTGCGAACAGAATTATAACTCGTACTTGAAGAGAGCGACATGCCCGAACTGTACGACTTGCGGTTAGGGTCTGGTGTCGTTCGTGAAGAGGAAGGAGTATCGATTTTTCTAGGGATCATGGAAGGTGATTGAGATGACCGTGGACGCAAAGTAGGTGCGGCATCGGCCG
This sequence comes from Talaromyces wortmannii, assembly GCA_001939245.1. Taxonomy (NCBI): domain Eukaryota; kingdom Fungi; phylum Ascomycota; class Eurotiomycetes; order Eurotiales; family Trichocomaceae; genus Talaromyces; species Talaromyces wortmannii. Next base: position 93,474 of record MJVA01000941.1, read on the forward strand.
GTGGATTCTGCGAGGTAGGTGGTGTGAATGGAACAGGTGGTGCTGGTGGCATCATAGACATGCGTTTCATCCTCCGAGCATCAGTCGGGCTGATTGTACGAGCGCCAAGTCCAGTTGCATGAGGCATGCTGGACAAACGTTTGGACGAAGAAGATGTTGGCGTAGTTGCAGTCGCCTGGTTATTCTTGACGGGAGTAAGCAGACCATTCGTTGAGGCTGTGTTATCGGCAGTAGGAGTAGATAGCTGTTCCTGGGCCAGGCGTTCTCTGGATGGCGGTTGTAGGGATTTCGCTTTGAATGAGCGCGTGCTGAGGAGGAATCCGGCCTCCTCTCTGCTATTAGCCTCATTGGTACGTGTCATCCTAACACGAGTAGACAGATCGACTCTCGGACCGTCGACACTGGGTCTGCGAGTCGAAAAGCTGGGGCGGCGCTTTGGCATAGCATCACCGGTGTCCAATGTCAACACACCGGGCCCAATTGATTTTCTTGGCGGCCGAGTAGGTAGTGATGTAGATGACGATGGAGGAATATGGCTCTGGCGACGAGCTCTAGACGAGGGCGCCGGGGGAGGCAACATCATAGTGTTTGTGGCAGGAGCCTGTCCAGTGAGGCGATTTGCATCGCTTTGCTGCCGGATGGAGTTGGACCTAGTTGTCCTCGTCGCTCCTTCTGGCCGAGCCCATGTGCTAGTTGTACGTGGTGTCGGCGTCTTGTTGGCGTAACTGCTTCCTTGGCCAGGCATTGGGAAGTTGTTTAAGCTCGGGTCGTCCAGAATGCTGTTTTGAAAATCGTCAAAGTTAATGGGCGCCAAGAAGTCAGGGCCACCGGAAGAGGTTTGATTGATGCCATACTTGGTCGAGTTGCTAGTGGTTGATGCTCCAAAGCTCATGCGAGAATTGGTGCTGCTAACAGAAGGATTGCGTATCGACTCATTAGTTGTATCGATGGAGGAATTACCCGAATGAATAGACCCTGCACGAGCCCTATGAGAGAGAAAACGTTAGCTTGGCTGTAATTTTTTTTCCCCAGAGCTGACTCCTTATTATTACCCCCGAGGTGCGGCTGAAGTGGATTCTCGAATCGACTGCCTCCTCCTTCCCATCGCATTAAGACGCGGGTCAGTGACGCTTCTTGGTATTGAAGGAGCTTTTGTTCCATAAGCAGGTGTGGTATCAGCGGCCGGTGTCATCTTTTGTAGTCGTTTTCGCCCGGGGGCATCTATGGGTAACACGAACAGGTGAGCGAAATTGCGGGCGGCTAGATACAGAGCTACTCACCTCCTGAGCCGGAATCGTCATTTCGGGAGGAATTCGACGTTCTTGAGGATAGTCCCCTGGAGTTGGGCGCTCCAGTGGTTGGATGGGTGGTCATCTTTGCGGACATAGCACACCGTTGGGGCGGAGATTGCGAAGAGGGCGTTTCCGAGGGGAGGCAAAACTCCTGTCCCTCGAGGATGCCGGAAAGCTAGGAAAATTGCGATGGCATCAAACGGAGATTGTTGTTCTTTCCGATAAAAGCTGTACTGGCCCACAGCGTCGTGACCTCACAGTCTGCTAAGTGTCCATCGCGGGGAAGGAGGAAAGACCAGTCCGGGGCCCCGATCATGCGGCTGGTTGATTGTCGAGCGAGGCGAACAGCACAGACGAAGGACTAGGCGACGACAAGGCGGAGATTGGAAAAGAAACGAGAGATGAGAAGCGAGGCTCGCAGCAATTGCGCGGCTCTTGGCTGGCTGGTCCAAGTGCGTATTCGACCCAACTCCGGCTTCGAGAAGGCAGACGTGGATTATACCGACCGCTCGCTCAATCACTCATACACTCACTCGCACATACACGCACAGCTAGACAACTGCCGGGGAGGGGGAAGCAGGAGAAAAGAGCTCGCTGCTGAGCCTGGTGGTGTCGAAAGGGAAAAAAAGGCGGCGCAGGGGAGCGAATGAAGTTGACGGGGGACCGTTCTGTAGCTAACCCGCTTCGTCGAAGCGCCTGCAGCTGGTGTTGTTATGATTTTTCCTCTAATAATTATTACTGTCACTGTGGCTTCTGTGGCCTAGGAAGCCAACTAACCACGAAGTCGGCCCACTAATTAATTTATTAGCTACGGAGGTTAGTTATCGCGCTGCCTGTCTCCCCCCCTGCCAGCCATCGTTGTTTTGCCCCTGGATCATCAACACCAGCCTGCGCTAATTGCCGCCTATCTCGAAACGGAATAATCGCCCACATGCGATTGCCATTATTATTATTATTATTACTATTTAGTATTCTCGTGCCCAGCACTGACTGGGCCGTTGACTCCGTAGTGAGTCGGTACTAATTGGAGTTGTCTCTGTTGATCGGTGATTTAGATGCCCATGTACTCCGTCCATACCGAGTACGTACATAGTTGACTACGGAGTAAATGCCTAGAAGAGATATTCCTGCCAACGTCAATCCTATTATTCTATTTGTCAAAAAGAACAGCACTAATCGCAGCGCAAGAAATGTTATTATTATTGTTTACAGATGGTCTAGCGAGGAACTATGGATCGCCATGGCTTGGACATCTCCACCCTAAAGCCACCAAGCTACGCATGGGCCAGGGGAGAACCGCTGCCAGAGGGAAAGTTTGGCAGATACTCCGGACTGACTCTCTGGATGACTCGAGTGTTGTCTCTACGACTAGCGAACTTTTATCAGTGGATGGACGCTTGCAGAATATCTTCCGATCAATTGATCCATGTATAAGTAGTTTATGTATCACATCTTTTAATGCACGGAAGGTCCATGTGATATTCCTCATTTCGCGTTGACCCATCGAAAAGGGTCAGTCTAACACTAATGCGAATGTCAATTTGTCAAGGACTAATTTTCCTTGATCGTGTTATTATTCATAGCTAATTAATAGTCTCCTCTGCCAGCAACAACAATTGTATATTCTACATACTGTGGACCTTCCCGGCCAATCAGCCCGTCAGGCCACCACCGACTGCAGCACTTCGATAAACAAAACAAAACAGCCAGCTGACACGATTAAAGTAATAACAACAATATATTGGTATATTGATTTTCATGCCGTTCCGGATGTCCGCGACAGAGCTTTCGAAATGTTGCTTCAATACCCGACGGTTTAGAGTTCGGATATGCCTATAATCTCTTCCGCTCGCCGGATGCCCAGATAGTACATCACATTGGGGAAATTATTTCCAATGGTGTTAAGCTTTGTCCTGCCAACTGACGCCGTCAGTAAAAGGATCGTCTGGTAGATTCAGCCCAGCGATAGTGGCTGTCATGACAATGTCCGAGATACCGATGTACAAACACTATTTACTTGCATATGTACCGCGGACTCTTCAAATGACCCTCAGCAAGTCAACTGGTATCCATTGGTGAATGCCTTGTTTATGAAGTGACATTAGTAGCTACCATGTTCCAAAGTTTAGTTACTGACATATAGCTGAGCCGGACTGCAAATCAATTGATGTCGGTAGTGCCTCGGGGACGCTAACGCAGTCTTGTTCTCAATATATATATTTACATCTTTTACATACCAGTTGACCCTAACTTTCGCCACCAGATTAATTGATGTCCAGATTGGTGCCGTTGGCCTCCTAGAAACCCATTAACTTTAATATTATCAATACCAGTTGACATTTTTCAATGTTCCATTGGCGATTAAAATACCAAGAGACTTGTGAGAGAAAGTAGATTATGCCGTCAACTGGTACGACTTATTTTCTGTCAACCGAGCCTTTAGACGTCACATATTAATTCATGTACATGGTGCGTGGTAGTTGACGTAGGTCTAACATTTGAGTATTACGTAGACCCTGCTACTTCGACTCCCTCTATGCGTACTACATACAGCGAGAACCTAGCGAATTGCTGTCCAGCTTTGGGTGGAACATGAATATTTTTTTAACTTTTTTATTCATCGCAATACATCTGGTTTTAGAAACGTTGGTCCTCAAGAATAGTAAGTTGGACCGGTTGGACCTCCTTCTTTTTTTTTAGAGAGTCCTTTAATACACCCGCGCCGTTAAAACACTATTGCAATATGAACCCAAAACCCCACACGTTCAAGACATTCCTTTCCTAAGCAGACTTGCTTTGGACAGCCTCACGGCCCTTGGCGACACGCGCCAGGATGTCTTCACGGTCCTTGTCGAGCTTGAGCTTGCTGATGACGACCTTGGAGGGGGCGATGGGGATGGGGACGCTCTGGCCGTTGGTCTTCTCACGGACAACACGCTCGACGTGGACGGCCCACTTCAGACGGTAGACGGAGGTGATCTTGCCCTCACGGCCCTTGTTGCTTCCACGAACGATGGTGACCTCGTCGTCCTTGCGGATGGGGATGGAGCGAACCTGCAGAACAGAGCGAGTTAGAATTGATGTCCATATCCGGGATTCTTCTTTTCGAGAAAAAGCTCAAATAAAATCAAGTCAAATCTGCTGGGCCAGATTCTAGATGAAGTCGAGTCGATAGGTAAACGTACGTTGTACTTTTCTCTCAATTCCTTGGAAAGGGGAGCGGACATGATAATTCGGCGCTCGCTGGAGGGAGCAGAGAAGTGAGCCTTGCGGGACTTGCGCCGCGAAGAGGCGAGACCTAGCAATAATCCGTCAGTATGGAAAATCAAGTGTGTTGAAAGGCGAAGATAACGCACTTGGGTTGCGAACAGCCATCGTGGAGCGTCCTTGAGGGTATCGTGAATGGGCTCAACGTGCACGGGTTGGCGTTGCAGGACTTTCGTTGTGTGAATATTTAGAAGGGCTTAATTGTGCGTCACATGATGTTCCGCTTACGGCTAGGGCTCGGATGTAGATTTTCATTGGCCACAGCCGGGGACCCGCTTCGCCGATGACTTGCCAGAGGCCCCACCGGTGACTAAGCGCCCAATCCGGCTAGGCCAACCCTCCACATGTACCGCGACTGCTCCCCACACCTCGGCCGCCTTCACATGCCGCGTCCAAGGCAAGAGCATTACTAGCTGTTCTTCGCTTCATCTCTACTTTTCCTCACTCCTTTGCCAAATGCGGTTTTCCTTCTCGTGACGGCGTGCCATATGGCTTGGATATGACCATGGAAGAGGATACGGTCGACGCTTTCGCCAACCGCGATGAACCCATTCCCCGCCTGTACGTCGGCAATCAAGACTCCCAGCCGAGCAGGAGAGAAAAGCTCAAGGCGAGACTCGGTGTGAATCAGAACGGCAAAGGCTCGGACGAGAATAACGACAAATCTGGTCTCTCTATACAGGACCGGCTCTTTTCAAGGTACGGCCGCTTCTTTTATACCTGCAGCTTTGAGAGACTAAGCTATTCATCGCAGGCTTCTGCAACAAGTCATTCCCGCCCTAGATGTCGAGCAGGAGGACGGTGACGATGCTGTCGACAAGAGTGCGGCCAGGGAGGCCGCTCGTCCTGCTTTCAGTCTTCCGGTCATGACCAATAATTTCCGTCGCTTCAATGCCAGGTACGTTTTAGACCGTTATATTGTCGCCAATCGCTGCTAAGAAAGCAATAGAATTGGGATCGCTTTCGTATTCCAGAATCGGATGATTCGTCTCTTCAGCTGGAGACAGCCCACAAAGACTTGGTCATTCTTAGCTGCATATTCATTCATCTGCCTCAATCCGTATCTTCTGGTGGTGCTACCTCTCGCGTTGGTGTTGCTATCCATCATGGTTCCGGCCTTCCTCGCCCGTCATCCACCTCCGCCATCGGCCTCAACGTCCGGAACAACTCCTTATTACTCATACGATGGCCCGGCATTAGCGCCAGCAAAAACCATCAAACCAGCCAGCGAGACATCGAAAGACTTCTTCCGCAACATGCGAGACCTCCAGAATTCAATGGCCGATTTTTCGGCCTTGCACGATACCCTCGTTGATACCTTATCGCCACCTACGAATTTCTCGAATGAAACCGTATCGTCGGCTGTATTCTTAGTTCTTACCTTTGCCACGGCCTCGTTGTTTTTAACCGCTCATCTACTCCCATGGCGACTGATTTTCTTCTTTGGTGGCAATGGCGCCATAATATCTTCCCATCCGGCCGTTCAACAGTTTATAAATCAAACCGCGGAGCCTAGTGGTGTTGATGGTGTTGACGGGAAGTCAGACCAGAAAACTTCGACCTCGGGTCTCGATAAGATCGCTCCTCCAAAACCGGATTCGCCATTACAGACATTGCTCACCCCATTGTCGGAAATTTCTCTTGATTCTTCTCCAGAGGAGCGGGAAGTCGAGATTTTTGAATTACAACACCGTGCTGTATTCCCTTTCTCCTCGACGTCTGAGTGGGAGACAATTCTATTCTCTCCATTACCTTATGACCCACTGTCACCCTCTCGGATCGCGGGCGATCGCCCACGAGGATGTCGGTTTTTCGAAGATGTACAATCCCCGCTAGGTTGGGCATGGAAGGGCAAGAAATGGGAGTTAGATCTGGAATGTCGCGAATGGGTAGTAGAGCGCATGATTACTGGTGTCGGATTTGAAATCCCCAGCAGTGGCCCAATAGGAAATGGAAACGGCGCTTTGACTGAAGATCAAGTCGGGGGATGGGTGTGGGATCTGCCGACGGTCACATCGCAAACTCCCATGAACGATGACGAGCTCGACATGATGGCATATGGAGACTTGAACGTATTGGCACCCAGTGCTGAACCCAAGTCAAAAGGTAAGGTCAAAGTTAAGGGCGGCCAAGGTCGAGACTGGGAAGAGAGTATGCAGGCACAGAAAGCCGGCGAATGGCGGCGACGCCGTTGGGTTCGTGTTGTGCATCGCATTCCAACATCTGAGCGGGCTTCGTTTCGCAAGTCTACTAAGAATTAGAACCTTTTACGAGACAATGCATAGCTAATGTATGAATAATCAAAACAACAATCGCATTCTTATTGCATTGTTATAACCTTGTGTCGCATTATCAAAACTCAAGGTCATCATGCCTAAGGAATTCATTAGACTGTCTACGTGCAAAATACACCAGGTCAGAATTGTTCATATACTACATATCGATTGATGTATAGAACCCATCTCAAGTATGTCACAGTAGAACCACCATTTTAAAATCCAACAAGACGCCTGTTCGCCAATTCAAGTGCTAAATGTATAATGAGAAAGAGTCTTTATCTAGGCCGTTTGCTTTTCCTGCCATTTACGAATCCTTCTTTGTATATCCCCTTCGGTTTGTTGCATAGGATTCAGCTTTCTGTCACGAACCATAGCCTTGACATTGTCACCATGACGAGCGACCAGCCGTTCAATCCATTCTTCCTCTCTTTTGCTTTGCTGGCGCGGCTTGCGCTTCTTGGAGGCTTCTTCCTCTTCTCGCAAAGCACGCGCCTCCAGCCCTCTGATAAACTCCGATTGAGGGACATTCCTCCTAGTGTTCCCCTTTTTATTTTCAATGTCGTTAATCGGGTCCGATAGAGGGTTGGATCGCTTGACTTTGTGTCCGGCGACCTCGATTTCATCGTCTGACTTGTCGGTAATAACGCGTAGGATCTTTCCCGTTTCTGGATCGCGCTCGACCTGTACTTCCTCTGCATCCAGTTGGGCGTCGGGTCGATCTGTGCTGGTGATAAATAAAGAGTCAGATGTCATTCTGTCTGCTGTGGCGCCATCGACACCTGTCGGTTTCTCAACGCCTCCGGTGGGAGCATTCAGGCGAGTGGTGAGGCCTAGTCGGCGGTAATTTTGAACCAAAGTCTGAGTCTTATCCCTATACACAGTCGCCAATCAGAATCTGCAAACAAATAAAGGTATAACTTGTGTGTATGCTTACCAGTTGTCGGCGATAAAAGAGTTGCCAAAGACGTCGATTTTTTTGTTGCCATTGCGCAACACCTTGCGCTTCTTCTTCATCTTTGTTACTTTCGAGCGGTTTCTCTTCTTTTGCAATTCGCGACCCATGGTGAACTTTCTCTCTCTTCAGATCTCTTGATCTGTAGTGCCAGACAAATTGACGATATATCGGTGTATTTGATGTCGCCAAAAATTTAAAATCCTCGTCCCGCTATCTTATCGAGACCTGCGAGTCGTGTTTGCACGGTTGTTTCTTGGCGTGTTTGTTTCTCCGATGTGGCCGGTGCCAAGCTTCGCGAATGAACACTGAGCGTGCATTCCCTGGATTCAAACAAACTGCCATTTAATTGCTTTTGCAAATGGCTTTCCAATTACTGGGCTCGTTGAAGCGCGTCTGCGTGGCGTTTGCTGCAGCAGTTTTCCTTTTGTCTTTTCTTGTGTCCGCAGATGAAAAAGGCTCCGTGGTCAGCCTCACTGCAGCTGATGTCGAGGAAGCTCTACAGGTTTGGAAGACTCTTTTGGGCTACACGAACTAGCTCTAATTGAATACTACTTAGCAATGCTCTGTTGTGCAAGCATTGAATGAGCACAAGCTGGCAAACCTACCCGAACATGCCAGTTGGACGTCGCGCGTGTTTGCTGTCCTCTTCCCAGGAAGCCCGGCAGTCAATGCCATTTTGGCGACTCTGTACATTTCCGGACCACCAAGTACGTTGCTCTTCTCCCCGATGATAACAATGATTGATGCGCTAACAATAACCCAGATTTCCTCCTCGCGTTATGCCCGCCAAATATAGACCCCTCGTCTCTATCGATAATGGTGGCCTTTGCCGTCGGAGGGCTGCTCGGCGACACCTTGTTTCACCTACTGCCCGAGATTTTCCTGGGAGAGGACGCCCCCGAGCACGCGCGCTTTGTTCTTGTGGAGAATAACAAGAACCTTCTCCTCGGTCTCGGCATCATGGTGGGGTTTGTGACTTTTGTGGCCATGGACAAGACTCTGCGCATTGCAACCGGAGGTGAAGGTGGACATGACCATGGACACTCGCATTCACACTCTGCCGAAGACTCGGCCGTCACAACGGGCTCTAAATCCGGAGGCAAGTCAGGCGAAGCACGGAAAAGAAAGGGCAAGTCCAAGGCCAAGAAGGAAGAGGAAAACGACGAAGAAAAAGAAATCAGCGCCAGCGTAAAGCTAGGTGGATATCTCAACCTCATTGCAGATTTCACCCACAATATCACCGACGGTCTTGCCCTTTCGTCTTCTTTCTACGCATCTCCCACCATCGGCGCAACAACCACCGTGGCCGTTTTCTTCCACGAAATCCCGCACGAGGTTGGCGATTTTGCGCTTTTGGTGCAGTCTGGATTCTCGAAACGAAAGGCCATGGGCGCACAGTTTGTGACTGCTGTGGGAGCCTTTTTGGGGACTTTTATCGGCATTGCGATTCAGGAGTTTGGTGGTGCGGCGTCATTTGAAGCATCCTCTTCGTCTTCGGCTTCTGCACGACTTCTCGGAACCGGGTTGACCTGGGGAGATATGTTGCTTCCTTTTACTGCGGGAACGTTCCTCTACGTGGGCACTGTTGCGGTTATCCCGGAGATGCTTGAGACTGGCAAAAACAAGGGAGAGGAAGTGAAGAAGACGGTGATGCAGTTTTTGGCAATGGCTGCCGGTGCGGGGATTATGCTTGCGTAAGTTTTTTTTCTTCTCTGTTGCCTTTCTTTTTCTCTACTTCATTTGCTTACGACATGTAGAATCTCTTGGTCTTGAAGAACAAGTTAGATATTTCATCGAGTCACTATAGAAACATTGAAGCTGGGTATTTAGATAGACCCCCAAAACGGCATAGACCGTCGTCGGTTGTCGGAGATATTGACATTATTAATTGATTAACTGATGCCAAAACAGTCCTTGATCACGCTTCAGGCTGATCGTCGTCAGTTCATCATGGCGGTGCATCTGTAGGCATCTACATATAGAACTAACATACCCGGGCTATCCGAGTGGATACACCCATGCCAACAAACTAGTTGACGTACCATGAACTATCCAACGTTTACGTACTCCGTAGCAGTAGTTGTAGTACATCAAATGATCTGCGGAACTTTTAGTCCGAGACGTTCCGTACATACGTCGCAAGTAGGAAAAGAAAAAACAAACTGCCAATAATTCATGATTCCATTGATATGCATAATTGCATATTCAGCTCCGAACCCCCGACAAACCACTAACTACGTACGGAGTAATGAATAAGCATGTAGATAGACTGTGGGTACCGCACGTCAAGGCTTAACAGCGAGGGCAATTCGACACGATGCCCTTCCTCATGTCATGATGCACAAAATAATGCACACGCCGTAGCTGAAACAGACCCCCTTGTTCTTGACAGTCGGCAGATACGAACGCATGAATATGCAAGGGTATGTGAAGCCATGTCCACGACTCGGATCTACATACTGACATAAAACGTCTCGTATAAAATTTCAAAACTTTCAAACAGGGGACTCGGGAATTGGTCGAATTTGCCGAAAGCATTTTTCTTTTTCTTTTTCTTTTCTTTTCTTTTTTTTTAACATTACAATGCATGCATGGTAGAGTTTGAAACGAATTTCAAAAAGCAAGGGGGATTCCTTTTCGTCTCAACGGTCAGCCCTGGGTGGTTATCTGTTCTTAACTTGGCAATGATTGCTCGGAGATAGGAGGAACACAGCCTCGAAAAAACAAACAGCATTCCTCGCTAGACTTACCGTTTCTTTTCACATAGCACATGGTTTCGCTTGCTTGGCACGTGGGCAAACGCGCATCTAGAAGGGCCAGACAGTTCCGCTATGCAAGGACTCTTTATTATACGAGGATACAATACGGAGTACGTACCTACGTACTAGAAGTCCATCCTTCTCGGTGATGCGGATTTTAGCTCCGTCTCGCTAAACGGATTGTCTTCATGGTATTATTGAACTCCGACACAAACCGAATAAATAATGTCAGCGCGAAGAGTTTAGGGCCATAGTAAGCACCAGACTTATTAGCGCATCCAAGGTGTTGGGTCTGAGGGTTGGTCATGGTGGTCAGGTAACGTCTTGGACTCTTGGCCCGCAAAAGGATTTCATTTGTATTCGCTGAGCGCTCGTTAAAAGTTAAGGAGGCTTGTAGTTGGTCATCATCTTCCAAGGAGTCGGGAAGTGCAAATACTCGAGTCGGCGCGATATTTGTAATCGTTTGTGGTTTAGCGACTTTTTGGCACAGAGTCGTCGACTCGACATAGACACTACTTAGTAACTAGCCTGTTGAACGACTCAGGTGTCAGAACGAGGGACTCACGACTTCCATGTGCATCCGGGGCGGCGCTTATCTCGGCTTCGAATGCTAATCCCTTGCGTCGAGGAGAAGAAGCCATGCTATTCAGCATTTCCGAGGCAGGACAGATTGAAATATACTTCTCACCGAGTACTGTGTACGTACCCAGAGAAATACGAGGAAACGGGGTACATTCTCAGACGGCGCTATTACTCCGCATCCAAGGGGTTGGATCGAGCACGGTCACTCGGGAGGTCAGGTCAGCTCAGCGACCTGCTGCGACCAGCGTTCTTAGGCGTCGTTGCGCTAGATCGATAAGTTGCTAGATGCGCACGGTGTACCTACTACCTAGTTCTGCTTAGTTCAGTCACGATAGTAAAAGGGATATTATGTCCAGCCAATCATCTAGAAACAGTCTTCGTACTAACTTACTACGTACGTACTAGGATGGCTAAGAAGGACTAAATCTTCAATCAGATACGGATAAAGGAAGATGGAACCGTGGCGCATGATCGGGGACTCGCAGTCGGAGACTAGTCGCCCGTTGAGAGCCGTGAGGATTATTAACTGGGGACGACAAGATCTGACGCCGCAGCTACTAATACTAGTCAACGTTAGACTGCAGTCTGTGCAGATGGCCAAGCTAGTGATGATGCCGACGAACCTGGTCAAGGCTCGCAGCAGAGCTCAGCTTCAACTTGGATATGGGTCGATCTGTGTGGCAGGCCTGAGCGATCTGGTTGGCCGGGCTATCACAAAGTGACTGCTACATCGACTTGCGTAGAGTTGGAGTTCTGGCCGAATATTGAAGAGCGCAGAAGTAAAGGGGGGGACAGCCACTCAAAAAAGGGTCGGTGAGGGTGTGGAACAAAGCCGGGACGCCGCTGGTAGCCGTGAGTGATCTACAAATAGCAAGAATATCTGGGTAGGGCTGTCCGCACTGGGAAAGGTCAAAGGGAAGAAAACTTGGAATGCGAGGGTTGCAATAGCTCGCCACATGACTGGGCAGGTGAGCCACGAGAGAGACCCTCGAGATCATGCATGCATTGCTCTTCGGTCAATCAGAGGGCCGTCCCGCTCTGCGCGCTTGTACCTGACAGCCTGCATGAGGCAATGCAAGGAGAGGGCGGTGCGGTATGCTATACGATCCTTCTCGTCGCTCTTCTTCACCTGTCGGCAAATTCCAGTTCAGCCAGCGCGAACTCTATACGTACCTGGTAATACGTAGTGCTAGCAACGGGAGCTGCCGTCAACACATGGACAAGCGTCAGTTACCACAAGCTGCATGGCTGGATGCAAGGGATTTTGTCTGGCAGCGGGAATATGGGCAAGATACAGTAGGATGATCGCGATACGTACTCTATACAGCACAAGAGCTATTATTCAAGCGTTCGGACTGGGCTGGACGGGGCCGGCCCGACCGCGCCGTCTAACCTTGTGTTAGCCTGGGTGGTCCGCATCCCTGTTGAGCTTCTGCCAACCGCGGAATCGATGAATCACCACAACCAGGGATTCAGCTTGGCCAGGGGGTCTCGAACCGTGGCTCGACAGTGATAACCGGGGAGTTAGTAGTTGTGCCGCTTCTCGAGGGTCACCGGTTGACGTCGTTGACTCATCCCGGCCCAGCCATCCGACATGCAAGAATGAAATAATGGTGGTGCGTGTTGTTTCAGGACCGGCTGCGTCGTGCATACCTCGCTTGCGTGTATCTAAGACAGGATGGCCTTTAATGCCTCGCTTAGCCGTACGTCATCTCCGGCTGCATTATTGCATGCAAGGACCGGAAGAATAATGCACCAGCCATCATGGTCGTTTTCTGTATTGAAACCACGCGGTCACGGCGGGCAAAGTGGACAGCAAGCAGCTACCTATGCAGAGTCCGTATTGTTTGCTAATTAGTAGTATTCTCATTGTCTGGGGAAAATGACCCATAGTGGCCCGGGCCAGGGTGATACTCCACCACCATGCTTGAAACATACACCGTCCAGGCCACAGCTCCACCGAATATTTCACAGCCAACGTGACGTGAGGAGATGCAGAGCACATTGTTCGGCATCTCATCACATCGCTAGATAAGTGTAGGCCGCTGTGCTGAGAGACAAAAAAAGTATTAATACGCCACGAGTTTCCGGCTCAGGACTACAGACAGTAGATGATTACCGATCACTTCTACTTAGCCTGCGCGTTACAGAGCTGGTCATTTTGACATTTCCTAGCTGGATTAGTCTGCAGTGTCCGGTTAGCCAGTGAGATCGCTGCTTACTGCTGCACAGCCAGGAATAAGCCTGGCCTGGTGGTGTGTCGCTGACCCGCTAGTCGGCTGTTAGCCTGTTATCTGCGGGCGAACTTGGCTGCCTTTTGCCTTTGCGTGTGCCCGTTGCCCTTTGCCCTCTAGTCTGGTATGCGCGGACGAGCCCTGCTGGAGCTAAAGTTTGCTGCATGACACTGGCCCAGTGCAAGCTTATACGTATATATCTACCTAGTCGTCCGCCACGGTCGATGCCGACTGCCCTATATCACCCATCACCACTCACAATCGACATTCATTTCTCGGAAATCTAGTGCTGGTGTTATTGTTGTCTTCCGACGAAAAGCTCCAGATTCCGCCAACGAAGCATAGCTGGATTTCCTGCGCTAGAGTGTTGGTAGGTCTGTTTCCTTTTTGTTGAGTTTTTCCCTTCTCCCTTTCGTTTGGGCCGTGCAGGGGGGTTAGACTCGGTCGGCCATTCCCGAGGCGTTGAGCTGGCCTTTGATATTATTCTGCGCTGCTATACACCCAGCGCGCTGGTCTCCCGTCGCTGCTTGCTCCAACGGCGATCGACGGAGAGTTTCGACCAGGCCGGTCATGATCACAATCACTCCGGGCACCAGCGTCATGGACATGGTCATGGCCATATTATCGTGCAAATTGGCAGATAGGCGATTTCCTACTTGGACCAGGTGCAGCCAGGCTCCTCGTGCCACCATCGCACCGCACAACTATAGTCCGTTAGTGCGAGCGCCTGCAACGCTGCGGACCGGGCGGGCGCTAGAGCAGCGGGGAAGACCCAGTTTCGCGGCCTCCAACCGAGAGGGCATTGATGGATCTGCGGCAATAGTAATGCACGCACTGATCATTGATGAGACTTGTTGATCCTCCGCATCGTGTCGCTCTTTTTTTTTTTCCTTTTCGTGTTGTGTTTTGTCCTCTACCCTGTCTAATTGCCTTGGACTGAAAAAATTTGCACGAGCAAGAGCCGTTTGCTAACCGGCAAAGAAACAGATCGTCGCTCACCCGGCGCCCTTGTCACTGAAGATCGACGGCCTGATGCCCTGGGCCTGAGGCATTTGCGGTATCGAGGTCGGCACAAGTTTTCTCTTGCTGCAGCCCGCGCCCGGGTAAGTGTGTTTTTTCGATTATTTGTTCGTTGTTGGTTGCTCGTGTTTCTCCGAAGGGACTGTTGGTTGTGCGGTCAGGTTTCAGCGCAGCCAAGAGAAAGAGCAGCAAGAGCAGGGCCCAAAATAGCCCGGTCTGTGCCTTCCTCGCGGCGTTGTCTCTGTTCTCAGTCCTGGCAGGCACGCAAAACCTTTGTCCCCACCGGCCAGCAAAAATACGCGTGCCGTCACTGCCGTACTTCCGTTACAGTGTCCAGTGTTGTATGCTTGCGCGGGCCGCTAATGACGACATTCCCTGCGGCTATTTCCTTCAGCGGCTAACCCACTCTGTCTCACAGACCCACCTGGCCGCTGAAATTCATCACGATTGGCTCTGCCACCGACCCCTCCCCCTCTCGCTAGCCTGAAACAGCTAGCGAAAACGGCACCCGCGGCGCCGTACGGGGGCGTTACGCACTACGTACCTCGTTTCGCGCCGGTTACGTTACCGCGTGCCGTCACCATGCCCCGGATGCCTGGCGGATCAGGCGCCGCGCGAGAGGGCAGCGTCGCCTCTTATAGCTCGTCGCTCTCCTCCCAGACTTCCGTTTATCCCTCATCGTGTGCCTCCATCTCACCTCCACGCAGCAGTGAGTATTCCCCTTCCCTTGGCTCCCCTGGTCGTTGCCTTTTTCTTATCAATCGGGTCCACTGTCCTTGATTGGCGCCCACGTTGGTTATTTCCCTGGGCCTTCTCCTTGCCGCTCCCCCACATTGCTCCTGCAATAAGGCGCTCAAGGTTTTTTTTTTTGTTGCCTTGGGCTAGCGATTGTCCAATACAATCGATAGTCCCAGGTCCATGGTGCATAGCTCACTGGTCGGGGTGGATTTATCCATAACCACCCCTTGGCTGGCTCTGACTCGTCATTTACCATTTACGTGGTGGTCGCTAACAAGGGTCTCCGTTGTCTAGACTACATAACTACCCCGTCGTCTCGTCCAAGACGCCCGCCGTCTTCCGAGCACGATAGCGCTCGAGATCATCTGGCCAGCCTGATCAAGAAACACGGCCCCCCAACTCCCGTTTCATCCACCTCTTCCTTGCGAAGATTAACGTCTACTTCTCCCATAAATACATCTTTCCTCCCTCCGACCTCCCCAGACACGCCTCCTGCATCTCCAACTACAGTTGACGCTGAGTCACCGTACGTCTCGACCGCCGGATCTCAACCGATTCCGATTCCTCGCAATCCAAACCGCTCTTTGGAAGACTTGCCTCTGACTCCGCTGACTGGCCGTTTTGATCACGGCCTGTACTTGTCTGAGCGCCCGTCGAAGAGCTTGCAGTCTACTCGGACTCGCCACTCGCGCGACGACAAACCAGCCCGGAAAAAGAAGACTCGATCTGCTGAATTGCCAGTATCCTCTTCTACACCCGCTGCTACTACAACACGCAGTCACCGCTCAAAAAGAATGCCCCATTCGCAAGGGCCATCGTTGACCATGTCACCTCAGCCCGGCCAAGCCTCACCAAAGCAATCGCCCAAGGACTCTCCCATGTACCTGGGTAATCTGCCCCGGTTCCATCCAGCAGCATACCAGTCTCCCAACCCTTCGAACGCTCCGTTGTCACCTACCACCAACCAGCAAAGGTCATTTGCGTATCGTGTGTCATCAAGCGGCTCTCGCGACGCTCTCCGACAATACCGCGAGCTTGTTGCTGCCAGTGTTTCGCTGTCTCGGAATGCCCCATCTGGTCGTGCCGAGATCTCAGCTCCGCGACTCGATCCCCTCGGCAGCCCGGGTCCCGTCACTCCATTGGCCCTCGAGGATGCTGACAACTACATTGCTTCTCGATCAGGCGGCATCGAAGACAAGTCATCGCAGCAGCGTAAGCTAGATTCTGTTCCCGAGCGGGACCGGATCGCCAGTCGAAAGGACGGCAAGGGCCGCTGAACCGGATGACAATCTATCGGGCGGGGCATTTTCTTTTTTTAAACTTTGCATACTGGCGTTGGCTAGTCGCTTTTCATGTACTTTGGTGTCGATGGCGTGCCAGTGATCACTATCATCACTGTTGACTGTATACCCCACATGTCTCTGGAGACATTGCATATTCTTTCTTTCCATACTCTTTCTCTCGCTTTTCATTATTGTTATTATACACTTATCGGCATGCGTCAAGAATGCCCCTTCGTTTACAGCTTTTGTTATAGGGTTGTCTCTGCCCTGCTACTTCTTACGTGACGAGAATACCAAGATGTGATGAATATTTTCAAGACTAGATCATAATAATGTCCATTATCCTGTAGCTTTATCAGTACGTACTCCGTATGTACTGATCGGAATAAGCAAGTCGCAAACCCCCGCTTTAAGCCGCGGAGGTTACGGAGTGCAGCCAGCGCTCCCCGGCTGCCCCACAGAACTGCGACTTCGCATCTCTTGTCCCTTTCGCATCTTGTAAAACTTCACGTCCACATCTTATTTCTCTGTTTTCAGACTTGCTATATTCAGCGCCGACCCTGCTGCCATATGGCTTTTTGAAATTATTATTGAAAGTGCGCGCGATTGAATGGAAATCATCTCCTCTTGATAATACTACCAATAGTAGCGGCTTTGCAAGCAGCTCGAAATCACCAATATCCATCGATGGAAAATCGCTGCTTGCTGATCAACTCCACACCATGAGCACCACGTCTCCAAGCACCGCACCGCAGCCTGCCACGTCGGTACTGCACCAGGCAAATTCGCCGCCGACAACGGTCGCTGCAGCGCCAAAACGCGACTACAAGGGGTTTGTAGCGGGGGTGTTTTCGGGTGTGGCGAAACTAAGTGGTGAGGATCCATTCGTTCTTCGTTCTTATGCCTTGGGATATTGTACAAAGGCTAATACATGTGGCGTGTGAACAGTGGGCCATCCGTAGGTCTTCCCCGCAAGAAGAAGTCGTTATGGGCTATAAGTTGTAAATTGTTGGAAGGAGTCTAATCGGGATACTCGCAGATTCGACACGATCAAAGTCCGGCTCCAAACAAGCAAAAATGCCCAATTCAAGGGCCCACTTGACTGCGTTCTGCAGACTGTTCGCAAAGAGGGACTACGAGGATTCTACAAGGGCGCCACGCCCCCGCTGGTCGGGTGGATGATGATGGACTCAGTGTGAGTTTTTGTTCTAGTTCTATTGGGTGGACCAATGTTCTGATGTAAACTCGGGTGCATTCAGAATGCTAGGCTCTCTCACGCTCTATCGGCGTCTGCTCCTCGAAAATGTGTTTTCGAACCCCCGCGTGCGGGACGCCATTCCGTTTGGCAAAGACACGGATCCCAACACGCTGCCGAGTTTCGGGCATGGTATTGCCGGGATATTGGCTGGATGCACAGTAAGCTTTATTGCAGCCCCGGTTGAACACGTCAAGGCCCGGTTGCAGATCCAGTATGCTGCAGATAAGAAGCAACGGATGTACAGCGGGCCGATTGACTGTAGTAAGAAGATTGTCAGTATAACCCCTGCTTCAGAGTGTTCGCTACTGTGCTGACTGATTCTCTTTCAGCTCCGAAGCCATGGAATCGCCGGTCTATTCCGTGGACTCTGTGCCACGCTCCTCTTCCGGTCGTTTTTCTTCTTCTGGTGGGGCTCTTATGATATTATCTCTCGGATCATGCGAGAGAAGACCAGCCTTTCAGCACCGGCAATCAACTTTTGGGCCGGCGGCATATCAGCCCAGATTTTCTGGATCACCTCATACCCTTCAGACGTAGTTAAGAACCGGCTCATGACGGATCCGCTCGGAGGATCCCACGGCGACGGCGAAAGGCGTTTCAAGCGGTGGAAGGACGCTGCTGTGGCCGTGGGTCGCGAGGGAGGATGGAAGGGCTACTGGCGCGGGTTTGTGCCGTGCTTTTTGCGTGCATTTCCGGCGAATGCGATGGCGCTTGTTGCTTTTGAGGGCGTTATGAGATGGCTGCCATAGTTGTATGTATGTTGATACGTATAGGACGATACCCACCCGCATGTACAGATATATGAAGACATTTACGCACGGAATAATTAGCGATAGAGAATGACAGCATGAGATTCGCAAAAAAAAGAGATCAAAATAAAATAAATACATGTACTCTGGATGTAACGAAATGCTCGGCAAGTAACAATAACACAGCTCGCAAGCGCCACCGTGCCACCACCACGGATACCGAATAGCCCAGATCTATCGGAGTATAAACGATGAATAATGCGTCCTCGAGGGGATTTAGCGGCCAGGCCGTCGTGTTCCGTGTCGTGGGAATATTCCATACTGAATACTACTCGATATCCATGGCCCATGTCCGCGGGCAGCCAATCACGAGGCGGCCGCGAGCGTTCGAGATTAGCCCGGGCGATCTTCAACGACCGCAAGTTTCACACGTTGCAGGAAAGAATTCTCGCTCCCCAACGTCCAGGGCACAATTGCCTTCTTCTTTTTGTTGGTCGCTCGTTTGACGTCCTGCCATGGCATATTATTCTCGCCTGACAGTATCCATTGCATGCGCACTCCGTTCCTGAATCGCTCTGTCACATGGCGAATTGACTAACATCCAGAGACTCCACTATTCTCACGCACCAAACACCTCGTCCTTCGAACACGATTCCTTCTTTCGTTTTCACCAACACACACTCTTTTCCTTCCTCTAGGCCATCATGGCCGTCTCACGCTCGCTACGGCGGACGAGTCCGATCTCGATCGTTCTCGCCGCCATGCTGGCCATTGGCTTCTTGTTCTTCGTATTCGACCCCATGTCGCCGCCTCCAGTCACGGCGCAACAGCGACAAGACGACGCAGCCTCCCATCCCCTCTCGCCGCCCACGAAACCGTTTATGAAGAACACGGCGCAGCGAGCCGACGGATACCAGGCGCCTCCGCCCGTGGTGCACTACAAAATGAACGAGCTGACCTCGTCCGAGGCCGCGGCCGAACAAGGCGAGCGCATACTCATCCTGACGCCCATGAGCCGTTTTTACCAAGAATACTGGGACAACCTGGAAAAACTCACCTACCCGCACGAGCTCATTTCGCTGGGCTTTATCCTGCCCAAGACAAAAGAAGGCAACGCGGCAACGACGGCGTTGCAAGAAGCAGTAGCCAAGACCCAATCGGGCCCTATTGACGCACGATTCGCGAGCGTGTCGATCCTGCGCCAGGACTTTGAGCCGCCCATCATGTCGCAGGATGAACACGAAAGACACAAAATGGAGAACCAGAAGCTGCGGCGCGAGTCGATGAGTCGCGCGCGGAACAGCCTGCTGTTCACCACGCTGGGACCCTCGACCTCGTGGGTATTGTGGCTTGATGCCGACATCATCGAGACTCCGCCGTCGCTGATTGAGGATCTCACCAGCCACAACAAAGCGGTGATTGTGCCCAATTGCTTCCAGCGCTACTTCAACGAAGAAACCCAAAAGATGGATGTTCGGCCGTACGATTTCAATTCGTGGCGAGATAGCGACATTGCCCTGGAGATGGCCGAAAAGATGGAGCCAGACCAAATTCTTTTAGAGGGCTATTCTGAGATTGCCACGTACCGCTCGTTGATGGCGTACATGGCAGAAGGGCTGGAGGGCTCTGACCCCCATACCGAGGTCCAGCTGGATGGCGTCGGTGGCACAGCACTGCTGGTCAAGGCCGAGGTGCATCGCGACGGCGCAATGTTCCCTGCGTTCCCGTTTTATCATTTGCTGGAAACTGAGGGCTTTGCCAAGATGGCTCGACGATTAGGATATACCTGTTGGGGCTTACCTGACTACTTTGTGAGTTTTTTTTTTCCCCTCTCTGTTCAAATGAACATTGCTGACATTTAATGTTCTCAGGTGTACCATTATAACGAGTAGACAAGCGGTGCGTTTTGGCTTTTTTTGATAGTACAATACTGGGTGGCTTTGGAGTTTTTTTTATATATGGGCGTTATTATTATCATTACCATCATCATGCATGCATTATATATAACTTTCTATTCTTCTACTACAATGGGGACTTGGGGGCCTTTTGGTTTCTACCGTTGATTATAGACAAACACGGTCTACAAAATCTTGTGATGGACATTCGTGATATCCTCTTACTATATCAATACATATATCGCTCTATATAACATCTTTTCTTTGACAGGTGGGGGTTTCCCTTATGGCCATTTTGATAGATTAATATTCACACATAGTTGATTTCTCCCTATACAGATAGAGCAGAGATCAAGGAGTATTCAAGTGGATGTGCTGGATAGACTGGTGTAGTCGTACATCTACTATTGACTGTTCCTTTCGCTAGTGAAGATATGAATTTAATAGCATTGAACCTATTCCATACACACCTGCGCAACGCTGTCTTACTATAAATTAATGTTTTAGACTTGCAACTTCTTAGCACTTTAGAGAGGTAATTGTAATCATTTTGAATTAATTGATTCTTCATCCTAGCAACTTTCTCTTTGCCCGCTTTGAAGTTTCAAATGTGCACTAATTAGACTAGGTTCTACTCTGGGAGTTAAAAGCGGCGAAGGGGTGACCACTAAAATGGAAGGGGAAACCCCTGGGGCGTCAAGAAAACCCGGTACATAGATACAGAATACAGTCCAATAATTGCTGACCCTGCTAAATCTTTTCTAAATAATTGTCATATTTTATTCAAATGCCCAAAAGACAGCTATGTTCTTTAAAGCTGTCTTTTTTTAAGCAATGGTCTATACATGTATATGTAAGTATGGTTAACTAATCCATTTTGACAGTGTCGTTGTCTTGATATACCCCATACCCAAATACATATCGTCGAAGCTTGCTTTCTACATAGATAGAGCGATTATCTCTTATTGAGATCTGAAGAACCAGTCAAATACCGAAACAAACAGCACATGTTAACCATGTTTGTTGAGGGTTGCCTTTATCCAAATTGTTGGGTGTGCGATATCTTATGATGGAATTCGATCCAGGAAGCCGAGTACATATGTAGGTATCAAGAACGCCTACTCCCTTGGGGTCGATGCTGTATTTGCGGAACGTCTTAGTCTCCAAGCCGACGAGACCAGTTATCCAGATGGAATCTCCCATATCGCTGATTTTCTCAGCTTTGGGTCCTCAAGTAAAACCTTTCCGACCAAGCCATATGTCCATCACGCTGGAGCTTTCGGTATCACTTTTACTTTTCGTTTGAATGCTCTTAATGGTGTTCGTAGAAATGTCGAAATTTCTAATCGGAGAAGATGGACGTGACCGGCCCTTTTCGACCTTTTCACAATCTCGTCAATTCTTCACCGAATCTGAGACTGGTCGCGGAGTCCTTAATTTGAAGTGTTCCCGGATTTTCCTCCATTTTTTTTTCAGGACCTCGACGGACTGGAGCCGAGTCATGCGTCGCTGGAAAGGCATTTCTGGAATTCTGGCGTTCGGGTTCTTTCTTTCTTGCTAGTTGCTGGTGTAGTGACCACTCTCTTTGAGATCGGCATTTGTTACCTTCACAGATTGCTATCCCTCTTCCCAAGAGACACAAGACTGGAGACTAAGCCGGTTGGGAAGCTTCCCCAGACCTAAGGGTAGCGAGGTATATTTTCCTTTGCTTGGAAAACCCTATTAGAGCTGGGGAAGGTTGTTGAAGGCAACCGATTTTCTGGGAAGGATACAGGCCGGTTGTATGGGGTTCTGCCCCTTCAAGGGTTGGGTCTTCGTCCTTCGCAAAGAAGTGTATCAAGCCTGGGTTCCGGTATAAATCCATGAAGAAAGTTGTTTTCAACAATGTTTGAAGATGGAAAATCCCTACTTTCCAACATTGGTTTGCACGAGCCGTCTTCTCATAAATTGAACGGGCGATATCTGTCGAATAACACTGAAAGGGAAGTTTTATTGCTTCGAGTCGACGATATAACCCTGAAGCCAGATCATATTATAACCAAAAATTGGCCGTAGTTTTTTTCTCCATGTCGGTGGAAAAGCGTGGGATAGGAGAAGATGATAATTGATAGTTTTTGTTTGATAGGGGTCGCGACGAAGATGGTGTGCTTGCTGGATAGTTTCCCCTCAACGGGATTGAATTGGGCTCGGATTTCAATCTCACTGCAATGTCGGAAAGTATACCATAACATCGAATTTGTCAGAGAATGCTTTGGCTTCGTTGAACGTTTGAAAAATGATGTTGGGTGGAACGCAATGAAGTAATGTAGTACACCCAAGGTATTCCGTGATTCCATTAGACGACTCGTTTCAAGTGGAGACGGCGGATTTGCGGGGCCCTCACGTCTTTGTAGGTTCGACGTACGAGCTTGTTGGCTTGACATTTTGATGGTTGGGTTTGTGGTGGGCTTGAAGTACCAGTTGCGGAACTCCGTAAAGTCCACCCTCATTATCATATCCATACTGCCTTCCCTTGGGCCGTATGAGGGAATCCTCACCGATATGTGGGAGGAAGCAAGAGGGAGCGCTTACACGACCAACACCTTCCTTTCTAAATGTTCTGGGTTGTCCCAAGTTGGGAAAAAAAATTGAGGGACCGGTTACCATTCAAGAAGTGAGTTCTCATCAAACGTCAACTCTTTCCAAATCTGGGATTTGACTATTTCAAGGATGGTGCTGTTGAGACCAACTTTGTTGGCAATTTCTGACATGGAGAACTGCTTTTATAGCAGCTTGGTAGCAGTTTTTGTTTCGTTGGTCACATCTTATGGTGAACATATCCATTTGGGTGGTGAAGACAGCGTAACGGAGCCGGGATAGTAGCATTATAGATTTCGAGCGAACTGTTAAAGAGATAGGTTGCGGGCCACGAATATATGTACAGCCTTGTGAAGTTTTGCGAGAAGAAGTGTTCAACATTTCCAATGTTATTTGAAGATTAATGCATCGCAAATTCCAGCTGGCACATCGTCGGCTTTTTCTTGTTCTTTGGGGCATCTCTGAAAAGCCTGTGGTTTCACATCTTTTCAAATGTTCGGTGACAAATACATTCTTGAATCTGCAGGTTTACTTCATGTTGATTTCAGGAATGTCGTTCAGCTGGGCGTTGACCTCAAACTGGTTCTTAGACAAATAGTCTCCTTGTGGGTTGCAAAGACGAGAATGAAGGAGAATATGGTATTCTTTTCCCCGACAGAAAGGGAGTGATCTGACAAGCGATTTATCCACACCATAAGAGTCAAGGGTCATAGGCTAGGTGTAATAAAAGTCTCACTCAAAGGTGTCATCCTGTCCCGTTTGCCGGGTTTCTTTCCAGGCGTAGTAGACCTGATTTAGTAAGTCCATCCTTTTCTTTGGTAGCAAATTAGTCAACCGGTACGATTTTCAATACATGTTTCTTGATAGACTTACGCATCTTTAGCTCGTCCCTATGCTCATTTCCGTCGATGGACAGGAACATTGCAATGAGCTGCCCCATTGCAAGTTGCTGGATAGCCTGTTTTCACTATCCAGCTGATCTCTATCGGTAAATACTGGGCGTGCATAATGGCTTTCATTTGACCAACAGAAGCAAAGCAACCGTGTGCCCAAGAAGACAGGAAGAATTCACTGGCCGACCCATCGAAGATCCAATTCCGCTTTTTGCTGGCTCCCAACTATCGGCTGATATGAATAGGATAATGACGACAGCTCTGGATCAGGGCTCGGCTAGTCATTGACTGCTATGGTTGACATGGTTGGTATGGCTAACAACAATATCGCCCGCTCAGAGAATGGATGTAGTAATATGTGTTGGAAGGCTGCATCTCTCTCCGGGCAAGTGTAGGATTCCCGGCTTCAACTGAATCTCCGCGTCACAAAAATTCTGGGATGTACTTTCTTCTTCTCTGTTTCCATGCGTTGAGGTGTTGACCACAGCTGAGCTGACATGCGTTAATGGATCGTGGAGGCTGACCGTGAAATTTCCGGGAATATGGACAACGCTGGTTGTACCAGACTGTAACCTCTGTAGCAACGCATCGAACAGGGATAGACCGAGGATCGCATGACTCTGTAGCAAATGTTAGCATGTTCTTTAACACGAGATTAGAAATCGTTCGCTGGATAACTTCTGCTTCGTGCTCACAAAATTGCAAGTTATTTGATGCGATCAAGTGTTCATCAAACTTGTTGAGTCTGAGTAAGTAGATCTCAGAGATCTCGGATGCTGTCATGGCTCACAGTTCGGAACCAATTTCGCTGGTCTTGAAGTCGTATAGCTTATTTCCGGTATACATTGAATACCATGATAGTTACCAAGTTCAATGTCAATTTCCATGGACAGTTTGTAGGCATGGGGGGGAAATATTATCACAGCGATGAGATTGGGTCTAGCGCTGGTCTGCATTAGCCATCTTCAATGTTTCTCTATGAGGTTCGGTAAAGTAGAAATACCTTGTATAGTTAAAAGGTGTGATAGGAAAGGATAGAATCCAGGAGATAAATCGGCCATGATCAAGGGCAATAAATGTTGGGTGGTTCGGGCACGTGCAGAGGATTGGGCAGGACTGGAGCAAACGGATCACTTATTCAATGCCTCAAGAGAATCAGAGTCATACATGTACGTGAGCGGAGTCTTAATCGGATATTATACGACATGTCAAGCCCTGCATTTGGCATAAACGCCAGGGGGGCACATGATGCAGTGTAACGTGTTGTAGGGGGAGTTGACAGCGTCTGACCTGTAAAGCCGATTTTACCGATTTAATAGCGCTATAAAGAGTCCCAGCGAGGCTAGATCGCAACAATACTACTGGCACATCAACCTGTAGGAGGACTGATTCTAAAAAAGGGAATTCTATCACATCCAGGCTCGAACGCTACAGGCACACAGTCTACAAGATATCGTACAATGCCGTCGGTATTTTCGTCTCTCCAGCCGCAACTCACGCGGGCATGCCCTCGCCTGATGGCGCCCTCGTGCTGCTCTCTGGCCGCTTTGCCTTGACAATATTGATCATGTGCGCGCCGAGCTCTTCTCCGCCGTCAATCTTGCCGAGCTTTGCTTGGAGTAGCTCCGCGTCTCGAAGAAGTCTGCACATTGGTTAGTTAGCTAGCAAGAACATGTTACTGAGGAAGATGCTAACCTCGCTTGCCCGGCCTCGGTCCGTATCACTGCACCTTCGAATGCCTTGCTCCATCGCTCCTCGTAGCTCACAAAGACTCGTTCGACGATCATACTCACGTTCGGTGCGGCTAGGTCCTTGCTCAGCACTCGTTGTAGCGTAAGCGCCTCTTTCGTAAGCGTCTCCATGTGCGGACTGACGCTCCTCTGCACCTCGTCTTCATCGTCCCACTTGATTTTCTCCATCTCTCTGGTGCAAACTGTCGCGCGAAAACTCATTATGTCGACGAGCTTGTCGTGGATAGCGGTCTGATGGTCTTGAAACAAGCGCTTCACACGGTCGTATTCTGCCACGCCGGACCCTGTGATGGACGACCGTCGACGGACACACTCGCGCACGTAGGGTATCAGAGCAATGAAAAAGGACAGCGACTGCGAGGCAAGGGCAAGGTGCTTGATATTGATATTGGTCAGTCCAGCTGTTATTTTAGCGCCGGCACCGAGAATAAGTTGCTGCGTGCGAGAGTTGTACAGTTTGAGATAGTCGAGAAGGACCGTCGAGATGTCATTGGCCATGCTGGGGACCGAAGCCAGGAGGATTGTGTATTGCTCTATGCTGCGAAGCGCAAATGCTGTCGAATCGACGAGCACAAACTTCTCCTCCTCGATGACCGCCAGTGTTGAGTCTTTCTTGTCTTGCTTAGCAGCACTTGTAGGCTCCACGGTGTTGAGGTTTGCCTGTAAATTCCGTTCGTCTGCTTCCAGGCCAACAGTACTAGCGTCTGTGTACGCGAGCCATGATGGGGGGTCAGTGGACATAGACTCGACAATTTGCGCCAGGATCAATGCGTCCTGTGACTTGAAGTCGATGCGCTCCCACCTCTCAGACCTCATCTTTTGCACCAGCTTTTGCTTCTCTACTTCGTGCAGAAGCGGGATAAAGTCGTGAATTTGGTTGTTCACGACGCCTTTGAGCGCCGTTCCAGAGTGTCCAGAGACTGCCTCACATTCATTGACAAACAGGCGATTCAGCGTAACGTAGCTTAGGAAATCGGCCAATCCAAGTTGAACCGTTTGCTTGGTTCTGACTCGCAGCACCTTTGTCATCTCTGATTGTACCTTGTCCACGGCCTGCACGAGGAGGCTCGACATGTCAAGAGCTTGTGTCATTTCTTCCTGCAAATTACATCCTATCGAAAGGTTGGGCGGACGGGGGGCCGCCGGATTGCTCATGCTTCCCGGGCTTTGGACGGACATGGGCATGCTGCTTGGAGTCTTCTTCATGCCGCTTGTGATGTCAAGAAGAACCTTGACCTGGACACTAAGCCTCCGTAATGCTTCACCTATCCCGCAGTAGACCTTGACGAAGAACACTTCAGCGTCCTCGGGACTGAGAGCACGCAAGTTTTGAGACAGAATGCTCGACTTTTCCTGCTGAGTCGGATGTCGACCGCTTGCTTGCGTGGACGCAGACGTGACAGACTCATTATCGTCATCGGTAGAGCTCGGCAGGTGCTGGCGGATAAGAGACGTCAACTCTCGGATGGCAGCCTGGCGAAACGTGGTGCTTGCTTCAACTAGATACTGCGACTGGCCAAGTCCCTGTAGGATAGGGATGAGTTCTTCGCGCAGCTTTTCAACAGTCGTCACGGACGCGGGTGTCGATGAAGAGGCTGCGCGTTTTGTCCAACGCGCCAGAGTGTCTCTGGGGGGTACGCTAGACACATATCGGCGCAGGTCGCACAAAAGGACGTCCACCAATCGATCACCATAACCTTTCCCGATCCGCGGGCGAAGATCGTTGATGCCTTGTAACAGTCCTCCAACAACGGGCAGTCGGCGTAGATCGGTAAGCCTGAGGAATGGGTTCGGCGGAAGCCAGTACAACTCGCCAGAAAGTTGTGGATCCAGAGTTCCGGATGCAAGCTGTTCGACGTACGAGATGTGTTGTATGGCGGCCTCCAGCTGCCCAGATTTTACGAGTTCCTCGCAATTACTGGCGCCACTGAGGACACATTGAAGCTGTTTGGTATCCTCGCCTAGCTTTCTAAGATTTTCCTGTCTTCGCTTCATGCTAATGATCTCAAAACCGCGCACTACCGTCCCTTTGTCCAAATGTGCCAGGTCCTCCCTCAGCTTCTGGATCTTTGCGACAGAGTCGGCCGCCTCAGCCTGTAGTTCACGGAGATAGCTGAGCGCGGCGAAAAAAGAGGCTGAGGCTTGCGAAATCGCAAATATCAGATGAATCTCTATAGTGTCCATGTACCACGATAGCTTCTCTTGCAATATGGCATTGGTGGTAAGTGCCTTCCTAGCGGACTGCGTGTCACCATTTGCGGCAATGCTGTTCGCGCCCGTGCCATGGTCTCTTACAACTTCGGCATGCTCACTGACAACATCGAAAATGCGCGGATTCTCGAGGTGAAAGTTTTCATCGAAATACACAGTGGGAATCGTAGACAGCGGTGTAGGCGTAAGCTGGCTGCGCTTCGAAAATCTTCCCCACGGTACAAGTTCGTCGTCTTTGGCAGCGGATATGTCTTGACGAAACACTTTTGCGGGCTCGAGCTTGGTGCGTTGGAAATCGTCAAACAGGCTTCCTACCTGACTGAGGTAGTCTGTAAAGGCCGAGGGTTCGACATCGGGAATAGTGGCGAGAGTGACGGGAGGAATGTCTCGAGTGGTGGGAGGTTTCTGCGAGGTTGACTGGATCGCGGTGTGAGGGAGAAAATCGGACCGTAATATCGGCGGTTGTAATAGGGTAGATATCGCTTCCAGCATCGTCAATACAGCTTCATCCATTATGTCTATAAGCTTGCCCACCATTCTGACCCGGCTCTACTACCGTGCTCATTCGCCTACGAGTGCCAACTGAGAGGGTTGACATGATCGCGCAGCGCTGCGTGGAGCGCTCATACTGTGTGTGGCTAGAGGAAGAGGATGACCTAGTAGAGATAGACTTCAAGTAGTGAGGGATTGCGGACTTGAGAGGAAAAGAACCATGTGAAATTATTCCAAACTATGTAGTTATCTGGATAACGACCAAGTATATCGAGGTCGCAGCCTGATAAGGTCGAGGTACTAACAAAGGGGGCATCAATGCTGACAAAGCCGCGCCGCCGGCATTGAGACTTGCCAAGAAATCAGACTCAGTGTCGGATCTCAAACTTCCATGTAATTTTTTCAGCGCAGCAATTTTGAATTGATTCAGCTTTTAAAAAATGTCAATGTAATGCCCGTGACGTCGTTGAGATGATGTTTGCTGATACTTGGTCCGAATTGCAATGTCAAAGCGACCACTAATCCAGGTTATGAACCCAACGGAATACCATGAGACATACAAACATTGGACGCATATGCACCAGGCCGTTCAGGTACGTATGTTGGCTTGCCTTGATGATCCATTCGCCATACCAAAGATGACCCCTGAACAAAAGAAAAGAGCGCAACAGGCAGCAACCAACGGAAAACCACGAACTGAGCAGGACCGTTTGGAATAATGTGACTAGTACTCCGTGGATCTACAATATTGTACGTACGGAGTACTACTAATGCCAAGTCAACGTAAGCCGGTCAAGGTTGCTCCATAAGAACCTTATGATATCGAACAGGGCACTTAGTGTCTATGCAAACGGCTCAAAATGGCCCGCATGCTGTGCCACAATCACATCCCTACTACATACCTAGCAGGGAATAATAATAACACCTTCAGAGGTACCAATAGTAAGTCACTAAATAGTTGGTCGATACTACAAACCGGCAATCACGCGACAATTCATAGGTTGGGGAGTTTGAAGCGACCATCCGGAGTCACATGTCTGTTTAGCCCTAAGTCCCGTCTCGGTCTGGGCCCAGAATAACAAACACTTTGGTAATAATAATAATAATAATAATATGAGTTCGCCCTCGGCAACTTGCTTGTACACGGGGCACACTAGACTTGATGGCCATCGGCGATTCAGCCAAGACCTTATTAAAGATAAAGTACCACTCCCTTAAGGTGGATACTTATTATTGCGCGCAATTCGCTCCGCGTTTGCAAATCCCGGGGTCCGTCCAGCCCACTTTCCAAGAGAAGAAACGGGCTAAAGCGATGGTCAAACAGCTGGTAGCTGATCTCCAAGAAGCCGAACACTTTATAGTTAGATAATAATATTGGCTAGCCCCCGCGCAAAGGCCCTAAAATCATAATTCATCGTATTAAACAAAGGCCCGTACGACGCTCCCGTTGCCGCGGACCCACCACGGCTGGCTATTGCCTATTTCGGTAATTTTGGTGTGGCCCAGCAAGTTGGCAACGGCGCGCAGTGGAGGTGACTGAATCTGACAGCTGCAGCTTATGGTTTAGTCGTGCTTTAGGCTTTATTAGTGCCTCGCTAAGTAGCCCTCGGCTCCGCGGCAATGCCCGGTCTTACCATCTTAGGAGCAGACTCCGTACGTCCGTGCAAGTTGACAGACAAGGTCAGCAAGTATGCACTGATGCGGTCAATGGTGATGCTACATTATTGTACAAGTAACATAATTACTTGTATATTCATATTGACGTGAAACTAACTTAGTGTATATACTATGTATCCAATTTCAACACAAATGTACAGGGTCAAGCGCATAGCATCCTAGGCAAGCTCGCACTCAATCAAGCTCTCAACGCCCTTCTCGGCAGTGAAAATACTAACGATCTTCAGACCAGCTGACTCAACCAGAGCGTGCCACTGACGCTCAGTGCGCTCTTGTGATGCAAAAAGGGACATCATGATAATGTCCAGCGACGTCGTCTGCCAGTCGGCATCTGTGTCGGGGATCACATTCTCATTAATGAGAACCTTGCTATAGCCTGGCTTCATGGCCTGAGCGAGATTAGTAAGGATCTCCTGGCACTTGTTGTCGGGCCAGTCGTGGAGGATGGAATGCATAAAGTAGGCCCGGGCACCTGAGACAAGACCGTTAGAAAGAAAGAAAAAAAAGAATTAGAGTGGCAGAGCATAAACGTACCCTTGACCGGCTGCTCCTTGAAAAAGTCGTGCTCCATAGCTTTAATCTCCGGGCTGATGAGCGTCTGAGCTTTCTCAATCACCTCGGGTAGATCCTGGAGAATGAACTGGCCCTGGACTTCAGGATGCTTGCGGCGAAACTCGGCCAAATCATGGCCAGTGCTTCCGCCAACGTCGACCAGCAGGGCTGCATCCCTGTCGAGGCCCTTGACCAGCCGGTCTTGTACCGGGTAAAAACCCGGGTCCATCCAGCTAGGGCGGCCTTGGTGGTATGCAGCCATATGGTTCATGAAGCGGACGGGGTACTCGGGGTTTGACGCCAAGAACTCGAAGAAGTGAAGGTCCGTATTGAAGCCGAGCTGCATAGCACAGTTCTTGCCGTCGCTGGGTGCCTTGTATCCGTTCTTCTCGAGCCACTGAGGGAGTTTTTCCACTCCAGCCGAGATACAGTCATTCCTAAGAAGAAAGAAAAAAAAAAATCAACTTCAGCACATTATAGTAAGTTTCTGGTCGAAAGCTACTCACATGCATGGGAAACCATCAGCGTATTTCTGAATGGTCAAGGTCTTTGCAAAGTTGGTTGGCTTATAGCTGTCCGGACCAGTCTCGTTGATCACGCCCATGGCACCGAGATGCTTCAAGATACGACCTTGATTATTAAATTAGCCAGTCCTCATTATTGGTTCCCTCTGCGCACTCACTAAGGAAAACGGGCTCGGCCCCAGTTGTCTCTGCAAGCTGAGCCGCAGTTTTCGGCTTGTCATCTTTGGATAGGGCTTTGAAAAGTCCTAGCTTGATGCTGCTCTCAATAGCAGCAAATACCGTATTCTAAAAGCATAATATATTAGCCAGCTCGCGACGGAGAAGCGACGAACGATTGACCCATCTCGTACGGGAAAAAAACAATAAAAGGAAGTTTTACCTGAGACCAGCAGAAGCGAATAATAGATTCCCGAGGAGTCTCGAGGGCATAAACCAGCGAGCGCGCAGCTTCCAGAAGCTGACGGTGGTTTTGGGCACCCTCCCGGGCTAGGGCTTCCCCGTTGGAAGCGATCTCCTCAAGTAGGCGAGGTACATCATTAATCGCATTGGGCTTAACGGCAATGCTCTCGTCGATAATGTGTTCTACCCCGTTGGTTGTGGTTCCATTGGTAGGCTCATGGACAGCTACACCGGCAGCTCCATTTAGGGTTCCGTTGGTAGTGGCCATCTCAGTAAAAGTATAAAACTTATGAAACAATACAGATCACGAGGAAAAAGACGGCAGGGGGGTGTTCGTGTGCAGGTAAGAAGTAGTAGGTGGAGAGAAGCGGTTGGGTTCAAAAGAAAAGAAACAATGTATTGGAATTACCGGGGAAAGAAGGAAGAATTTATCTAAGAGAAAGTGGCTGCATGCTACCATGTATGACTAAGGACTGGTATTGCGCCTAAGAAGCTTGACTAGCATCAATTAATGCTACCCTTAACTACAAGGCTACGTTGAGAACATGATAAGGAGACCGGTCGCAATTCGCTGATGCATGTCACGGAAAATCATGTTCATCGGTCCACAGTTTGATACTCGACAGCGCCAGGGGCGTCGAGTTCGCACTCCCAGACCAATTCAATCAAACGGTGCGGTCGTTGGTAACAACGTCTCCTCTCCTAACACGACATAGTGGCCGTCCGTGCTTCACAATGACCATAAAATGGGTCAAACATACCACAGTATGTGTCAAACGATATACATACCGCATACGTACTTTTAAAAGTTGTTACCAGAAGTCTAATCCAGTCCGAACCAAGCAGTCGATCCGAGTAGATAGTTCACTTGCCTACCAAAGCAGTTTATGAACACACCAAAAAGAGAAGAATATTGATAGAGCAACTATTGCAATACTAGTCATGCTGGGCCACTTCCGTAGTCTTAAGCAAGTCTGAAACTCGATGAAAATTAAGATCGCCGCCGCAACACGAGGGCAACGAGTCAGTCCCGGAGTCTAGACCTAGTACTGCCTTTATAAACTCAGTATAGAGCGTTGAGAAGCCGCGCGGGGTTTGGAATAGCCGCTGAATGGAGTCATTTTGGGCCAATTGGACAGCTTCCGGGGGCGGATGGAAGGGTTCCGGGCCGCATTCGAGGGGATTAAGCGTATGCAGCACTCAGCCACTTGTCAGTACGACAAGCGAGTTAGCGAATAGACACGGTCCCAGGACAGCTTTAGCGGCCCCAGCCAGCTGTCATTAATGCCAGAATTAAGCAGCTAAGCGCACTAGGCAAGCCTTGAAAATCAAGCCTGCGCATCATAGGCCGGAAACTGGAAAAAGGACCGTCAATCCGTCACATAGGTGGGCCTCTTCCGATTCTTTGTCCAGTGCATACTATTAGCCTCACCTTTCTACTATAGTCAATGAACTGCTGATCACAAACCCTGTTTGAAATTGTGACTTGGTTTGATGATGTCCCGCGGAGACAGCTGAAAAAAACACTGCCTTATCGTGGTCAATGCACTGTTGGCAAGGGGAAGAAAAAGAAAAGGACAAAGGCAGAAAGAAAAAAAAATTTCAAAAACGCCACAAATTCTGGAGAGGATCAAAACGTGCACTAACAACATCGTCTTTCCTTGGTCTCGAATTAACGGGTGACTGGCACATCCCCGATCCCGCTACAAAATCAAATATTCCTTACAACCAGTGTTTGACTGCTTTTTCACGGGAACTGACTCATGGAGAACTTGTGCGGACCGCTTCCCCGTGTATATCTTGCTCTTAACAGCTACGGAGTACTCTGTACCTGGTAGATTATTTGCTACAAGATCTCCGTAGTGTTATCCAGCGAGATCAACTCATCACAACCTATATCCTGGTACTGTAAAAAAACAATGCTCCAATCGCTTGTACTCGGGCCTCCCAGACGAAAAGCCAGTGTTACAAGTGACGTGGATTGCAAGTCGAATAATGGCATTGGGATCAACTTACTGGGAGAAGCAATCATAACTTATGGCACACTGTAACAAGACCTGTCACATTGACAGGGGATGTTGCTATAATTATTGTGTCAAACTTTCAGCGATGCGCATTTCTCTCTCTCACGGGCCTCCTCTTGTATGCCACTATTACCAAGAGGTCGGGGCCAAATAATAACTTTGATTCGCCTTCCGGAACATTGGCCCACGAGCCGTTAGCTACGCGAGCGAGTGATAGACAGCGCCAAACCCTAGTAGTCAGAACCGGAAGCCTATGCTAGCGACGATAGTAGCAGTTATTAAAAGTGGCGAGAGCTTGGTAGCACGCTCTAGTCCGTCTCCGTGCTCTGCCTAAGAATTCAGGGACGGGCTTTGATTTTCTCAGCTCTGTGTAAACTCGCTTTTCGATCTGAGAGACAAATATCAGCCCTTCCCCAAGGTATTCAGGGTCATGTCAACAAAAACTGATGCTGTGAACGCCATTTTTTCTCAACCATAACTTCTGGGTGGCGCTCCTCTTCCCACCAAACCCTTTTCAACACAACACATAGCCAGAATGTCAGGCTCAGCGAAAACCGCTGGGATAGACCTCAGTGAAAACAAAGGTCCCAACATTCTTGCACCTATGTGGACTCTTACAATGATTACAGTGTCATTAGTTTGCGCCAGAATATTCATTCGAGCCAGGGTGGTCAAAAAAATAGGGCCAGATGACTGGATAATTATGGCAGCGATGGTACGTAGGCTTGCAATAATTCCTCTACAACGTTGTCTCTCTCTATACTAATATAATACGGCGCCACCGGATAGCTGATGGGCCTTACTTATCTTGGTCTCACCACAGCCAATGTCATTACCGGTTACGGCAGACACGCAAAAGCGCTAGATCTTGTTCATCTTGAGAGGGCCATTTTGCTGAACACTATTAGCTTTCTCTTTGGAATCCTCTCGTTTACATTGCCCAAGATTGCAGTCGCATACATGTTGACCCGGATTCTTAACCCCAGCAAGGCCCACAAGATATTCGTGTTCGGCCTAGTTGGCTTTGCCGCAGTAGTATCAATTGTGTGCATTATCCTTCTCTTTACTATATGCTCGCCTCCACAGGCGCAGTGGGAAGTGACAAGACCGGATAGAGTTTGCCGCAGTCCCTGGATTCTCATTGATTATGCTATGTTCACAGGCGGTAAGTAACGTTGACCATTGTTGGCTCTTTTATTCCTCTCTAAATTCTCTCTTGCTGACATTTGAACACGAACAGCCCTGTCCGCCTTTGTTGATATGTACCTTGCAGTGTACCCGGCAACTGTGTTGTGGAAGCTTCATATGTCGATGAAAAAGAAACTTGCCCTCATGGCTGCACTTGGCCTAGGTACTATGTGAGTAACATTCGTTAATGGAGAAAATATCTTATGACTGACTAGAAATTCTCTTCTTTCGATTTTCATAGTGCTGCTGCCATGGCTGTCGTCAAATGTACTCAGTTGAAGGGTCTTGCTGACACAGCTGATTACACCTGTAAGTTTTGAGATTCAAAAGATTGATGTAGTCTAACTGTTTTAGATGGTACCTGGCAACTGGTTATCTGGACCAAGTGAGTTTTTCTTTTCCGCTACACCAGACCTCAAAAGGTTATTTTGCTAACAATTCTTTTTCTATAGTATTGAAGCCGACGTCGTTGTCATCGCCTCGTGCATTCCAACTCTGCAGCCACTACTCGATTTCATCCTCGGAAAGAAGAGAAATGGATCGAGCTACAACAGTCGATCTTTCAATCGCCTGGAAAAGGGCAGCCAGGGTCTTAACGGGTCGCGATCTATCGAGATGCACGGCGTACGAAGCAAGCAACAGAGCATCAGCGTTACCAACGTCGAGCGCCAGGATAGTCAGGAGAGCATCCTGTCACCCGCCCACAAGGATGACTTCAAGCATATCCGCAGGACGGATAACGTGACGGTGGAATATGAAACACGAGATGAGAATCCCAAGGGTACGGCGGACATGTGGTAAGAGCAATAAGCGCACTACTAGAATATTCAAATCTGGAGGTGTTCGATGTGGGAAATAAATAGCTACATGTAGGTTCTGTTTTGGCATTGAGCAAGGTAAAAGCCGGTCAGTGTATTTAGTGTTTTTGTATTACTCTTCAAATGTTTGTATTGTTTTTTCCTCATAGCAACCTTGAATGACATTTCAAATTTTGAGATTCATGAGTACATATAGGTCAATGATGATCCTAAGATAAGATATACTACAAAGATTGGCACCGATAAGATCGGGCCGAGCGCCGATCGGCAAGCCTCCGATCCAGCCGCAATCGGACATTTTTCCGGGTAAACACGCATATATAGTCAACATTGAACTGTTCATGCACCTGCATCCTGCTGTATATATACGTGGATGTACATATATATATTATTTGTGCGACAATAACAATAGCCTATATTTCTATTATTATTATTATTCTTCTTCTTCTTCTTCTTAGTGAAAGCTATCGTGATGGGCTTCCCGCATGTGCCCCGCGCCGGCGTATGGGCGCCAGCAGTGACCGCCCTCAACCAAGAGACTGACACGCTGGATTTGGAGACGGCGAAGAAATACTATGCATACCTGTCTCGTTCGGGCTTGGCTGGCCTGGTGATTCTGGGTACAAATGCAGAGACATTCCTGCTGACGCGAGAAGAGCGAGCACAGCTCATCGCTACTGCTCGAGAAGCCGTTGGGCCTGACTATCCCCTCATGGCTGGTGTTGGCGGGCACTCGACAAAACAGGTAGGGCAGCTTGAAACAATACGAGCTATGATAACACTAGTGACTGACAGTTTATGGAAAGGTGCTGGAATTCAGTCAAGATGCGTACAATGCCGGGGCCAACTACCTCCTAGTTTTGCCGCCAGCATACTTTGGCAAGCAGACCACTCCAGCTGTGATAAAGCGGTTTTACTCAGATGTCGCAAAAAAGGCGCCTCTGCCAGTTGTCATGTATAATTTCCCCGCGGTAACCAATGGCGTCGACCTCGACTCTGAGATAATTACCGACATTGTCAATGCATCGGCTGCCGAGTCCCCCAGCGGTGTCAGCAATGTCGTCGGCGTGAAGCTGACCTGCGCTCAAGTTGGCAAGATTACTAGGCTAGCTGGCACATTTGGGCCTGACAAATTCTCCGTCTTTGGTGGCCAGTCTGATTTCCTCTTGGGTGGTTTGTCTGTCGGATCGGCGGGTTGCATTGCTGCGTTTGCAAACGTCTTCCCCAAGACGATATCGCATATTTATGACCTTTACAAGTCTGGAAAGGTTGAGGAGGCATTGGCCCTGCATCAAAAGGCCGCTCTTGCAGAAAGTCCAAGCAAGGCTGGTATTGCGACAACCAAGTATGCGGTCGCCATATACTCGGCTCCAAAGGCTGGCATTGAGAATGCAGAGGAAAAGTTCCAACCCCGGACGCCTTACGAACCGGCCACTGAGGCTACAAAGCAGCTTGTTCGTAAGGCTATGGCGGAGTTGGCAGCTTATGAGGATAAGCTGTGAGCGCTGTTCTCAAAACATTTGAATGCATATGTAAAGTTGGGAGATGTCGACTACATATGTACTATGTACATGCATATATGCAGTTGTCACAAAAAAATTGAACTTAATAAACATTGGAATCAATTGATCAATTGATATAACCTGCAATAAGGCTGGTTGGTTAGATAGCACATGTGTACAGAGGAACCCGTCAATATTCAAGATGGTACATATGGATGTGCATGTAGTCCGATCCAATCAATTATTGTCATGTAACTGCTAAATTTAAATACGTGTTTATTCATGTATTCCTGTATACTGATCTTGGTATTGTGTTTAGTCAGTTACTTTGAGACAATCAAGAGAAGATTTCTATACAATGAATGACGGTCAACGGGCCAATCAGACGCGGCGGTGGAGACCTCGAAAATACTCAAAAATCTCCCCGCAGCAACCACCAACTTTTTCTCCTCTCACATCATTCGTTATTCCTGCAGGTCCTGCTGGCGACGGCAAATTACAAGACTCAAGACTCAAGCATAATCAGAAAAGACCCGCCCTAATAATCGATCAAGCCTTAACGACCATGGCAGCAACAACAACCTATACCCCGCCATCCCTCCCACCAATCTTCACGAACACGAATCCACCACCAATCCTCCTCTTCCAAGGCGCCGAAGCCCACCTCTACAAAACCACATTCCTCACACCAGAAACGCCAGCAGCACTGAAAGTGCGGCCTACAAAGGCGTATCGCCATGAAGCTCTCGACCGACGGTTGACTCGCCAACGAGTCCTGCACGAGGCTCGATGTTTGCTGAAACTTGTGCGCGAGGGTGTTCGCGTTCCTGCAGTGTTGTCGATTGACTGGGAACCTTCGGTGGGCGGAGACCAGCAGCGTGCAGCGGCGGGGGCGTGGTTGCTCATGGAATGGATTGATGGGCCTGCTGTCAGGTTTGTGTTAGAGAGGTGGGAAACTTGGATGAAGAAGTCATCGAGCCAAGAAGATGCGGCAGTCAAAAAGGAGGAGGAAGAAGGCAAAGTCAAAGATCTGATGGCGCGCATCGGGCAGGTAGTTGGGAGTATGCACAAAGCCGGTGTTGTTCATGGAGATCTGACCACAAGCAACCTGATCCTTCGACATCCTGATGTTCCATCGGACCAGAAACCAGAGCAGTTGTTTGAGAGGCAGGATCCGAAATACATAACTGAATCACCGTCTATGGTAGGCGACATCTATCTTATTGACTTTGGTCTTGCGAGCTCAAGTACCTACGACGAGGATCGTGCGGTTGATCTATATGTGCTGGAACGAGCGTTTGGAAGCACTCATCCAATGACCGAGGGTTTCTTCTCTCATGTTCTTCAGGGCTATTCGGATAGCTTCAAAGGGGCAAAGACTGTTCTGAGGAAGTTGGAGGATGTGAGGATGCGTGGACGAAAGAGGAGTATGCTCGGTTAAGACTCTTCACTCTAAAAACAAAGCCATTCAATTGTTTGACGGTCTCTAAACGCCACTATATGCTATGAGAATCATTAAATCAAGCCGAGTTTTTGATACCCGGGAGAAACGCCTTGCTGGAGAATTAAGAAAGACAAAATAACATGTACAGAACGGAACTTTCAATTGTCATCATGAGCCTTGATACAACTTCCAACCTCTGCCAAGGCAAAGTATCCTTTGTTCTCAATCACCCCACGATCTTTGACGACTGCGGTATACTTGACCACCCATTGAGGCTCAATATCACCTTGCAAGTACTCTGCCGGAACTGGCGACGAGGCTGATGCCCCAGTATTGTTTTCTTCACCCGGACTGAGCAATTCACGTGTGGTTCCTCGGGGCAAGATGTCCGTGCAGTCGTTGTGGGTGAGAAGTTGGATTTTCTCGTTTTTGGCATACAATATCAGCGACTTTGGCACAACACAGCAATCCTTGACATTGATCTGATCCACCGATGGGCGAATGCGCGTTTGAGTGAGGAATTTAGCCAGACGTTCGGTGCCGAACTCTGCAACACCCAGCTGGGCGATTTTGCCATTCTCTGCCAGCGCTTCCAACGCATGCCACGTCCTGACAATGCTATCGAAATCGTCGGCTTGTTCTGTACTTTCGCTCGCCCTGCTTCCACTTCCGGTGCGTGAGCCTTCCTCGTCGTCATCTTCTTCCGGTTCGTCGTCAGCATCGAAAGACATGCCGGGAAACGAGACAATCAACAGATCGATGGAATCAATATGTAGCTCTTTCAGTACCACATCAATAGCCTCGCGGGTATGGGCGCATCTTCGTGAAGCCGGTATTCCCGGCAAATAAAAAAGCTTGACTGTGATGTCGTACTGGTCTCTTTCCTCGTACAAGCCGGACTGAGCAAAGTCGGTCGCGGGGATATATAGTGTGTCGCCGTCCTTTTTAGTCCATGTCGCCGCGTTGTTTTCGTTGTATCCGGCGCTGTGTTGGGCTGCTTGGAAATTGGACTTGAGTGAATTGATCAGTTCGACATTGGACTTTTCTGCTTGGAATCGGATCACCGAGGGACCCGCGGTCATAATATTTCTAGGTAGATTTGATCATTAGTAATCTACAATCACATCATGATCATGGCTATAATTCCAACATTTGCGCAAAGGATAATGATCATCATTAAGACAGCAACCAAAAATTGCGGGCGGCGGGGTAGTCTTGACTTACGAAGTGGATAGTATGAGCTTCATCGTGTCGCTGCACGCTGCACGCTGCAGGTAGGAATCCAAGGGCTGTCAAGAGGGATTTTCCAGCGCAACGAAGCAAGGCAGTATGAGACCAACGCTGTTGTACGGACGTCCTGGTGAGGCGATTGG
This sequence comes from Talaromyces wortmannii, assembly GCA_001939245.1. Taxonomy (NCBI): domain Eukaryota; kingdom Fungi; phylum Ascomycota; class Eurotiomycetes; order Eurotiales; family Trichocomaceae; genus Talaromyces; species Talaromyces wortmannii. Next base: position 133,210 of record MJVA01000941.1, read on the forward strand.
AAAATAGTTGCAGGATTCGCGCGGGAGAGGAGGGGCGATCGGTCTAAGCAGCAATGTATATATTCCGTAACTAATGAGCTGAAGCGCGCCCCGCACCGGCGCTTTTACGATGCAGTCTATTTGTAAGCACAGGCAAGCCTGAGATACAATATCTACGGTATCTCTTTTTATTTACAACCAGCCTGGTAAACGAGAATAAGCAGGTCTATCTTGAGCGCATAGTAATATATGCTGAGTAATCGCCTGGCAAGCGCTATCCCTACAAAACACTAGCGCAGCTTGGCGGCCTGCGACCCGAGGCAACGGAGACTCAGGGCAGCCCAAGGTCACTCGCCGCAACTTCCCTCTCCACATCGACGTTGAACCCTGGCCGCTTCATCGTCATCACCGCCATCCGCTTGCTTCGCCTGGCAAGCTATGGTGTGGCTGCTCCGCTCGAGAACCCAGCGCATGGCTTGAGTCTGGATGGGCATCCGCGGCTCAGTTGTCGCATGTGAATATCAGGGGCTTTGCCGGGCAGGGCTATATTGTCTGTCGCACACAGCTTTCTCCTACGCGGGGTGATATACGCCGAACCTCTCTTCATTACCGATACAACTCTCGGTGGTCGATCTTGGAATCAGTTCTGCGCCTGGGATACTCGAGAGGAATCTTCAAGCAATGGCGTGGTATTCTCTCTTGCCAGACCATCTGGCCTTCTGGGAGACGTGGATTGCTCGGCTTTTTGTAAGGACACCGTTCTTTTCTTGCGAAATAGATACCTAACGCTGATTTTCTTCTAGATCTTTCTCGGCACCCTCACAATTGGCCCATGGGCCGCACTGGTCGTTTTCGACCTGGTATATTACTTAGTCCGCATTGTTGGGTACGAATTTCCTGTTGTTGGTGGTCGATACCGGGGCGAGCGAAAGCCACAAGCTCCAAACTTGACAAACCGGCCAAGTGGACGCCGGAGGACGTTTAGTCTGCTGGGGGAAGCAACTAGAGAAGACAGCACAGGGCAAACAAGCACGCAGTCGGATGCGGTGAAAGCAAGACATACTCAGCAACATGATAATGCAGATTGAGGGCTAAGAGTATGTAGACATTGTGATGACATGCACACTTCACAAATTTGCATTTTTATGTTCCTGGCTCTCGCAAGCAACAAACCTAGGACTGGACTATATTCATGCTAATTATATACTATGATAATAATAATAATAACAGTATCTGCCGGGCCAGATACTGTGTTGTGAGAAATTTAATATCACCGGACTTACTTAGAGAATATTAGTGCATTAAGGATGTCAAGAATTATTATATTAACGATAACTGATATGCCTGGTGAGTGTCTCCGCATCAATAGCGGAAATATAAGGAAGCTGGTTACCGCTGGGCGACTGCTTGGTGACCAAAATGGTGGCGGTAACAATTATACGACCGAATACTATTTAAAAACGGTATTATTACCGTTATCTTATTGTTACGTCACTAATTTATCTACGTTTCTACGTTTTTGGATGTAATATAAAACCACAACGTTATATATTTCATTACGTTACCAATTTCTATAACGTTTCTAGATTTTCGTCACGCATCAAAATCTCGTTACATCTCAAACCTCGTCACCATCCTGCAACCATATAATTTATATGCGGAACCAATAAAAATCTATTTTTTGACTTGATAGACCGACAAAACAAAAACGCGTCAACGCGTCTCCCGTGTCAACAAGGTGCCCCTTAAAAATATATATCTCAACACCATCTTATATGTATATAACCATGCTTCTCACCCGCGCCAACCCTTCCCCCAGGCTTCCCAATTCGATCAAATCAGTGCGCGCAGCTTCCTGAGTACATCAAATACACTTTATAAAGCCTCACTAACCAGCTTGCAGGCTTCCCAATTAGATCAAATCAGTGCGCGCAGGCCTACAGGCCTCGCTGCAAGCTTCCTGAGTACGCTATTATATTAACCCTACAGGCATTGGTGCAGGCCTTGCTGCAGTTTCTCAATTTATAATTAGAATACCAATAATACAAGCGATTTCTATATGAATTGTAATTTACTTTTATAACGTATATAACGTCAATTTATATTCATAACGTAACTACACTTTTGCGACATTTTATATTTTATAATATAACCACATCACTGTTACGTCGCGACATTTGTTACGGTCCACCATGTATAACCAAGTTCGTGACGTGACGGATTTTTGAACGTCACCCAGCGGTAACCCAGCGGTAACCGGCTTCCTTATATTTCCGCTATTGATGCACCTGCCTAACTGGGTAAATCGCGAACATCCCATTCGTCTATTAGGGATGACGGCAACACCCTGCTCACATCTCCACCCGGGACGCGGAGATTCAGACCTTTCTCACCCTCTTCATGCTCAAGCTCAAGCTTCCCATCCTCTGTACTGCGCGCGAAAGATACTACCATTTGCAGCAAAGTGGCAAACCTAGTCACTCCCTGTTGGTGGGATTTCTCCCATTGCTTCAATTCTTCCCGCACGTCCTGAACTTGAATGTCGTTAAATCTCCCGAACTTGTGGTATGCGAGAACGAAGTTGGGAATCTGTCTGATCCACAAACGAGCCAGCTCTCCTGAGAGCACATCGTCGCCACGTCTCTTCTCAGAGCGCGTCTTCAAATCAAACACCGCACATTGTGGAATATAACGGCCCCGTTTCGAAATTTTGAGTGTGGTCGACTTCCTATCCGTGGTGACTGAGGGTACAGTCGAGATCGTGGCCGCTTTGAAAGACGATAATAGGTCTTCTGGGTCGATATCGCTCGAGCTAGGGATGGGCTCATTCGGGGTGCTCAAATCATTGTGGATCCGGTCAGGCAGGTATCCATCAGCTTCGAACCGCACCAGACAATTCATGCCGGCAAAGTCATAATTGATAAGACGTTGATGGGAGTCGGATCTCCGTGTGCTTTCATTCCATGTTGTGTATGCCTCTGGAAAAGTGTGTCCATATCCTCGGACACCCGTTATGGTTTCGGTGGGCGATTTTTCTCTTCTGATGAAAAAGACTGTGTTCCCCAAGACCTCGATCAGTATCCTGAATGAACTACCTTGGCCACGCGCAAAACGCAGCATATTGCCCAATGTACTTCCACATCCCACTATATCCAAATCCCCGAGACGGAAATCTGGTTTGTCCATCATTATAGCTCGAATCATCGGCTCCAGAGGGTATGTGGGGTATTTTGCCGCATTCTTGTCCCGGTAGTAGAGACCGGAGTCCTCTCGAAGCTGAGCAGGCTCAGAAAGAGGGGTCCATTCCGGAGGTTCACCTGTGAGATGTATCAGTGAGCGGCGAACACTACTTTGTTTTACAGGACCGGCTTATTCACCTGGAACGATGATCTGATGGTCTGCTCCATTGAGCCAATTGTACGATGTCAAATACTGAGTGTTGGTAATTTGGGCACAGTCATCGGTTTCGGTTGCACAATCCTCAAGATCATCATGGTGGATTGTTGCAAGAATATCGCCCAGCGGTGGAGCCAGAGTTGGAGGTAATGAGGGTTGTAGACTCCCTCTACCACCTCTTCTACCTCCTCTCCCTCGAAAATACATGGCAAAAGTTCAAGCTGCGAAAAACGGAGAAAGTCAAAATCTCAAAGAGAGAAATTTAACAGAACGCTGCAGTGTTTAGAACTCTGGTAGGCGTGCTTCTTTTTGGGCTTATATTACAGTCTATAACTTTTAGCAGGCGCTTCGCATGTGATACTGATTGGCCAGGATCGCAAGGTATCCCTGTCAACCGGTCATATCTACCCGTTGCCAAACCTGTTGTTCTGCCTTGCGCGTTTGCCTTGACTTGACAGAATCCTGCAGGCGGTTTAGGTATCCATGCAGGATTTCATGCCAGCTGAATCAATAGATGATAAACCCCCTGACCTTTCGGGCACCAGTTGGTTGGGAGTCAGAGCTCACCCGGCTGTGCTGTGTATTGTATGTACAGCACCCTCAGGCCCATGAGCATGCTTCTAGATTTATTACGCAATATCGACTCCCTTTGACACCTCATCCTGCGTACTGCGTTTGTAAATTCTCGTGTACACAATACAAACGGAGCTGCCTTGTTGGTTCCCCACTATGTTGTACTTTCTTTGTGCTGGCAAGGCTGAAGGAGTGGAAATCTGACAAGGCGCTTCTACTCCGCCTGCTCCACACATTCCACTTCCACTTCAGAAAAATGGGCTGACTTTATGAAAGATTCTCTCTTCTCCCAAAATACCTCTTGTTCAACTTTCATGGTTCTCAAAAATCCATGACGATGTCTGCAAATAACCGATCGGATCGATTGGGCAAATTCTTTGGAGCTGTTCTTCATGGAAAGCAAGAAGTCCAGGATTTAAACAGCTTCAAAAGACTCATAGAGGCTATTCTGGATCAGCAGGATCACGGTGTTACTGTTGAACGACTTGTGGCGAGCTCAAGTGCTTTGAGTGCCCTTCGAAATGGCCTGAGATTCAACGTCACACCCGCCTTCATCAATGGACATACATCCAAATTCATCGAGTTCTTGAGCAACCCAAAGGTCAAACTTCTTTGCAATGGTCTCTTTCTCCAACAGCTTCTTCTGATCATCTTGGAGCCCCGAACTCTCTGGGATTCATTCGTGGATGCATTTTGTAGCCGAAAGCTGGATGACGGCGCAATCCACGCCCTATGTTGGCTGACAGCGGAACTCTTGTCATTGCCGGCTTCATCTGCAGTGGATATTAAAGATGATGCTCATACCATTGTAAATGATCCCTCTCTTATTTCGTCGCCTTCAGTTTCATTGCGCAACTTGGGACATAAAATCAAGTACATCCTGGAGATGAAATCATCTTCTTCTACGGCTGCCTCCGCTCTCCTATCATCAGAAGAGACAGCGGGTGGTCGACATGATAACGATTTTCCTGATTTTCGCCAAACCGCTATTTTGCCCACGGCTGATGAAATGGGATGCACCGAGAAGCCTTTCTATCGCCGTGTGGATGAGATCGCGCGGTTATCTGGTAACCAGCGCATCGCTGCGCATGTGGACAACCAATTCCGGCTTTTGCGAGAAGATATGCTCGCAGTGCTGCGGGATGATATCCAGGTTGCAAGAGGCACAAAAAAAGGACGGCGATCCGCCCTACGCCTAGGTGGTCTCTCTTTGGCTCATGTCTCTTGTGCTTCACCAGATCTGAAATACCTTCGCCCATGCACCGTTGGTGTAACTGCCAAGTCAGGCCTAGATAAGCTCAAGGGTCTATCCAAAAAGGACACGGAGGCCCTCCTCAAAGACAATCCTAACTTTGTCAAACATCATGCATTTGGGTGCTTATTAAGGGATACGGAAATTGTAGCTTTTGCTACGATTGAGAGAAATTTTGATGCTTTGACGTCTACTCCACCAGTAGTAACGCTACGAATTGCAGGAGAGGAGGCACTAAAGAAGTGCATTCTTTTCCTCAAGCTTTATGATGACGTGGAGTTCTTGGTTGTCGATACACCTACTTTTGCCTACGAGCCAATCTTGAGAGGCCTGCAAGAGAGGCCAGAATTCCCTCTCAGAGAAGAATTATTTCTTTATGGAAAAGACGACACAGTAAATGAGTCAAGTCTGGCCCCTTGGCCTGTGATTAAAGAGTTAAATGAGGCCTACAGGCGCAATATTCAACACATCCTGCGAACCGCACAGCCCATTAAATTGGGCCCGTCACAACTTGAGTCTCTGTTGGCAGGATTGACTCAAAGGGTCAGTCTTATTCAAGGGCCTCCAGGTATGATAATTGCAGCCGCCTAATTTGCAGACTTTTTGAAACTGACAATATCATCTTCAGGTACCGGGAAGTCTTTCATAGGGGCCCTTCTTGCCAAGGCTCTCCATGATAATACCAAGGACAAGATACTGGTGATGTGCTACACCAACCACGCTTTAGATCAGTTTCTGGAAGACTTACTGGACATTGGAATTGATTCATCGAGCATTGTCCGATTAGGCTCCAAGTCTACACCCCGAACTCAGCCGTTGAGCCTGAAGGAACAAAAGACAACCGGAAAAAGATCTCAGTCAACTTGGAACAGCATCAGAGCGCTTGAGAATGATGGACATGACCAGCGAGACAGCTTGAATGAGTCATTTGCAGCATACCAGATGCTGGCAGCAGATTCTTTGTCGATACTGGAGTACCTTGAATTTGAAGAACCGGAGTACTTTGAAGCCTTCGCCATACCTGAGGATGAAAATGGAATGAGCATGGTAGCAGAGAAGGGGAAAGCAGTCAAAAAAGACTATCTTTATAATAGATGGATCAAGGGCAAATCCCCAAAGCCCTTTACTGACTTGCTGCCAGCTCAATGCCGCAGCATATGGGCATCGGAGCAGAAAGTTCGAGAGGAAAAGGTTCAGACCTGGAGGCGAGCGTTGCTAAATGAACAAGCTGCATCTTTGGCAGTGAAAATGACACTGCTCGACAGGTGCCAGGAAAAGCTGTCTGTGATTTATGGTGAGAAGACGCGCGAAGTTCTAAAAAGAAAGCAAATAATCGGATGCACCACAACGGCTGCGGCAATGTACTCTGAAGATATCCGACATGCATCTCCCGGAATCGTGTTACTCGAAGAGGCAGGCGAAATTCTCGAGTCGCATGTTCTGACAGCACTATCTCCCGAAACCAAGCATTTGATAATGATTGGAGATCATTTGCAACTCCGGCCAAAGATCAATAGCTACGCCCTCAGCTTGGAAAGGGGGGATGGCTATGACCTCAACGTGTCTCTTTTTGAGAGGCTCATTCAAGCTGGGTACCCACATACGACATTGCTGACGCAGTATCGGATGTGCCCCGAAATATCAAGCCTTGTACGCTCTCTTACCTATCCTGGACTGGAAGATGACGACAAAACAAAATCTCGTCCTGAGCCACGAGGGCTGAGCGACCGGGTAATTTTCTTCAATCATACAAATCTTGAAGAAGACTTCTCAGCAATCTCTGATCGACGAGACAATGGAGCAAAACAGTCCAAGCAAAACGTTTTCGAGGCAGATATCGTCTTGAAAATCGTCAAATATCTTGGACAGCAAGGATACGGAACAGACAAATTGGTCGTCCTTACGCCGTATCTCGGTCAACTTTCGCTTCTGAGGCATACTTTGAGCAAGACAAATGATCCAGTATTGAATGATCTTGACTCTTATGATCTTGTGCAGGCCGGTCTATTATCACTGGCGAGCGCCAATCATTCTAAGCGATCAATCAGACTCTCGACTATTGGTAAGTGCAAATCATGGACAGACAACGATGGACGTGTAATTTCTGACCATAAGATCCAGACAACTACCAAGGAGAAGAGAGCGAAATTGTCATAGCATCACTCACTCGGGGCAACAAAAATGGCGACATAGGGTTTATGGCAGCCCCAGAACGACTGAACGTGCTTCTTTCTCGCGCACGAAATATACTAATCATTGTGGGCAATTCGGAAACATTTGTGACTAGTCGAAAAGGGAAAAAGACCTGGGGACCATTCATGGATCAACTCAAAGTCAATGGTCATTTGTATGATGGATTGCCTGTTCGGTGTGAGCAGCACCACAAGAAGACTGCCATACTTCGGAGTAAGGAGGACTTTGACACAGAAGCGCCAGACGGTGGATGCTCGGCACCTTGGTAAATTGATTCTTGGCTTTTTTCCCCCCTTTCACTTCTCTTTCTGCTTCGATTCTGACCAACTTTGACTATTCAAATAGTGGCGCCAAGCTAGGCTGTGGAATCCACGAGTGCCCATCCAAATGTCACCAGCTCGTCGATCACTCCAAAATGAAATGTACAAAGATTGTCCAATGGAAATGCTCCCGTGGTCACAAACTATCACTTCCATGTTCCATGGTCAAAGGCGCGTGCCGCTTCTGTACTCAGGAAGACGTGATAAATCAGCGGAAGCAGGAACGTGATCTCAAGCTCGAGGCAGCACGACAGAAAAGGCAAGCTGCGTATGCTCAGGAGTTGGCCGAGCTCCAGGACGAAGCTTCCCATTTGAGACGTCTTAGACGCGATGCATCCATTGACGCGGAGCAAGCTGAACTTCTTAAGCAATATCGCGAGGAAATTAAGGGTTTGAAGAGTCCTTTAGCTCCGGCCGAACACAAAGTCAACACCAAAGGTGCCACGGAAGAAGATGCAAGACCAACGCTCCCAGAGCCAGCAACTCCTGAGAATGTTAAATATTACACTAAAATTCCTAGTGACAAACCCCGTGAAAAGCCGAAGACCCGAGAAGCAATGCCAAACAATAAACCATCAAAAGCAAAGGCCGACTGGGAATGGCAAAAGACCTATTACAACTCCCAGAGTCAAGAAATTGACGATTTGATGGCCATGGTGGGACTGGAGTCCGTGAAAGAAAAATTCTTGGGCATTAAAGCGAAAGTAGACCTTGCCATCAGACAAAATGTTGATTTGAGTCACGAGAGATTTGGAACTGTGCTTCTTGGCAACCCTGGGACCGGCAAGACGACGGTTGCTCGGCTTTATGCCAAGTTTTTGGCGGCTGTAGGAATCATCCCTGGACACAAATTTGTCGAGACAACGGGATCGAGACTCTCGAACGAGGGCGTTTCACAATGCCAGAAACTTATCGAAGGTCTCCTCAAAGATGGCGGTGGGGCCATTTTTATTGATGAGGCTTATCAACTCGTTCAGGGAAACAGCTTTGGAGGAGGTCAGGTCCTCGACTTTCTTCTGGCCGAGGTAGAGAACCTCACTGGGAAGATTGTTTTTATTCTTGCTGGATACCAGAAGCCAATGGAGAAATTCTTCGCTCATAACCCTGGACTTCCTAGCCGTTTTCCTCACGAGCTGAAGTTTGCAGACTTTGATGATATGGAGCTTATGCTTATTCTAGAAAGTCGGATTGAAAGGACTTACAAAAAGCAGATGAAAATCGATGATGGACCCGGCGGACTTTATTGTCGCATAGTCGCTCGGCGAATTGGACGTGGACGCGGGCGCGATGGCTTTGCAAACGCGAGAGCCGTTGAGAATGCCATGAGTAAGGTCTCTGAACGACAATCAAAACGGTTAGCAGAAGAAAAACGAAAGGGTGCTAGGCGACTCGACGACTTTTTCCTTGACAGGCAGGACATGATCGGCCCGGACCCTTCGCAAACTTTGAAATCATCCAAAGCATGGCAGAAGCTGCAAGGGATGATTGGATTGGTCGAAGTGAAGAAGACTGTTCAAGCCCTTGTTGACACGGTTCAATACAACTATCGTCGTGAGATAGATGAGCAACCTCTAGTTGAGTACAGTCTCAATAAAGTTTTTCTTGGAAACCCAGGAACTGGCAAGACGTCCATCGCAAAGATCTATGGCCAAATTCTTGTGGACATTGGGCTTCTATCCAATGGCGAAGGTATGCAAGAGAAAGAGAGAGAGAGGATTTTGACTATTCGGTTTACTGACGAGTATGATAGTTGTCGTGAAGAACCCATCCGATTTCGTCGGGAGCGCGATGGGAGAATCCGAAAAGAACACGAAAGGCATTCTCGCAGCTACATTGGGCAAGGTCCTGGTCATTGACGAAGCCTATGGGCTCTTTGCTGGAGGAACCTCCGATGGCACAGGAGCGACCAGTGACCCATACAGAAGTGCTGTTGTGGATACCATAGTAGCCGAAGTGCAAAGCACACCTGGTGATGATAGATGTGTTCTTCTCCTCGGGTACAAAGACCAATTACAGCAAATGCTTCTACATGTCAATCCTGGTCTCAGCCGGCGCTTCCCCATGGACCAGGGCTTTGTCTTTGAAGACTTTACTGAGAAGGAGTTGGGCATGATTCTTGACCTAAAACTGGGAGAACAGGGATACGATATCACTGATCGTGCTCGCCGTGTCGTCTCAGAGATGCTTGAGCGAGCTCGAAATCGACCGCATTTTGGCAATGCTGGTGAGATTGATAATCTGCTCAACGCAGCGAAGATGCATCATCAGAGGCGCCTGGTTTCGGATGCTATTCTCGACGCTGTCGACTTTGATGAGAATTTTGATCGTGCAGATAGAAGCGATACCAGTGTTTTGAAAATGTTCGAAGACGTTGTAGGATGCGAAAACATCGTTTCCAAACTTGAGGGCTATCAGCAGATGGTCAAGGGTCTTAGGCAGTTGAAAATGGACCCTCGCGAGCAGGTGCCGTTTAACTTTGTCTTTCGTGGACCTCCAGGTAAGCCAGGCTCATGGAATTATCAATAACATGCTACAAGCCTACTGATGTTCGAAATCTTGATAGGAACTGGTAAGACTAGCACAGCCAGGAAGATGGGCCAGGTGTACTACGATATGGGACTCTTGGCCACCGCTGAGGTAGTCGAAACGTCAGCAACAGACCTAGTGGGCCAATATGTCGGACAAACAGGCCCAAAGACGCAGAATGTCCTGGAACGTGGTCTTGGAAAGGTCCTCTTCATAGACGAAGCATACCGTCTCGCTGAGGGGCACTTTGCTAAAGAAGCTATGGATGAGCTAGTGGACTGCATCACCAAGCCTAGATTTGCCAAAAAGTTGATCATAATTTTGGCCGGATACGATGCAGATATAAACCGGCTAATGTCCATCAACCCTGGCCTTACCAGTCGTTTCCCGGAGTCTCTGCAATTCGACCCTCTATCGCCAAAAGATTGCATTCATCTACTCATCGAGCTCTTATCAAAACAGAAGAGAGAACTTCTCGAGAACTCAAAGACGAATTTCGACATAACTTGTTTAAATTACTCAGATTCCGATCTTAGTAGCACATTAACCCAGGCATTTGATACTTTGTCTAAAACTGCAAGCTGGGCCAATGCCAGAGATGTTGGGACACTGGCAAAGGCAATCTTTGGGAAGACTGTGAAGATGTTGCAAGCTCCTGGTATAAAAGGATTGGTATTGAGCAGAGAAACCGTGGTTGAGGAGCTACAATTCATGATCACCGAACGGAGCAGTCGCGAGAACTTCCAGGGCGAGCATTCCTCCCCCGGACTCGAGCTGCCTCTACCTATCCAACATGCGAACCCACCTGCGGTTAATATACAAGCCCAAAACTTGAAATCAGATGCTGCATCCAGCACCATTGTTGATGAAGAAGTACAGCCCAACCCGAATCAACAGAATTCTATCTCTAAGCGCGACGCTGGTGTCACGGACGAAGTTTGGAATCAGCTAGAGAAAGACAAAGCCGTGGCTGAAGCAAGAGAAAGGGAGTACTTTCATGTGACGCAAAATGAACAGGACCAAAAAATGGAGGTACAAAGACTGAAAAAAGAGGAGGACAGGGCGGCACGGCAAGCCGACGAAGCAAGACAGCAAGAAGATGAAGAGGCAAGGAGACGTCACGAGCAAGCACGATTGCGGCATGAAGCAGAACGAAGGAAGCAGGAAGCGATTGCAAGAGAACTTGAAAAGCAACGACAAGCCTTAGCTGAGGCCCGCCGTAAGGAACAAGCTAATCAGGAAAAGCTTCGGAAAATGGGGGTTTGCGTTCAAGGATTCCAATGGATTAGACAATCTGGTGGATATCGATGTGCTGGTGGCTCTCATTGGGTCTCGGATGCACAGCTTCAATGATTTTTATGACTAGAATATTGGCATTAACCATAGAATTACTCGCAGCAAATCAATGTATTCAATCTGTTATATCTGGTTACTGTCATGCATGTACCTTCCTAATCGGGTAAAGACTTGGCCCGAGCTCAAATGCGGAGGCGGAGCTTCCAGAACCATTTTCAGCTTCTACGCTTTTCCACTGTTTGGACACTTGACCGTATCAACCGATATCAGAGAGACGATAGATAAGGGTATTACTGCCTGCGCTTGCGCTTGTCTTCTTTTCAAATCTCGATAACTCTCACCACCCACCATGGCGACCGACGCCGAGGAATTCCCCGAGTCTCCTCTGGAGCTTCTCCACATGATCGTCGATTCTGTCCATGTAACCATTGACAACTTCTGGGAGAATGTAGACCTGCTCAAGACGAAAGCGCTCGAGATGGATCAGACGCAGATGGCAATTTTCGCCGCGCTGCTGGCTATTTTGCTGACGCAGGCTTGGTCGAAGATTGTATCTCTCCCTCTCTTTTCTCTACTACTTAATATTTGCTGATTGTGATCGCAGAGCAAAATCAAGGGCCAGAAAAAGGCTCGCTTCCTCGACTCGCCTGGGTTTCCGCTGCCAGCGCGCCTCGAAGACTTTGACTTGGCGACGACAGAACCGCTACAGCTGAGGCCATTCAAGCCAAAATACCATCTTACTATGGGTAACAAACCTTCAAGTGACAACGATAGTATAAGCTAATTCTAAATAGCCCTCGAAAACCTCAACCCCGACGAACTCATCCCCATGGACAAAACATACAAAGAACGCATACAATACCGGCGCAAAACCCTCAAAGAACACCCAGACATCGTCATTGCCATGCACGACGAATCCGACAAACGCATCGTCGCCGCAGTCAGCGAACTCTACCGGTACATCATGTCGACCTACCTGCCCGTGCGCTACCCGACGCTTTTCCGTCTGCACGAGACTGCGTTTGAGACTGGGAAAGCGTATATGCTGGAGAATCTGGTGATGAAGGAGCTCTATCCGTCCGAGGTGACGCGGCTCAATTCGCCGAAGCGCGCGCTGGAGATTCTGTGCAAGACTGTGGATGAGGATTTTCTCATTTTGCTGCCGGAAAATGAAGATTCTTCTTCTGCGTCCAAGGATACAAAATACAAACTCGTCGCGTACGAAACATGCTATCCTGCCGGCTTCAACCCGCGCAAGAAGCTCGGGAAACGGCTCGCTCAGATCCATGGGCCTGTTCCGGGATACCAGGATAAGCTCGAGCGCAGCATGGATCGGTATTTTGAGAACTTGGAAGTGGGCAAATACGTCAAGCGGGCCAATTGGAGTATCTCGACAGGCACAGAGTTGTTTGCTGCCTTTGGCGGCTTGCACAGTACTGGGGAGCAGAATAAGGAGGAGAAGATTAAAGAGGAAGAGTTGGATGTTGAGTCTGTATGTTTTTATTTCTTTCTTGTTGTTTTCTTGGTGATACGAGCTAATAACTTCAGACCCTCCTTCGCTGCGAGCGCCAGACTCTGCATCGTCTACCCAACTCCAAAGCGATCGTCTTTGGTTTCCACACGTATACCTACCCGATCAGCCAGATCAAAAAGGAGGGGCTCGGCGAGGATCTTGCAGTGGCCATTGACGGCCTCAAGGATGGGAGCACGCCGGCCATTCATGGATACAAGCGAGGGCCGGTCTGGGCCGATGCCGTCAAGGCATATCTGCGGAGCGATAAATAAGTAGATTTATGAAATAGACTTGCTAGATCAATTCTAAACTTTTAGTTCCATTGACATTTTTTATAAGAATCTTTTTACAGCCTCTCCAGGACCTTGTTCAGGTCTGCCAGGACTCCCATCGCCGTGACGTCGCCGCCGGCACCCGCACCCTGGACAATCAGCGGGTTACTGCCGTAACGCTGCGTATAAAAGCTGATGATATTGTCACTGCCCTTGAGCCCCGCAATGGCGCTGTCCTTGTCAAACTGCTGCAGTCCCACCTTGACCTCATTCTTGGCAACGTCGATGCTTCCGACATACCTCACCACTTTCCCAGCCTTCTCAGCCTGCTCCTTGAGCGCAGCCATCTGCCCATCAAACTCTGGCAGACGGGTCATGAATTCCTGAATACCGGCAGCGGTGCCCGGTAGCGACGCCAGCTCGGCGGGGATCAGAGACTCGATAGGGAACGACTCTGGGCTTTGAACCTGCAAGCCAGCAATACGTGCCAGAATGGTGAGTTTGCGTGCAACGTCCATGCCGTTCAGATCGTCGCGCGGGTCGGGCTCGGTGTAGCCCAGATCCTTGGCCTGGCTGACAACATCACTCCATTTTGCTGCTGCTGCGCCAGAAGGAGCTGACACGGGGGCAAATGTGTTGAAGAGAAAGGACAGTGTGCCGGAGAACACGCCCTCGATGCGGGTTACCTGATCGCCAGTCGCGACGAGGTCGCGCAGAGTCGAGATGACCGGCAGGCCCGCACCGACAGTGCTTTCATGGTAGACGAGCGCATCACCGCTCGCGGCCGAGGAGAAGATGTCCTTCCACAGCGACAGGTCCGACGAAAAGCCCTTTTTGTTGGGCGTCACGACGGAGATGCCAGCCTTGAGGAACTGCGGGTATGCGCTGGCCAGGGCTGGGTCCGAGGTATTGTCGACGAGTACGGAGCGGCCGCCGGGCGCTGCTGAGAGGTAGGATACGATTTCTGATGGGCTCAGAGCGCCGGATTTGGTCAGCGAGGGCGTGGCCGATGCGGTCTGCCAGTCGACTCCTGATGGGATGGCGGGGGAGTATGCAGGGGCCGGGGAAAGAAGTGTTTGTGACGATCGTGCCAGGAGAACCAGCGAGGGAGGGTTGGGGAGCTTCGAGAGCTGTTGGAGGAATGCGGTTCCCACGCCGCCGACGCCTGTATTGTTTGTACGTTAATCCCGGATACATATGTGTATATATACATATATAGAAGGGGGAGAGGGAATTGATGAACATACCAATGACGCCGAGATAGATTTGCTTCGAAGGCATCGTGCTGTTGATATGCAATTGAGATAATAGATCAGCAAACTTATCTGAATTATTATATGAAACGTTGAGGATGAAGAAAAAGAAGAAGCTGATCGACGCGGGGCACTCGTCGCGGCCTGCGATATCGGGCCAGCCCCGGCGCGATTGGCCCAAGCTGGCCGGTGTGGGGCCCGAGCTCCATCACGACAATTTAATCACCGTCGTCATTATCGTCATCTTCGATCGTAGCTTACGATTAATGACAATCAACAACAGCATGACTTCAAAACAACAAACAGCCTCGTCATCCTCCTCGCTCTACGGCATCCAGCGCCCCAAACAAAGCTCCAGCAAAAAGGACCTCACCTCATCCTCAACCCTCGCCTTCACGTCCCATCTCTCGTCACTTATCTCCAAAGATGCTGCTACATCCCAGTCGTCGTCTTCTACAACCACCAGTCGCGGACGCACGCGCCCGTCCAAGGGCTCCAAACCAGACATTTTCGCCGTCCACAACAAAGGCGCCCTAAAACGCGCGGCGGCCGACGAGGCAGAAGACGTGAACGGGGCTCTTCGACAAGTGCATCAGAATTCCGACGCTGTCGGGCAGGTCGACGCGGCGACGCTTCAGCGCTCACGAAGGCGTATGGAAGAGAAAGCAAATCTTTACAACGATCTGAAAAAGGGGTATCATCTCGCTGAGGGGGAAAGCAGCGATGAGGATTATGGCGATGATGATGCTCGCATGTCAAAAATGCGTCGGAGAGAGAGGAATGCGCTTGTGGATTTTGATCGGAAATGGGCCGAAGACGGGCAAAACGAAGACGATGACGAAGAACAAGAAGAAACCGGGTCACTGGTCGACTACGAAGACGAGTTTGGCCGAACGCGCCGCGGGACAAAAGCCGAAGCCGCGCAGGCAGCGCGCGCACGAAGACAACTCGACGCCGCCGACGGTGAAGCAGACATAGACAAAGCTCGACCCGCACGCCCATCCAACCTCATCCACGGCGAGGCAATTCAATC
This sequence comes from Talaromyces wortmannii, assembly GCA_001939245.1. Taxonomy (NCBI): domain Eukaryota; kingdom Fungi; phylum Ascomycota; class Eurotiomycetes; order Eurotiales; family Trichocomaceae; genus Talaromyces; species Talaromyces wortmannii. The sequence goes on from MJVA01000941.1 coordinate 148,816, forward strand.
TCAAGCATTCAACCCGGACGCCGCCATGGCGTCACAAATGGCGTCGCTAGCCGCCCGGCGCGACCGCTCAGCGACGCCACCGGAGCAGGCGCACTACGACGCCGAAGCCGAAGTGCGCACGCGCGGGACAGGCTTTTACAAGTTCTCAGCGGATGAAAAGACGCGTGAGAGGGAGATGGAGGAGCTGCTCAGCACGCGCAGGGAAACAGAGCGAGAGCGTGAGGTGCGTGGCGAGCGCAAGGCTGAGCGGGATCGGCTGAAGGATGAGCGCAGGAGAAAGGTGCAGGAGCTGCGGAGCAAGCATCACGCAGAGCGGTTTCTCAAGGGGTTGAGCGTTGATCTGGGTTGATCTTATGATATGTAGGATAGTTCAATGTTGTAAATAGTTATGGACTTACGAATGATGACCATTAGAAATTGAAAACGGCAAAGCTAATTGTAGTAAGTTACATGGAAAAAGAACTTGAAAAAATTATAAGAAAGAATGGCGATGGAACTTTTGGCTAATTCTCTAGTCCTGTGGATCACTATCAACACATGTCGGAATCGAAGGGTATTCGTAAAAGGCCACAGATTGGCCGCATGTCGTATCAATCATGGCTGTCATATCTCATAATTTCATCACATCACATAACATCATTCTCGTAAAACTGGCGTGCACATAGACGGATAGTAAATAAAATCTTCTCAGTCAGTTAGGGCGAGTCTTTTAATGACCTCCATAAATCCTCGGGCGTCTGTCAACAGAGTTAGCGAACCTTGATTTTTTTTAATAAAAAATAAAGAAATAACACACCAGTCTCGGAAGTGAATTTCAAAGCGTGTTCGCCACGAGGTGTTACTGGAGGATTGTAGTCCGGAAAAAGAACGACCCTCTGTAGATCTTGCACGTAAACCTTTTTGCCAATTCGGCACGCCCAAGCAGATGAATGGATATCATGCGTTATAAAGGCCGTCCATACAGGAGCCCTTCAAATGTTGATTCATTCAGTATACAACTTTTTTTTGGATGGTGGGTTAAGTACCTTTCTAGTTCACCTTCGTGAACAGATGCCTGTAATCGAATAGAACCCGAGATGCGGTCTTCATAGATACGCAAAGCGTGGAGATATCGGTCATCCACAATGAGTCTGCTAGAGTTGAGCAAATGAAAATTACTCAAGGCTTGACAGCGTACTCACCCGCCAAATTGCTCTCTTTCCGCATAAAGCTCAAAGTCCCGAATATTATGAACTTGTCGACGGATATCCTGTGAACGCAGGGCAAGAAACATGCAGAAAAAAGTTACCATCTCTGTAAAGCTCCAACATTAGCTGGTGTATCAAAAAGGAGTCATTGGATTTCTCACTTTCAATTGCATGAAACTTCAAAGTTACCCACGGGACCAGCTCTGTTCCAGACCGTCGCCGTCGGCAAAGCTGTAGCGATGAGCCAACTCGTCTCACTTCCAGCATGTTGAGTGGAAGGCAGTAGTATTTATTCGAGCGTCTACTTTTTTGAACCTTGCACAGGATCCGCGCACGACTGTCGTCCTCTCTGACATAGAAAGAGACTGATAGCTTGGAACTGTCGTCGTCAAAGGACCTATGGGTTGTTAGTGATACCACCCTCCAGGTCGAATGCCACCTTAGAATACCACTTACAAATAAGCCACTTCATCGAATCCTTCCTCGTGAAGCCACTCTTTGATATTTTCTACTTCTTCGCCATGACACTTTGAACTAAGGGGTAGTGTGAGCCATCGAAACCATGATTTACTAATGTTTGGATCCAAGTCTGTCTCACCTTTCACCAGAAGCCAGAATTGGTGTAACCGAAATTGTTTTCGCAAATACATCCTTGGCCCAATGATCATTCAAAATGGCAGATGAAAGATTAGACATTGTGGTCGTGGAGGTTGATGTTGGCGAGCTCGGCACCTCCGGCACCCATGGAGGCGGGACGTCTTGGGACGATGTTGGAGACATGGGAGCCACGGGCGGAAAGTAGGATGATGATGGCCGCAGCCCAGGTCGTGCTCTTTCGTATGACCGACGCTTCCCGGGGCCATGGTGATGTTCTACCGGGCTGCCGGGGTCAAGACTGCTACTTGCAGACGAGTCCGATCGGCCAATCGAGATACCTGCCATACTTGCTGCCAGACGCCCATCCTGCTCAGAGAGAAGGGTCATGACGGTGCCACGTAAGTCAGTCAGGAAGCGAACGTCGGGCGCCTTGCTGTCAGGGACGGGTTAGCATTTGCGGCAGCATCAAAAAGAGAGCCGTTGGAATGGTTTACTTTCGCATCATATCTTCTAGTTCCTGCAAGAACATTCTATATTTGGTAAGTCGTCTCTTCAACGTATAGCTATTACTCTCTTCCCGGAAATACGCATCCAAATTTTGCCATGCGTGCCGGTACTCGTCAAGGTGAGGCTTCTTGTCGAGCTTCTTAAAGGAGGCGGTGATGTCGTCCAGCGTATAGTTCAAGCTGGCCAGTACCATGTCCAGATCTGGTTTGATACGAGCATAGTTACGAGAAAACTGCCTGCTCAGCCCTTCAATACTGGTCAGGGTTGCGCTCATGGCATAGAGGTCGGCGATCAGATTGGTGATCTCGGCACTGTGCTCGGGGAGACATGACCGGAAGCGTCTGAACCCGACAGCGACATTTTCAGCGAAGCCGGTAATGTCGCGGGCCTGCAAGTCCATTCTTGCGGTTGGATGTCAATCCTTCAGATGCATATATGTGTGTTCGCGGTAACGGTGTCTCGTCATTACTTTCAAGGGAAGTGAGGCAACATTGAGTGTTGACACACTAGCCTTGCACCAGTGCTGCTTAATGTTTCCCCGTCTACCCCCTGAACTGCAAGGAAAGTGGGTGTGCGGGATGCAGCGGTGACCGTGGTGTATAGTGGGAGCAGCCGAGGCTAAGAAAGGAAATAGTCTTAGGGCTGGTACGACAGCCCAAAAATAGGCAGCGGTAGTTTATGTCTTGTTTTCGTCGCGGGGGGGAAAGGATTTAGAGTGGGCGACAGACTAGTATTAATCGGAAAAAGAAGAAGAGAGAGAAAAAAACAGCGCTTAATGGTTGAGGCTCTGTTGAGGGGGGGCAAGCCGTGCGGCGCTGTAAAGTGGACTGGCTTAGTGTGGTTGTTGACGTGTCCATCCTGCAGGTTTGCGGAAGAACCCAATCGAAGGGGCGAGCAGCGACTGTGTGAATCATATCGGCCATGCCATGCAGACGCGAGACCAATCCCCAATCAGTGGAGGATGCAAGGTGTCAATGGGTCACGAGAGGAGAGGATGAGGAATTGGACGCAAAGTGGCGTACACGCACGCATGCAGCCCATCCTCAGAGATGAAATGGCTAGCCAACACAGCATTGTAGATGGCTAGATGATGGACAGAGAGAATTGTTTGCCAGGATCAAGATGCAAAGATGAGGTGAAAGTTGAGCAGAAGAAGAGGGAGGAGAGAGCTCCTGCCTTCTCGTGCATGCAGGCTTGGCGTCTCTTCTTCACGATACAAGACTGAAGCAAGCAAACAGGGCAAACAGCTGCCCCGCGATGACCCGGCAGCGTGGTCAAAGGATGTTCTTCAGCATCTACAGCCACACAATGGACTCTTTCTCAACACATGCATTCCACTATCCGTCACCACATAGGCATGGTTGACGCAGGTTAGGTTACATTGGCTCCAGCCACAGACGCCGGCAATATTATCGACTGCCAGAGCCCATCAGGAGAACACGAGAAAGCGTATAGAGACAAAAAAGAGAAAGAACGAAGATTTCCTGATTGGCTAAACCCCTCGTAAAGAGAACAGACATATTGAACGAAACACGTGAACCCCGTCAGCCCATCCCGAAGACCAGACAAAAGAAAATAAAACGAATACAGGGGGAAGAAGAGACAAAGATATTAAACTCCTACTGCACGATCATCACACGGTGACCTGCTTAGGAAGACTCTTCTTCGTCCTCACCAGCCTGGATGGGTCAGTTAGTACACGAAAACCAAAAAAGGGAGGGAAGGAAAGTATACCAAGTAGGCCTGCTTCTGCTCTTCGTATCGCTTCTTGTCAGCGACGGCCTTGTCTTCATAAGGCTTTCGCTCGGCGTCACCCATGCCCTTCCAGAGCTCACCGAGCTTACGGCCAAGGGGACCTTATAAAGCGTTAGCAGCAGGGAAAAAAAGACGGAAAAGAGAGCAGAGTACTCACCAAAGGCAATGCCGGGGTTCTCCTCTCGGACGCGCTCACGATTCTCGTTGGCGAAGAACATGTACGCAGAGAGACCACGCTTGGGAGCGTTAGGGTCTGGACACAATCAGCAAAACTGCCTTTTCAAATATATCAGTCATCTGGAGCTTACCCTTCTTGCGCTTCTCAGTGCGAGGCTTAGTCTTGCGTGTGGTCTTCTCCTTAGGCATTGTGGATGAGTAGAGAGAGTACTATTAAGAGAGGACTGTGTCGCAGGTTAGCCTCACAGCGTCGCAGGGGATGGCGACGGGACAAATCGTGCAAAACAACGATAATTGAGCATACGCGACCACAGAAATGCAAAGCGACAGCAGCGCGACAAGGGAAGGTACATGTTTTGCTGGTGGTGTGTGTATGCGTGTGTTGGGCGCGGGACGCGGATCCAAACACCATGCGGTCGCGTTGGTGAAGCATACAAGACACGACACGCAGCAGCCACGACGGGATCACGGATACAAGCAGATCGCGTAGAACGATGGCAAAGAACAGGAAATTACATCGCAAGGCATGCTGGAGACGAATTGGCCGTTCCAGCGATGGCAGCTGTGCTGGGTAGGGCACTGCTGCGCGATGGAACGACGCTGAGGGCAATCGCGACCAGGGCCAAAAGTGAAGACAAAATGATCAAAAGACGCGTAGAATGACGAGAAGAAGCTCGGAAAAAAGGGAAAAGTGGATGGGAAGGTAGGGTGGTTGGCAAAGGCGGCGCAGAGCATCCGCGTTTGCGGCAGGCTGATGATCTAGATAGGGCAGCTTACCTGGGCAGCAGAGACAGCTTGGTTGTATGCGAGGCAGTTTGTATGGGCGAAAATGGGTGAGAGAAAGAGAACAGTGAGAGAGCGGGCGGGCTCCTAGTAAAGAGAGCGCGCGGGCTGCGGGCTGCTAGTGCCGCACCACTCACTGGCGGTACGTGACGTTACCGTACCGCCCGTCCCGGCGGCCGCAAGGCAAGGGACGCGCTGCCCGTGTCATGTACTGTCACGGTGGGCTCGCCTGAGCAAGCTCCTCGCCAGTCAGCGTCTGCATGCCGCACCCGTTGTCCTTACTGCTGTAACCTGTTAATTACCCATGACCTGTGAGCAGTAATACTACGTACTTCTTCTTATTATTATGGGCTGGTGGACCGTCTCCGTCGATTCCGTGGTGGGTTCTTTTTTTACTGCTACGTATGCGATTATTTGCGCCGTCAGCACGCGCTTTATTATTATTATTACTTGTTCTTACATCGTTATTATTATGATTACTCTTACTATCGAGCACTAAGTAGCAACAGCGGGTAAGTTACGCGTACGGTTACCGTCGCACAGTATAACGAAATAGTAAATGCCGCAGGAATGCAGCGCCCAAGCCAAACATTTGACTCGTTCCCCAGCGGCTTAATAAGAATCGCGGTATTAACGCCGTATAGGTTATTTATTCAGTATTATAATTTCTTGCTAGTACGTAACTCCCCGATTGCCTGCCGGAATCTCTTAATAATAATTAGTGATCTCGTCGCTGGGCCACACCGCAGATCACGTGCATTGCCTCGGCCTGTCCCTTCAAATGTTTGGACTGAATTCAGTCCTGGCCTCTTAATATCGTTATATATTATTTACATATGCACGTGAATATATAATGCATCTAAACAGATATACTCCGTCAAGGTAATAAAGTATAGTACGCGCGATGATGCAAAAGCGGCCCAAGCTCGGCCTTGTGGGGACGCGCAGAACCGGGCTTAACAGTGTTTGTTTGTTGTTAAGCCAGAAGAAGTGAGAACAAACATTGACGCAAACAGCGCTAGCTGTCGAGCTTATTCATCCGTGATGATTATCAATTTGATTATCGTTATTATTTCCGAATCTTTGGGCTGCAAAAATCACGCAGCAGTAACCGTATACTAAGCGCTATGGACTGATTATACACAAATCATACACTCATCTTCACCACACTGAACCCAAAGAAGTGCCGTGTCGACGTAGCCCCAGCACTTTCTATAGTAATATAGCCTGTAGGGCTAAAGGCCAGAGCAGTGAGACCACCAGCAGGTGTGGAGCATCGCTAACCTGCGTTTTTGCGACTATCGCATAACCGCGCAGGGGTATACTTGCTGAGTCTTGGCATAGGCTTTCTCGGACGAACCGTCAATATAACACGCCAGAAACTCGTTTCTTCGCATCAATCAAGCTCGTCCAGCACCAGCGCGCGCAGCTGGTCGTCACGCGCCCAGTCGACTCCACTGCCCGCGATCACCGCGCTGGTTATGCTCTTCATCGTATCCCACTTCCCTCGAGCGGTCTTGTACTGTCGCTCAGCTTCCGCTATTTGAGACTGCAAGTTCTGGTCAACAAGGGCATCGCGCCACGAAGATTCCTGCGCCGTTAATTCCAGCAGCTGGCTTGCCAGTTCCTGGTTGTGCTTGGTTGTCCGTATGTGGTCGACTTCTGCCTCCGAGAGGGCCTCGAGTGTACTGGCCTGCGCATTAGCCAAGTTTTCGTACACCAGCGAGAGTACATCGCGGCGATTCACGAGGGAGAGGAGAGTCCTGAAATCAAATCCTGAATCAGCACGAGTCATAAAGCGTAAAACAGTAGACCATCTTCAAACACACCTTTCCGCCGGAGTCGCGCCTCTCGAGTGCACCGTCTTGAGGATTGGATCCGTCATGAGAACCGATTCAGTTGCCTTTTTTAGCACTGTATACGTGGCGCGAGCTTCGAGCAGCTCTCGCTCTGCGACGCGAAGCTGCTCCTCCACATCCTCGTTGCTTGGCTGTTCAACATCTTCCCTCACAGTCAGCTGGATCGGACTAAGACATCGCAATAATATCGCAATATGAAGAAAACAGATCAGCTCCACACCTTGCTCTAGCACAGCTTGTTCGAAGTCTAGCTCCTGGATGTGATCGTAGAGGCGCAACAGCTGCTCCTCCTTGCTAGAGAGCGACAGCTCGTCTTGGCGGCTGTCAGCTGCCAATTCCAGCAGCGCAGCCTCTGTCTCATCAAAGACTCCGGCATGCGACACTCTCCGCGCAGGGTCATTCGATGCCATGGCCAGCGAGACCGTCAGGGCCGCATCTCGTGATTGTTTTGGAGAAAGACCAAAAACGGTCAGTCGCGCCGGTGCGGGGCCGATAAGGGAGCAAGTGCCATGCGCTAGGCCCGTTCGGGCTGCAACCTTGTTTGCGTCACGTTACTAGGCATCGGCGGCAGCTCTCGTGAGGCCCGTCTGTGGTCTCCGTCTGTATTGTTGAAGTAACAGCTCATCGCCTTCGCTGGAATCGACTCATCGGACTACCCTAGCTTGGGGCTCCGTCGGGGAGACCAGCAATGTCGTTACACATCTATATTGCTCACTCTGGTGAGCATCTGCTCGCCGATCCAGTCGCTTTTGCCTCGTATGTCTGACCTCCCCCGACCACAGTTCTGGTGTCTCTAACTCGGACGAAACAGCCCCGACGCACTGCGATCATGGATTGCTCGCCACACATCGATTCCCTTTCAGAGGCAGATCCTGATGACCGCGCGCGGCAAGAATGTCAAAATCCAGACCCTAGCTACCGAGGTAATGCTTGTTATCTACTACACCACGTTTATCAAAGCTCGGATGATATTGACTGGCTCTAGAATGAGATCTTTGTCTACGATAGACAGTTTGTCGGCGAGTCTGGTACCGTCGACATCCCCGATATCCCTCCACCGCCCCCTTTCACCCCGAACAATCCTCCCGATACCTTGGCCGACCAGAACGACCTCCAGGCCTGGCGTAATCTTTACATGGCCCGGAGGACGTGGGCCCTGACCTTGACTGAGAGCTGCACGACCATTAACTCGTCTCTTGAAGAGCACAATCAGCATACGGACCTAATCTACCGTGGTGTCGGCGTCGCTCTGGAGAACCTCAAGTCTCATGTTGCCGGTTTGGAAAACAAGCTTCAAGATGCTCAAACATGGGCCGACGATATCCTAAAAGAGCAGAAGTCGGCTCTAGAGGGATGGCAGGGGGCATTGGAAACACTGGATAGTATACCAGCAAGAAAAGACATTACTTTTCTCGGCCGTCCGTCCACACCAAAAAGGGCAACCAGAGACCCGTCGAACGGGACGCTGCAGGATTTCCTGGACGTGGAAGAAGTACACCGGGCTGCTTCTCGAGGTGCTTCTATCTCGCAGAACTTTTCTCGCCGCCTCGATGAAGTCACCAACGATGTCGGCCATATCGTGTCTGAGACTCGCGCTTTGCTGGAACAGGCGCAGCCTCCACAGCTTGGAGAACACCATGGGCTACTCGAAGAAGTAGAGACTCTGGCCAAGAAAATCAGTTCCGACTATGAGCACGTTCTGGGACTTCCTAGCAATCAAAAGAGTCTAGCCAATATATCCCGGATGGCGTTGGCGCATACGAAAGAACTGCTGCCGTCGCTTCATGATATTAGCCTTGAACTGCAGGCTGCGCTGGAACAAGCTGTTCGAGATCGAAACGGCTCATCAAAGGCTTCTGTTTCGCATATGCGAAAAGTCTCTTCACTGGAGTCGCGTCTTGCAGATCTCCAGGGACAGATTGCAAACCTAGACATCGATGGCGAAGTGTTTCAAGTCCTGTATGCAGTGTTCCATCTGCCAGTCGTCTACGGATCCGTGCTCATTGAAGCTGTGCGGCGACGCGAATGGGCAGAAAAGTTGAAAACCGACTCTCTCACCCTGGCCGAAGAGATGGCTGTCTTCAGAGATGAAGAGCAGCGTCGACGAAAAAAATGGATCAAGACAACTGGTGACCTCATTGCGCTTCCCGACGACATGACGCCTGGCTTGGAGATCAACTTGCAAGGACAAGGACATGAATGGCCCGAAGTGCACCGCAAGGATATTGAAAACTATATTGATGTGCTCAAGTCCAGAGACATGTCAGCGATCGTAGAGGAATTATCTCAACTCTATGCTGATCTCGATAACCCAACTCGACAGCAGAAGCGACGAGCAAAGGCTTTCAAACAGGGCAGTGTCATCGATATGGGTCGCAGCTCGCTCCTTATCCGCGGTGACGATATGGTCCGTAGTTTGCGAGACGAAAAAGTCAAGCTGGAAGAGAAACTCAGGGGCTCAGATAGTCGGATTCGCAAGTTAGAGGACCTTCTCCATCGCCAGAGCCACATTTCTCGGCCTCTTAGCGGAAATTTTGGCTCCGAGTTTCCCACTTCACCTGCTTCACCTCTTCTTCCCGATGCTCTGTCTAGACGCTCCTCTGTTTCTTCGCGACGTTTATCGTCCAACCAGAACGGTGAAGAAAAAGCTCTACTCCACCGCATCATGGCCCTCGAGGCAGATCTCCTCTCTGAGAGGGAAATTGTCCAGCGCCTTCAAAGAGAAGCACATGTCGAGCGCCAGTCGTCGACCGACAGAATGCAAGAAGCTCAATCAACCAAGGTAGACCTAATCAAAAATTTAGAGTCGCGACAAAGAGAGTTTGAAGATGAGCGACGGTTTCTCGAGGCAGACTCTAAGCAGTTGCGGCATCGAATCGAGGAACTTGAGGAAGAGCTATGCCAAGTCTTGGATCGTGGAGACAACGAGAAACAAGACGTGGATGCACGCGTGCAAAAGCTAGAAGAGCAGCTCGAAACAACGCAAGTTGATTCTGCAAAAGCCTTGGAGGAAGCTAAAAGCGAAGCCGAAGTTTTACGAGAAGAGTTGGCTCGTGAACGGCAGCGAGTCGCTGATTTGAACGAAGCCGCCGTGAATCGAGAAAATCAACTGTCTGAGAAAGAAGCCAAAACGTCAGAACTGCAGGCACAACTCGATGAATTGAATAGCCAGAAGTTGGACAATCTCAACACATTGCAGGCTGCTCATGCCAACCTCTCGCCGGAGGGTTCGGCGCCATCCGACTTTGCGTCGCTAGTGAAAGCCATAGAAATTCTTGCAGAAGGCTTGGCAATTCATGCGAGAAAATCGGAAGAGTCAAATACTGCTCTGGTTTCGGAAAAGAAATCTCTTGAAGAGAAACTGAAGCTCAGCGAAATCGATGCTGCAGAGTCACGAGAGACAATTGATAAACACAACGCACAGGTCTCGAAGCTAAAGAATGATTTGCTTCAAGAGCAATCTCAAGTATCAGTTCTGAAAGCCGAACTCACTGAGGAAAGATCACAGCTCCACCATTTGAGATCGAAGTTTGCGGCTGGAGAAACCGGCTCTGAAGTGCTTCGGGAGCGTGTGGCAGAAGAAGAGAGCAAGGTCGTTTCTCTGTCACAGAAACTGGTCCAGATCAATGCACAGATGCGCACCGCAGAGGAAGAGGTCACTGAGTGGCGAGAGAAGGCAAAGGTGGCCGAGGAAGCTAAGCAGGCAGCCATTACTCAGTTGGATTCCCGTGGATTTAGGGCTAAGGAGGTCTCACAAAAACTGTTACAGCAATCGGAAAAGATGGGCCGGATGTTGGAACAACTCGGGTTCGCCATTGTTCAGCAAGATAACAAGCTTATTATCCAAAGAGCATCCAAGCTGAGCAGTGCTTCTGGAATGGGAGATTCACTCGGTTCTTCATCGATTGCTTCTCTCCGCCTAGATCCAGAGTTGCACCAATGGGTTCAGAATGGCTCAGATGACGAAAGTGCCAAATTTAAGGCATTCACGGATGCCATGGCAAAATTCGACGTCGAAGTCTTTTGCGAGTCGGTTGTCAAGAGAGAAAAGGACATAGAGGTGCTGGCTCGGAAATGGCAAAAGGAAGCCCGAGGCTACCGCGACAAGTATCATCGTGCTCAAAGCGACGCGCACGACAAGATTGCATATCGCTCTTTCAAGGAAGGCGACTTGGCCTTGTTTCTTCCTACTCGAAACCAGGCAATCCGGTCTTGGGCCGCCTTTAATGTCGGGGCACCGCACTTCTTCCTGCGTGAGCAGGATGTCCACAAGCTAAAAACTCGAGACTGGCTCTTGGCTCGTATCAGCAAGGTGGAAGAGAGGGTGGTCGATTTGTCTCGGTCTATGAATGGCGCAAACCAAGACCGCCAATCCACTGTCAGCGACGAGGTCTCGGCCGATGATGAGAACCCCTTTGAGTTGTCCGATGGATTGCGCTGGTACCTATTGGACGCAACTGAGGAAAAACCAGGCGCTCCCAGCACTCCAGGACTAGGCAAAAGCACAGTAGCCTCGGCGCACGTTGACGCAAAGGGATCGATCCGCCTGAAACGTTCAACAGCCGGTGGCAACGTTGCAAAGACACTGACCAAGAGCCTGGATAGTCGTCGAAATAGTTCTGCATCCAAAAAGGGGGCCCCTGTGCCGGCATTGGTCGCGACGGAGTCAGCTGGCGATAATGTGCAACCAGCAGAGGCGGATGCCGGGGTCCAACCGACTCGTGAATCCGCCGCTGTTTTTGATGAGGTTCGCCGTGACCTACTGCAGAAACCTTGAGGTTATTTCTCGTGTCTGTTCATAGTATGACTGACTAGTTTCTCCACAGGCGTTGGAACTACCGCAAGGAACCGGTAGCTCTGCGGTGGCTGTCCCGTTCTCGCCACGACCAGAAGTCGAGGTTCAGTCTTCTGGCTCCTCGTCTAGCAAGCCCACATCGCGGTTGAAACCTTGGGAGAAACTCTGGTCGCTAGATTATCGGTCAGAGGGTAGCAAGCATTGAAGAGACGGAACTACTTGTTAGGAAGCTGTTTAGAATTGCCTTTGCACATAGTTGTTGTTTGTTTTGCCATGATGTTTACCAGCTATCTGGCATGCAAAAGTCGCTGGAACGATACCCCTTTGAGTATTCTTGTATTTCGTTTAGTTGTTGTGATATTGAATATATTGATTAGATAGAATATCGTCTTTTACTACTTGGTTTCACGAAGTTCCATATATATGTGTGTGTAAGGATTTCAACTTTTGTCTATATTGATCAATTAATATCTAATCCAAGCCTAAATCACCCTCCATGCCACCAACATCCTGCCAGAAGCGAGAAAAATCCACCCCCTCAGCCTCGAACATCTCTTTGGCCTGCGTCATCGTATCACGCTGACGCTCCGGAGTGAAACCCCCAGGCCGCGTACTCTCGTACTGGACCAACTCGACCCAGCGGAAAAACAGATTTTCTTTATTCATCGCGGTCAGCTTCTCACGAAACGCAAAGAGCTTGTCGCGCTGCTCCTCGCGGCCCTTGACATCTTCATCGGCCACACGCCAAATCAACCACCCTTCATCGTCCGTGTTGACCAGCACCGCGGCACGGAACTCATCAAGCTGCATCCCCTGTCCTTTACTCGTCAAGTCCACCTTCGCGTGCGCGCGCACCATGGCGTCGTACTCCAAATCCCAGTCTGCGTCGATCAGCAGATACCCGCTCTTTGCGAGCCGGTGCGGTGTCACAGCGGGCACGACTTTTTCGCTAACGGTCTTTTCGTCCTCGTAGATCCAGCGGTTGCGTGGCAGGGCTGATGTCCAGGTGTTTCGGCTCTGGCGGACCACGATCTCGCGCTCGCGAAAGCCGACTTTCCGGCGCCAGTATAGCGGGCCTTGCACGAACCGGATGGGCCAGGAAACAAATAGCGTGATGAGGAAGTAGTCGATGGAGAAAGTGATTGTGCGGCGGGCGATCACGATGCCTGTTTGGAACCAGGTCTTGGACGATAGGTCGACCGCGGGACCGGGGGATAAGCCCAGCGCGGTCGCGAGAATGTCTGGGTAGACGTAGAAGCCATTGTAGATGCGGTATGCGATGAAGAGGACGATTGCGAGGTTTAGTAGGATCGGGACGATGAAGAGCTGTCTTTTGAACTCCGGTTGCTCTCTGTCAATGTGCACGAGGTAGATTTCCTTGGGAGACAGTCCTTGGAGGAAAGGGTCCAAGCTCGACGGCGCTTTGACGAAGGGAGTCAGTGGTTTTCCGGCAGGTTTTTTCGTTTTTGGTGTTGTTGATGATGATGATGACTGCTTGTCTTTGGCAGATCGTCGTGTGGTTTTGGCCATGGTCGTGTGGCCGCGGAGGAACAGTCGGATGTTGTTGCAGGGAAGTTCTTCCAGACAAGGAATGAGCCGACTACATGGAACCAGCCAGCCACGGTATTATTGGGTCGTGCTGCATCAGTCCTTCTGTTGCTAGCGACACAAATTGCAATTGAGTTTGAAATTGTATTACATCTACGTATCATCATTATCATAGCATAACTTAAAAAATGCACATAGAGACGCATGTTTGCGCTTTGCCGCTTCGAGACAAGTCCATCACGCTAGACCATTTACACTCTAGCGTTTATTCATGCTTGGTTCCTGGGGCACCAATCAGATATAGATTATCAAGGTCAAATGCATCGTGGACTTGGTCAGAATACGTCGACCATAGAGTCGAATCAATAAAGTTAGTCCAATCAAGGTCTTCACCAAATTCCTCTGCCAGACTCTGGAGTTCTGCTGCCTCTGGCTGTGAAGACAGAGCCGGTTGGTAGCCAATACTCAGAATATTGTTCAATTCCGCCACTTTGTCGCGAAGATAGCGAGTATGGCCTGCTGCACGTGCAGCTGCATCAGACTGTCGGCCTCCAAACTCAAAGGCCTCTAGGGCAAGGTTAACGTGTTTCAATGCGGTCTGGCGTGCGCAAGACGGGTATGCTAGCATGAATCCAAGCAATGTCAGCACGGCATTCCACTGGTACTGGTATAATTCGCTGGAGCCGTAAAAGACATCGTGCTGGGACATTCGAGAATGGATTATGCAAATGGCAGTCAACGCATGCTGGGCTGCCTTGGCCACGTGCGACTTGGCGTGGTGGCTCTTGTGTAGGCTGGATGGTGTACTGGGGAATTCTATAAAGCTGCGGTGCAGACTGATGATGGTATCGTGGTACTGTAGCTCTAGAAGAGTATTGAGCTGTATGTCAATGGGTTGGTGAGTCATGTAATCGTCTTCTTCCACTCGCGGTGAAGCGACATCTCCGGGTAAAGATGGACTCGGGGCATTCAGACGAAGGTGTTTGAAGCTTTGCTCTTTCTGCACAGCTTCCTTCCACTGGTCTATTAGGTGTATGTTTTCTGAAAGAACACGAGCTCGCGTTTCCGTACTGGGGTCCTTCTCACGAGCCATATCGTACGCGACAGAGTCCAAAACCGCAAGTGCCGCACACGTCAGCCGGAGAGAATAGGTGTAATACGGAGAAATATTGTGGCTGGCCGGAACTGTGGATAGCGAAAATTGTAACAGGTCTCTTGGAATAGCGTATTGAGTCGTCACTGGCTTTCCCTGGTATCGTGAACCACGAAAGTCGAGATGGACCAGGGTCCACCAAATAGCAGAATGCTCGGATTCCTCCAGAGCCAGGCCGGGGAGAGTCGTTTTGTCAATATTGAGGGACTGGGCCATGCGCACAGCGAGTCCGATTACATTATATGCCGCATGATGCTGCCCTGTGTCCAGGAGATACATGGTCATGATGCAGTAGCACTTCAACGTCATGACCGAGGGGTCTGAAAACATGGCATACTGGGTGCAGCTCGCCAGACATCGCTGGAAATACGGCATACCCACAACTCTAGACCGTTTATTTTCGGTGTTGAATTGCTTCCATTGCAGTCCCAGGAGCCGAGTATGAAGGCCCGAATGGAAGACAAACTGCATGGTGTACGCAGTGATTGCGTCTCGAAGAGCAGCACACTCAGGTTGAATGTTTGAGGGATTCAAGTCCTCTTGGCAGATGATGGGAATCAGCGGGTGCAATCGCGTAGAGAATATCGAGAACAGGCGAGCTATCTGGGCAGGCGACAGATCGCACTCGGTAGACTCGGTCTCAGCCACGGTGCCGGGACAGAATGGTGATCTGTACGGACCAGGGTCGTCATTGTGCGGTAGGCACTGAAGAAACACGCCCGAGCAGAATGTGGTCATCCGAGTGACAAATCCCAGCGCCGAGTCTACCTGGTTGTTCACAGAAGCTTGAACTACCAGCTGCTGTTGGGCACTTGATTCGCTGGTACAGCCTGAACCTGAGGGGAATGTATGCGAGCGAGACTCTTTGTCCACATCAGAAACTGACGCAGCTCTATTTAAACGTGCATGTGTAGGCTGGGGGCGCCTGCAGACTGCCTTGTTTGCCACGCATTGGGCGCAAGGAGTGGATGCATCGCATCGCACACGATGCCGCCGACAAAATTCGCATGCCCGGTCGACCCGGCGACGCTTGGCTATCGAGCGAGGCGGTGCGAAATTGTAGAACATGTTCAATTAGTAAAAGGAGGAGGGTGAGATGGTGGGTTGGATTTTGATGAGATGAGGAGTAAATAGATAATTCAGCCAACCAGAAGATCCGGAACTGGCTGAAAGCGGTAATCCGGCATCCGCAAGTGCCTGTAACTGTATTACCGTATATTCTGGGCATCTGCTAATGATATAGTTGCGGATATTCTAACACGTATACAGTACCGTAAAGTGGAAATGCGCTTAGCCCTCTATGGAATTATCCGGCAATTGCGATTGGCCAGAAATATATACATAGTATGTATGTTGTGTATGTATTGATAATCTGCATGCGGTTTGATCTCTATAAAAACCGGTCTTCCCCGTTCTTGCCTTGATTCTAAATCACAAAATTCCTTTCTCTCTACTCTAATACAAGTTCGGCCACCGATACATCATGTCTCACAACATTCTCGTCACTGGTGCCTCTGGATACCTCGGCGGCAGTCTTCTCGCCCGCTGGGAGAAGAGCAGTCTCCCTCCCTATGGGCATCTTTATGCCCTGATTCGATCAGACGAGCAAGCACAAGCCGTCAAGCAGTATGGAGCGGAGCCCCTGCAGTGCGATATAAACAACCACGAAAATTTGAAAAAGGCAATCGTTGACAACAGCATCTCGATTGTATTCTTCCTCATCGATTCCCTCAGCGATAAGCACCAGCCATCAATAATCGAGGCACTTGCCGAGGTGAAAGCAAATACCGGAAAGGAAGTTCACTTTGTGAACACCGCGGGTGCAAAGCTCTTTAGTCGACATACAGGCATTGACCGTGATGACCCCTTGCTTGACACTGATCCAGAGCTCTACAACATTTTGAAAGCAGCTGTCTCACCGCATGAGGGTCTTCAAAAGGTACAATCTCTTCAATAATGATGGTTTTGGTGGTCCATATCTAACTGTTTGTTGTATAGGCTAGCAGATCAAACTTGACTGTTATTGATGTCTGCGAGAAGTACGGCGTGAGAGGTTACATCTTTGCACCGTGTATTGTGTACGGACGGGGAGAGGGTTTTGGGAACCAGATCTCGATTCAAAACGTTGCCATTGTAAAAGCGGCCGTAAAAGCTCGAAGGGTATACAAAGTCGATACGGACAACCCGGTACGTATTTTCTCAAAACTGGGAGAACCCCAATATGCGCTACAAAGCTGATGACTCCCAGACTTGGCCCATCTGCCACATCATAGACAACACCAATTTGTATTTACAAATGTTGCGAAACATGCTCCTCGGTAATGATATTGGCTATAACAAGCAAGGTTTCTATCTGGCTGCTTCCGGCAGTGTGCGCTGGAATGACCTGTACGCTTCCATGGCCGTGGCTTTGGCAAAGCGTAACCGTGTGGATGATGCAACCGTGGTGCAAGCCGACGATGCTGCCCTTGCCTCTATGGGTGAAGCGCTTGGGGTGCCTCCATCCTTCGTTGGTGTATCGCTGGGTGGAAAGTAAGTCATCTGTGGTTCCCAGTGGTGCAGAATGCTTGCTGATCTTTTCACAGATGCATGTACACGGCAGTGAAAGGGAATCAAATTGGTTGGAAGGCTCAGTACCCTCCAGAGCACATCTTCGAGACAGCTGACGAAGAGGTTGAACTGATCTTGGGAAGCCTCGATGAAAAATAGACCACCGGCGCTATATCGTATTCACTTGGTTTAGGAAACTCTCCATAATGATCAATCCATTTCATACCAAAGTCATATATTCATTCGTAAAAATGTGCAAAATCTTATCGAAATATTCTCATCACTTGGTCATATCACCGTACATCCGCTCCCAAACCTGCGTCCGCATATATACATCGGCGTGCGATGCATCAGGGACAATAATCATGTCCGTTTGAACATTCGGTATATCTTCTCCCACTTTCTTGACGGCCTCTGGCCCAAAGAACGCATCGCCTTCCGCGGTAAACCAGGTGAACCCAATAGGACTGCCCTTGTACAAATCCAACAACGTATCATTGGTGATGCCTTCGATTCTCACAAAGATAAGCGCATAGTCTAGATCCAGTCTCTCTTCCCTTCTCTCTGGGTGACTTTTCGGGTTGAAAATATGTTTGAAGACAAGCTTCTCATGCGCCTTGGACATGACAAGTGCGTTCGCGCCTTGTTCATTCGCCTCGCCCGTAAAAACACTCGCCACAAACTTGCCAATCCAAGTGTTTCCAAGAGAGGCGTCAGATCGGGTGACTGCTTTGAAAATTGGCTGTGGCATCGCGCACATGGTTTTCAAAATCTTTGAGCCGGTGTATGGTGTCGGGATATGGGTACAAATCAAGAATAGATGTGTTACCCTTTCGGCACCGACAAGCGTTGCCAGATCGAGCTGCTGGTAGACACCTGCAGAATGCGAGGCAATAGCAAAGCGGCCAATCGACAAATGGTCCAAAAGCTCAAGAGTGATGCGGCTCAGCTCGGCGAGCATCTGTGGGCCGCTGCGGGCGACATCGTTTCCATGCGTCCATCGATCAACACACAGAACCGACAGCTGCGGATGTGACTCCAGGAATGATTGGTAAAAATTGAGGAAGACTGAGCTGTTGCCGGCTCCATAACAAAACAGCAGGGTATGCGGGGCGCCTGGGTTGAGATGCAGATAAGACACCTGCTGTCCGGGATGTGAGCGCGAGTCAAAGAGGACTGGGTGCTGGATATCCATGGCAAAGTGCAAGTATGGATTGAATGAATGAATCTTGCTGGGAGCATGTATCTTACCAAGTTCTTCCCTTTAGGCGCCAGCAATAAGACTGCCAACGCGAGTAATAATAGATTTTGAGTAACGTGTCAACTAACTGGTTGTAGTTATTAGGTCCGAGTCAGCTGAAGCTAATCGTGGCATGTTTGCGCCTTTCCGTTTTGGGCCAAGACAAACCGCGCAAACAGCAGGCGCGATGTATGGACCGCGATCAGTCCCAACTTTTGAAGTCTTGCTGTACTGCATTCTTCGTCGAATCTCGGCCTCATCGTGACGTTATTCTTGTTCGAGGGATCCGTCTATGGCTGCTTTGTTTTTTTCTGCACAGTGACTATGCTCTGCGCGCCCTAACGTTTAGGAATGTCCTCCCTCGACCATCGCGGGTCTGCGCGGCGTCGTGAGCTCAAACAGCAACAAGCACAGCAGCAGCTCTCGTCCCCTCCACTTGCCTTTCGCAGGGCGCAGCTTCCCTCTGACCGCGACTACTTCTTCGACCCCGATCACTCCCGCATCCCAACTCCCGCATCCTCCAAATATGGCGTGCGACCGCGCTCCAGCTTCAACAAGACCAGGACACTGAAAGACGCGTTCGAGTCAACGTCGAGAGCACCCGCCATGGATAACAACGAAGGCCACAGCCAGCCTATTTCGATTGGTGGTCGCACCCCAAGTCCAAACAGCAGGCGACAGCGGGATCACTCGTTACCTTCTCCTCTAGCCGAAGCTCACAGTCCCCCTCCCGGCGAGCTCTTGGAAACATACCAGAGGATCAACGACGCCGATGACTTAGCAGACCTCGTGTCAGAAGATGATCTTGGTGGCTACTCGCGGCGAAGTTCCAAGGAACGGCGAAAAAGGGAGTCTTCTGGTTCTCGAGATCGCCAGAAAAATCATTTTGAGAACGGGGATAACGACGTAGCGCTCAACTTTAGCTATCTCAACGACGATTCTCAGCGCGGAAATTTGTCGACTTATAAGCGCGACGAGGAGCGCTTGAGACATGCGACCGCCAGTCAAGTGCCGATTTTTAGCCGGGCCAGTGTTGGAACGAGAGCAGATGACCTGCAGAGGCGCGAAGCAGAACCTGACGAAGAGAAAGTTTATGAGGTTGACGACGGCCCGCAACCTGCATTGAACGTACCTAGAAGCTGGGGGAATAAATCAAAGAGCCATCGGCAATGGTTGACCTCGATGACGAGGCAGAACGGGGGTTTGTCTCGTAACCAGACTCCTCGCCGAGGTGATGATTTTGAAAGAAAGACAGAAACAACTCTACGACAAGCTTCTAGGTCACGAAGCCCCCGCCATAGGCCGAGTGCGAATGAGTCTTTAGAAAAGGGTATCCCAACTGGAGATGCGATTCCCAATACCCCAGTTGTCGTGTACAAGGGAGGGTATAAAGACCGACCACAGGCTTTGCGGAGTGATTCTCGCGACTTACTTCGCAGGCTAGCGCGCACAGAAAGCCCTCCACAAACCGACACTCCTGAGCCAAAAAAGCCAGTTGATCAGCCTCTCCCAGACAAGACGCCTGTAGTGATTGGGGCCTGGGTGGACACCCCTGCGACTGTCCGACCAACGCAAACAATTGATGAAGATTTCACAAGAGAGATCGATTCTCCAAGCAAGGCAGGATCTGAGATAAAAAGAGACTCGACAAAAACGCCTACAGAGAAAGACACAACTTCAAATCACAGGTCGGAGCAAAAACCAGAAACAAACATCGAAAAGGAACCAAGTCCAGAGCTTGTGAAACCCAAACTACCTAAAAGTGCCTTGGAGTCGGTAATTGAGGATGCGAAATCAAACGGCAATCCATTACATTTAGGCGACGACACGATCAACTCTCTCCAGGGCCTTATGAATGGGGATGAATCTAAGCTTTCGCGATTCGGAGACCTAGACGACCAGGACATTAAAGAAGACCTCGAAGCAATTGAACTGGAAGAAAATCAACTACACTCAGAGAAAGACTTTCAATCTGTAGATCGTCTGAGCACCAAGATACAGTCAATCATCCACAGCATTCATGACGCTCGAACCGGTCTCGATGGACTCGCGAATACCATTGCGCCTGAGATTGGAAGCCACTCAAGTCATAAAAATGGCAAACCCTGCAAGGCATGCGGGACCGCGCGACACAGTCACGGTGGTGAACAAGTCTATGTGGCTATTCCTATTCCTCGGCTCTGGTACAGAACTGCTGTCTCGCAGCGTCTTCGCCTGACGTATATCGGCTGGGCCCTGATTTTCCTTGGCATCTGGTACATTTCTGAATGTCTCATGTGCGACCAATTCTGCCATCCAACAGTTGCGGAAGTGTGTGATGGATACTGCCTTCAGCCTGATGCGCCACAGTTTCCATTTACCATTCCTACAATGATGTGGCGTTGGTCGCATCTTACGACCATACTCTCTCCAATTCTTACTGTCTTAACAGCATTTATTCGACTCGTTGCTCAGATTCTTGGGTTATGGGATGGGTATGTGGATGACAACAACCCGCTTTCGGAGTCAAGCTCGTCCTTGGGCGACATTACCATCAGTGGTAGCTACGGGTTGAGCGGTCTATCAGGAATATGGTCTCGCTCGGAGAAGAGCTCTGCGCCAGTGTTGTCATTATCGTCATCATCTGCACCATCTGTTCCACTTCCCACCCCATTGCAGCAAGTTGCTCAGGGCTATCGAATTTATGGACACGGAAGCGAAGGGCAGAGCGTTGATAGCATGGACGACGATGAGACGTTGTGAAGTTATTCTCTTCTTTTCTTCCTTTGAAAAATGATCTCTTGCACAATTTCACTTCATGCACGGCACAGGTGTTACTATATTTCAACGTTTAATCATTTCTTTGGTTTCTGGGTGGCGATCTACTGTGCAGCATTATCATGGGTTAGGAATTGGCAGTTACAGGCGTTTTTTAGTAGTTAATATTTGGCAACAAGTATCAATAATAATTCATCTGCTCTAGGTAAGGGTACAAGTTTGGATGCTTCGATTCGTATTTAACATTGAAAGTATGTTTGATATTGAAATGTAAAAACCCCTTATGTAAACATATATATAATAACATTAGTCGGTCCCTATAGTTTCGCCTTGACCTGCCATTCCTCGATGAGTTTCTCTTCTGCAGCCACCCGTTTAACCTTGCTCTGATGCAGTGCTTTCTCAATATCCAGATCACTAAACTCATGAATCTCATCCAGCGGAATCAGCTTCGTTGAATGCCACCCAAAATGATGAAAAGTCGCAACCCCAACATCTCCACGTCGCGAGGCATCATCGATAGCTCCCGCAACGGCATCCAGACAGAATTGAGAATACGACTGGAAGAAGAGTTTTGCGGCTACTGTGCCGAGCATCATTAGCCCGAAGCAGTGCGGCATTCCCTCGAACCAATGAACTATGACGGGTGCGCCGGCTTGATGGAATTTGCGCGCGGTCAGGAGGCCTTCGTCGGCCAGGCCTTCTTCGCCAACGCAGATGGAGATAGGAGGTGCGTCTTTCCAGAGTTCCTTGGGACAGGCGACGGGGGAGACTAGTGGGTGTGTAACCATGCTGGCGTTGCAGTATATGTCGCTTCGAGGCGGGTTCCGTGGCCAGACGTCGTCGGGGTCGTGGGGTGGAGGGTGGTAGAGTGTCTTGACTGGTTCGTGCGGGGGATCCATATAGTCATATTTGGCATTTTTCTGGACAGAGGGCATAGAACGGGTGATATCGCACCATGGCGAGGTCAGTGCTAGCCCAGCTGGTAACTCGATAGGGACCTCTTTCCCATGGAACTGTACCGTTGGTGCCGATCTCCTGAGAGTCAAAAGAGTTTGCAACAGTGCCATGCTAAGATTTCCCCCAGCGGAGTCACCAGAGATGACGATCTGGTTTGCAGGAACCGGTTCATGGAAAGAGCCAGGCGGGGGGTGGATGAGGCTCAAATAGGCCGTGAGAACGTCTACCAGAGCAGCAGGGAATGGGTTCTGAGGAGCTAGTCGGTAGCGAACAGACAGGGCTCTAGCACCTGTAAGCTTGCAAAGATGCGCCAAGGGCACTCGGTGAGTGCACGGGTCCATTAGACTATCAAATGGATTAACATCGGCTCAAAAAATTTCTAGATTCGGAAAGTCCATACTATAAAGCCCCTCCATGTATGTAAAAGATGACCATGTCGGATTTTGCATCTGCCTTTAAAGCGAGATACTTCTCTTCCTCAGAGACATCTGGCAGCGGAGCGTTCTTTTCCACGCCACTGCGATACCCAGTCCATTCAGCCTCCACAGGAAGGACTGGCGGGGTTTCAAATGTCTGAGACTCGTCGTTTTTCAGTTGGTTGGCGGCGTGTATGACGGCTTCACGGACTGCATCGCCTGGAGCTGGCAATTCCACCTTTGATATCCACATGGAACCCTTTATGCCGGGGTCATTCAATAACCGACGCTGCTGCTTGCCCACGGGCGTAGAGATGTCCAGGAACGATCGAATGACTGCTACCATCATTTCCGTACGCAAGTCCTGCTTTCCCGATACAGGCGACATGTGCAGGGTATGCAATATCAGCGTTTTAAGAATCAACGGGATCCTGTACAGCATTGCCTTGAGCAATGCTGTACGGTTGCTTAGAGTTGACATTGCGAGGCTGTCTGTTGGCTGTCTGAAAGGACACCAGCAACATCACAAATACTGAAGCCCCGAGACAATAACGAGAGTCTGCAGGATGCGGCAGAAGTCACATAGACAAGGCCATGGTCAAACAAATAGATGTCTGAAAAAGAGGAGAACTCGACTCCAACCGATTCATTGTAGGAGCCTCGGCACCGGGCCGCCAATCACAGCCAAAACCCGCCTAGCGCCGCGCTTCCCCACACAGGGCGACATCATCGACATTGACAGTAATTGACTGGATCACATCAGGCGTTCTCGTGGAAATGACATTATGTTTACTGTCCGCACTCTGTATGTACGTGTATGTATTCCATGTATCATATCCGGCGCATCATGTCGGGCCCCCCGAGTAACTGCCAGCTTTTCCCGAGACATCGTCCGACTGCGGTGCAGGGAGCCTTAATCTGTCAGGGTCGAGTGCTTCTCTATATACAGACCCCTCCTCTTCTTTCAGCCCTGACCTTGTCGGGTCTCTCTGTATGAGAAATTGCTGGACACGCTTGTCCGCCGACTGCAGATTATCCGTCTGCTGACGGCGGCCCGCAAGTAGACGCGCCGACTTGATATTCACTTCCTGGATTCGCCGGTCGAAACTGTTCTGATTCTGGGTAATCCACGATGCTTGCGCAAAGCCCCCAAAGGCGACTATTAGAACTATGAACGTGACAAACGTTCGGTGCGAGACCATCTGCACTTGCTTCGGCTGGTGCCGGTTATAGTATCTTTCCCAGTCTTCCCAGGTCGCATTGTGATGTATCGAAGCATCATAATCTGCGGGTGTTTTGTATGTCTGCGGATATACTCTCGGGTTTGGGTGGTCTGGATGGCTGTGCCATCCGGAGCCGTCTCTGTCATAGGCAGCCCGTTTGGCCGGGTCGGAGAGGATTTCGTGGGCAGTGACAATCAAACGATAGCGTCGTAGTCTGACTTCATCTGAAACATTTTTCAGTATCGGATGGTCGTTGTGCTGGTTATCCGGATGATAAACCTTGACCAGCTCGTAATATCGTCGCTTCGAGTACGGAGCTGACCGTTCTTGCCGGAAGATGTCGTATGGGGTAAAGGAAGAATGTGCTGGCCAGGACAAGTCGGCTGGTGGTTGGTCTGCTGCTATCGATGCATATCGTCTGCAATGGGTGTGGTGGAAAGAAGAATAGCGGACTGTGCGAGTTGCTGGTGGCGGGAACCGGCAGACACGCGACTCTGGGGAATTCAGGATCGGCACAGCGGAGCCAAAAACAGTCGGCTGAAGGCGCATTGTCTCATCTCTTCTCTTGTTTTTAGGACTCTCGGTTGAATCGCCCTCGCGGGAAAATATGGCCACTCTAGGAGTTTTCAAGGTTTGAAGATGTTGGTCCGCGGAGTGTGATGACGATTGCCGGTGCTCGTGGCATCACGTGCCCCGCGGAGGAAATAGTAAATACGTATTTCGAATGTTATTGTAATTTAATTATTATATGACTTATGAATACATAAATAATATTTAATTGGTTACTTAATTCTGGACTGTATTACACATCAATTGATGTGATGGATGGCAAATCAAAATATCTAGACGTAGTCCATTGAAAGATATGATATATAGTGCACCAGAAAACTAAGTCGTTTCAATACTACATATACAAACGGATATAAATGGATTTGTAGATCAAGAAATATCAATTGATTACCAGATGTACAATAAAATTTCGAATATCATGTATCTAGGGGAAATGGCCACATACATTTCACCTCTTCAAAAGATTTCTGTGTTTTAGTAACATAATATTCGAACAACTTCTTGTTCCAAGACTTGAGTTCATCAAATTCACGCTCGGGAGAAATCCAACCTTCATCATCAGTGTCCAACATCTCTTTGACAAACTCGCGCATCTCGTGCCAATCTTGGAAAATCGCGAATTGCTGTTTGTAATGTGCGATCTGCTCATCAGTAAAATGCAGCGGAGAAATTCCCGATGCAAATCCTAAATCCTCTTGATTGAGAAATACCTCAACGAGTACATCACGGAAAGGAATTGTACCCTCATTCCAAGTCTCCCCACAGCGGCGGAATATCTCTTTTAATGCTGGGGTAAGTTGCTCGGCTTGCCAAGCTTTTCTATTGTTCAGCAAGCTTGCAACTTCATAAGCTTTCGCCCACGTAGCTTTCGCCTTGTTATACAGTGCTGCCTCCCTATCTTCATAATCCAATTCCTCAAAATCGGCAGGAAGTCCTGGTATTACTAGACCTTCTGGGTAGTCTTCAGGAGGAGTGAGGAAGATGGGCCATCGGACTTGCAAGAATGCGGGATTGACTACAGTATTCTGCCAGTCAATGATGCCCGTCACAGCTTCAGGGTCATTCTCAGAGACGAATATGTTGCCCATGTGGAGATCGGTGTGCCATAGAATCGGTCGAGTCTTATCCAAGAATATGGGGCTGCCTGCTATAGTCGGCAGAGCTTCCTTGGCCATGTGAAGTAGTGAAAGATGATCGTCATTAGAACAATTTATGAATGATGGAAGCTGCATGTTGGGATACTGGGTGACTTTAAACACTGAGCGGTCGATTAAAGACTCGCCCATTTCACGTAATGTTCTCCCTATGCAGAAAAAATAAGCAATCATGAAATTTGAATCACTTAGGAGGGATGACACTCACAAGGGCCACATTGAAACCCCGGGAGAGACTGGCCAGGCCGAAGGAGCCAGGAATGTTCACAAGAGGGGCCTATAGAGAATTTACCTTCGGGGTCGATGGATGAATCCAATGGTATTCGCTCAGTCTCTTTTAGACTACTCTTGTAGTATAAACAGCCATATGCCGGAAACGGTATTTCGGAGAGCTCACGTTCCCATTGAGTGAGGCGTTTGCTCAAAGATATCCGATTATACTCGCCCATTTCATCCCATTTCTTGAAAACCTGGACACCGGGAACCTTCTCCATAATGATGTATTCTGCGCCAACTGCATTGGATGCATCACAGCTCCAAGCTAAAACTTTGGGAACAGGGATCGTTGTATTCTTTCGTACTAGATAGGACACACATCAGCGAGGCAGGCTACACTAGTTTCTAGAGATCACGTCTTACCGAATGTTAGCACCGCGACTTCCGACGCCGTACAGTACATAGGCCTCCCTGCATTCGGACAAGGTATTTTGACAATATACTCTGATGAATCCTCTGTTGTGATAAGCAATGCTTTGCTAAAACCACCCTCCATTTTTTGAATCTTCGAAACAGACGATTTTGCGGATGAGACATTTACAATGAGGTCACATAATTCTTCAACGTTGAAATGAACATAACGCTTGGAGACTTGATATTTCTCATCGCCGAGAAACCGTCCATTGGTGTATCGAAACAGTTCCTCTCTGGGAATCAGGGTTCCTGCCGGGCCATTAGCATTTGGCGATATCAAGTCTTGTTTATACTGCTGGATACCTCGACATTCAATCGAAAGCTGCCTTCTCGGTAGCGTATATGAACACGATGAGCAGATATAAAATCGCCTTCTGGAATCTTTCGGAAAAAGTCGTATAATTCGAAACATTGTTGTGGTTGTGGATGGTTAGCAACCCCTGGAAATCGTGTCTTAACGGCAGCGATTAACAAGCCCCTAGTCATATGGTCATTATTGTCGTCGACCCGAAGTAGCCATTATTATTTGCTCGACGAGGATCATTTTTTATTTGCAGCTGAAAATTGAGGATTAAAAACAATCAGTGATGAAGACATCGGTTTAGTTAGACTTGATGCGCTAGCCCTAATACGGTATAGTGAACTATTTTTGAAGCCGCGGAGATGACGCAGAGGTCTTTCGCAGTTCAATCGCTTCATTCAAAACACCCAACCCCGCCATGTCACCGTCAGACAGAGACAGCCGCGAGCGGCCGCAGAAATCGTCTCGCCAGAGATCTCCCGACCACAGACATGAACGAAGGCGCCACGAACGGAGCCGAGAACGCCACAGAACACACGACGACACCCGCCGACGAAGATCTCCTCGCGGCAGCCACAGGGATGGACACGGCGACGAACGAGACGATTATTCTAAAAGACGCACAGAGCGATCGGACAGCTTAGATGGAACTCGCAGGAGGCATAGGAGCCGTGACAGAGATGACGAGCACCGTCGCAGGCGACACCGTGATCACAGGCAGCACGACAGCGATCGCGATTCTACTCAACGTGACCGTCCGAGATCTCGCTCGCGAGACCGAAGAGAACGTCGCAGCCGCTCACCACAAGCCCCTGTACGGTCACGCGGCCCTTTGCCTTCGCAAAATGACGCATTCGAAGCGACAGATGAAAACAAACCGGCGATTGAGAAGGAGAAGCCCAATTTCGCGAATACAGGGCGGCTGGCCGCTGAGAGTAACACTGTCACTGTCAATGGTGGCTCCGTGGTTTTGAAATATCACGAGCCACCGGAAGCGCGCAAGCCGCCAGCCAAGGACGACTGGCGACTGTACGTCTTCAAGGGCGACGATTTACTGGAGATGGTGGGACTGAATGAACGAAGCTGCTGGCTTATCGGCCGGGAGAAACTGGTGGTGGATTTTTCGATTGATCATCCAAGCTGCTCAAAGCAGCATGCCGCCATCCAGTTCCGCTACTTGGAGAAAAAAAACGAGTTTGGAGACAAGATGGGACGGGTTCGGCCGTATCTTATTGATTTGGAGAGTGCGAATGGGTCCATGGTGAATGGAGATGCGGTGCCTGGGGGGCGATACATCGAATTGCGGGACAAGGATGTTTTGAAATTTGGACAGAGCTCAAGAGACTACGTGCTGATGTTGTCGGCAGAGTGATATAAATCTTCTCAAATACACACAATATGTGGAAATACGTCTACTCAATGTAGTCATGTTTAATTTATGAAAGCAAAGTTGAATACTCGCTCACAAACTAGGCTGATATACATATACAAGAGAACCCTTTTCTCAATTTCTCTAAATCATGGCTTCATCTTGCCTCTCAGCTCTTCAGCCTTTCCTTTGGCTCGACCTTCCAACTCGGATGCCTTTCCTTTGGCCTCACCCGCCATCTCCTTGGCTTTGCCCTCTGCTTCATGACCTTTTAGTCCGATAGTCTCCTGTGCCATTTTCGTTGCTTTTTCTATACACCACCATGAATTATCAGCATCACTCATTTTTTTTTCTTATAAAACACACAGTCAGAGGGGATGAAAAAGGATACATACCTCCCGTCTCAATACCCTTCATGGCAGCATTAGATACAGTTCTATCAACCTTTTTGAGTGTATCTTTGGTAGTCTCAACAGGCCCTCTTTGCGCCACCCGGGTCGTAGAAAAGGATCGGTAGGCGAGGACGCTGGATGGGGCAATAATACTTGTGGCTCGCGCGGTGGTGAAGGGAACAGTACGCGTGAGGAAAGACATTGTGGCCAAAAATATATGTTTCAAATTATTCAAAACGTTGATGAGTTTGTTTGTTAGTTGAGATGTGGCAGTTCAAAACTCTCAAAAGTTATGTACAGAACTTCACAAAGACTATATATATACAACACTCGCCAACAAAACCTACGTCATTAAGCCAGTATCCATTTCTGATTCGACCTCAGAACAAAAATATACAAGAAAAGAATCCAAGATGTGTCAGACTTGCGTCGTTACTACGTCAGGTCGTTGAAAGAGCTTCATTTCTAGAAAGGGGATAGCGCGGGAATTTTGGCTTTTAAGTTTCCGTCGGTAGATCGGAATAGAGTTGCTAATGACGTCGTACCCCACACTATGTTTACGTAGGTGTCAGTATTTTGATACGTAGAGCTACGAACAAACATTTATATAAAATGCTACTTTATTCAGTTCCAAGGAAAGTTGATAAATATATTAATTAATCGTATATTATATAATAACCCGAATACCTATTAACCCCGCCCCCTCTTCAAAATCCCGAAAATAAAAGCTCTCACAAAGGAAACAAACCCCCATTCTCCCATCTATAATACTGCCAAACACAAGGGTATCATCCACAATCTCATTTTTCTGTTTTTGTCCGTTTCATCCTTTTTTTTTTCTTGTTTCCTTTTTGTACGCCGGCAAATGCATACCCGGAGAAAAAAAAACATTTCGCACCCCCAATGATTGAGCTAAGATTTCAAAGTACACAGAAAAAGTAGTATAGCAAGAAGCTGGCACAAACACAGAGTAAACATAATAGAATAATCAGATATGAAAACAAACTACAGTTGTGGGTATGAATATATAAAAAAATGTTGTTAGACAAAAAAAAAGTATCCGTCAGAGCCGAAACTTAGACGACATAGAGGGAGACGTGAACAGGGCATGCAATCACATATCTCTAGTGAAGTGCGTGTCAAGATGAAGGCCCAGACCATGATAGTCTGGAGCCGGCGGGGAGCTACCAGCTCTCGAGCGAAGACCAGAAGGAATAACAGGAATAACGGGGGTTTCCAACATAATAGGCCCCGTATCCGAGACTCGCGGCCGCATACGCGGTAGCGGCTGTGGGATGCCCAGATTGTACGTCGCCGTGGCTGCTTGGCGTTCATTCCACGCGTCAACACGTTGGCGCGCTTGGTTGACGTCCACTTCGTGCTCGCCAAAGAGTATTCTTCGCTCCGGATCTGGTTCGCCGCCGTACTCAAGCCGTGACCGGAGTGAGGATGGTCTGAACACTGAGGGAGCCACTGGGGGAGCCGCTGGGACAACGTACGACGAACCACCTGGTGTCATGACTACTGCCCCCGTGTTCACAAGAGGAACGTTGTATCCATAGCTAATGGCCGGGGCTTGGGAGATGCTACGCGAGTACGGCGCAGGCTCGGTTTGCCATGAATCATGAGATTGTCCCGATGGATCACGAGACATGGGTGCTGATAGTGGCTCCGATGTGTACCCATCTGGACCAAGAGGAGGAGGAGATCCCGGCATAATCGCAGAGGGATGAGCACTGGGGCTTCTGCCTCTGATGGGAGTCGGGATTTCATGTATTGCATCCGAGAGGGGCGGAGGTTGGAATGGAGAGCGCTGGGTGGGCGAGAGGTAGCGTCGTTCAGATGTCATTGCAATCTTCTGGCTGAAGTTGAGATCTTCCATAGTCAAGTCTCGGAGCCGGCTAGGCGGGCTGGTCGATAGTTCTCGGGTAGAATCAGGAATTGCTGATGCGTGTCTTGAATGATACCGAGATCCAGGGGCAGATCTGGCATCTTTGGAAATCCTTCCAGGAACCAGAGCAGGATCACTACGGCTGAGTGGATTCAAATAAGCTTGCCTGAGATCACTCGATACCGGAGACGGAATGGAGTTGCTGCTTTGTCCGCTGCTTCGTGATTCTATCGAAAGCTCGGTTTGAAGGCCTGGCGTACGTCTCAAAGGGCGACGAGGCCTGAAAGGATAATCCCTGTTGATGTTCGAGCTGCTTTTAATGCTCCCGTCCGAAGATGAAAATGAAGGCATTTTCAATGCCATAGGTGCGGCGCCTTGAGGGGCTGCCACCGTCGCCCACGAGCGTCGGTTCTCTTTCTGAGGAGGCATCGGCGCGAGTGGTGGTCCTTTAGCATCCTCTGCGACCTCATGGTGATGTGATTTGCGATAAGGAGCCAGGATACTCTGTGCATTAGGATACTTCACGTTTGCTCCGGACGTGGCCATTGAGCCCTCCCCTTGAGCTGATGACAGCTTCGTCAGTGCGGCAACCTGTCGGTATGACCCAAGGTCTCGTCTGACCCTTCCACGAAACTTAGTCCTCTTGCGCACAGGTTCTTTGGATTTCGAGGTATCCTTCTTATTTTTCACAATTTCCCAGCCTGACTCGTCCGATACGGATTCCTCAACAGTAGTAGGCTTCTCGGTGATCTGGCTTAGCTGAGATGGGGTTACAGATGGCCGACGGCTCAATGTCTTGTTTGCTTCGCCGTCGGTCAGGTATCCATCGTCCTTTTCATCCGTGGATTCTCGGTATATGTGAGGAGGGAACAGCTCAAGACGAACTTGATCTCGCTGCTCGGAACGAACCATGTCTAATGGTGACTCGACCTCGACAGATTCATCGTCGCCATTCCAAGTAGAACGGCGCGATACGGCGCTGTCTTCCATCGATGATGATGGCGCTGACGATGAGCTGCTGGAACGGTCGAATATTGATTTCTCGTGTCGCAGAGATTCTTCCGAGGCGTTTGGAGAGACACTTGCAATTTCATTCTTTATATCTTTGACCACATCCTTGAGAGACTGCTTCGCATCTTTGACAAGATCGACACATGACCGTGCATTGATCCGTTTGTAATGATTCATAATTCGTTCAGCATGAGTTTCGTATTCGCGCAGGTCTTTGACAAATAAGGAACCGGTGCGATCCTTGTTCATCTTGTATCGAGCATTCTCGTAGGACTTGTAGTAAACCTTGGTGGCAGCCAATAGCCATGAGAGAAAATAGCCAGGGCCCTCTTCTGCATTGCGGGTGTTTTGAAGGCCAGCTTCTATTCGCCGTTGTTTGATTTCTTGATCTTGGCTTTTGAGCTCGTCTCGACAGAACCCTTGGACAACGCTGTGTATCTTGATCACATCGATTGTGCTTTGGTAGACCCCTGATGTCGTATCCCCACTGCAATCAGTAAATGACTCGGACGACCATGCAGGAGTCTCATTTTCGGGACTGTCGTGGTCATCTATGACGAACGATCTGGATGTGTAAGGGTCAGAGACTCTCTCAATAAGTCCGTACTGGATTAGTAGGCCCAGAGTGGTATCGATGTCACCGGGTTCCCCTACTCGACTGCTCGTCAGAATCCGGATATCCAAGAGCTCCAATGCACTCTTTCCCCAGGTAAGAAGCCCAACAGGAACATGGTGCCCAAAGAATGCTAGCAAATTGATTAGATTCAGAGCTTCATAGTGGTTGTTTGAAGAAAGATCGTCCATGATGCCGAGAAAGGGTTCTGCAAGTTTCTGGTCGGTAAGGTGGGAGTCGATGTGGTATTTCTCCAACGGCTTTCGAGTGGCTCGCAGCCTGTGACTGATGGCATGGATTGCTAGTGGCAGGCATTGATAGTAATTGACAATTTCTGTCGCTTTCTTCGACTGTTCGGGTGTTGGCTTCTTGATATCCATGTCTTTGAAGAGGAGATGGCGAGCCTCTTCGACCTGGAGTGGGCGCACGGTTAGACAATATGGCTCGAAGAGCCGCTGTTTCTTAGCTAAGGTCCGGTCAACAGAAGTATAGAGAATGCTGCTGTTTTTCGTAAACGGCAAATACTTTTTGAAAGCGTTCAGCTGGCTGTCCTCGTCAAAGCCCAGCCCGTCAAAAACGAGTAGCCACTCCTCTCTGCTCTCAAACCAATGGCGAACTTCGTCCACATAGATATTCGTACTGGTTGAGGATGGCTGCGTGGCATCGCTGTCACTGGTTAGGGCCGCTGCTCGAGCAACGTCCCAATAGCACGTTGAAGTAGACAGGATTGACTTGGCATCGATCCAGAATACACCGCCTGGATAGTCTCTGCGATGACGGTGGACATACTCCCGGGCAAGATGAGTTTTGCCGGACCCAGGTCCTCCACCGATTAACACGGCAGCCACTCGCTGTGCTCGCTTTTTAG
Source organism: Talaromyces wortmannii (assembly GCA_001939245.1). Classification (NCBI taxonomy): domain Eukaryota; kingdom Fungi; phylum Ascomycota; class Eurotiomycetes; order Eurotiales; family Trichocomaceae; genus Talaromyces; species Talaromyces wortmannii. The sequence continues at coordinate 181,182 of MJVA01000941.1, forward strand.
CTTTGAACAGGCGAGCGTGCAATTCTGACAATTCCTTTTCCATCCCGATAAAGGTCGCATTAGGATGGAAACCTGGGGGAACAACAAACAAGGGAGGGCGTGACGAGGGTAGATTTTCTACGCTGTGAGTCATTCGAGGGGTATTTTCAGGCGAAAACCCCGTGCTGGGGGGAGGAAGAGTCGGAACTGAACTGCCTACAAGGAAAACAACATCAGTCAGGTTGTTCGCATCAATATTGACGTGGATTTCTCGGTGTAGAGATAGACATAAAGATAAAAAAAAGATAAAAAGATGAACGGGAAACAACCCGTGATTCAAATAGAAGGAGCAATATGATAATGATGATGATGACAAAACCAAGTGAAAGAGGCACGGGGAACAACACGTCATTCAATAGAAGTGGGAAGGTACATGGCTTCGCTATACGTGAGAGAAATTTTCTTCAGGTGCCTCTTCAACTTCATATGCGCTCAATGTTTCAGGGCTTCCAGAGTCAGTAAGGAAATGCTGCGGTGTCGTACCCATCCTGGCTTGAGCCTCTCCTCGAGATGACTTTCCTGGCAAATCAAGCGAAGCTGGGGCGGACGTTAGTAAACAATTATTTCGGGTGGGATTGTGACTTATAACTCACGCCCAATGATTTCATTTGCTCTTGACTGGTTCTGGAGATGCACGTGGGCTTTCTCCTCAACCCAACGGCTGGTGATGAGCTTGGGCGCCTCTCGGGAGTAGCGAACAATAGCTTCGGCGACGGCTTCAAATCCGGGGGAAGAGTCGTCCTCAAACTTGACCATGGAACTATGATCGGCCTCGATGCCATATCGTTCGGCACCTTCGATATCGGGGGCCGCGGAGGCTTCATCAACAATAAACTCCCGGGTGCCCTTCATATCCATAGGCTTTGTTTCGTGGAAGAAGTAGACGTGGAAGCGACTGAAGGAATCGTTGAACAGACGGTTGATGTTTTGCAGAGTCTCATTGTTTGACTTTAATGCCTCGATGAGCTGGGGAGAAGTGTCGAGAAAGCGCTTGGGAAGCACGGCGCTGCATATCTTCTGCAGCAACAGGCCCCATTTGGCGACGTCAGAGCCAGTGTGAGGCGTCCCGAGAAACAGAATTCCAAAGGTCGAGACGTAGATGGAACGAAGGTGCCTTATCCGGTCATTTTCGACACTCCGGCACATAATCAGGCATCGCTTGACGACAAGCCCGCCCAGTGAATGGCAGACGAAAATGATGGGACGTTCTAGGCAGTTGCGCAAGCTGCGGTTTGCGTGCAGCTCGCCGGCTAGAGTCTCTGCGTGGTGGTGAATGCGGTCCCTCGAAGCACCGTCCGTGAACGAGGTGACATTGGAGTTGTAGCCATAAGTCAGCAGGCGCACGCGCAGGCCGGAGAGGAAGTCAGGCAAGACGTCGACTGGCCAAAAGGTCTCGCCAGCCTTGCTCGTCCATGTTTGCTTGGGGTGGCCGTTGAGGCCGTGGACGAACACGACACTGCAGAATGCGCATTAGCCAAGGTACTTACTACTCACAGACGACAGATTTTAGACGTACTCGACCTGGGCAGGTTTCTCGGGGGAGCTCCAGACCTCGCTGAGGCCGAACTCTTTAATTTTCCGAGTGGTAGCCATGGTCGTACAGCGAGGGCGTTCGCCTCCGGGGGGTTCCAGAGGGTCAAAATAATTCCATATATTTGGGCGAGAGTCGGTGGTGAAGCAGGTTGAAGTTGTTGAAGGTGAAGCCACAGAGGCCAGCAAGAGCTATAAAGGAAACAGCGTCGCAGGGTCGCGCAAGCACCTGCTGACTCGAGGAGCAACGAGGCCAGTCCCGTGATCGATGGAGGCCGGGGGTGCGTCAGTCGCTGGTGCAGCCTGAAGAATCAAGACGAGCAAGATGCGAGTGGGGACGAGGGGTATTAGTAGTGTAGCAGATGTACCAGTAGCTCACGCAGCTAGGATTTAACCTTTGGTCGCTATCCAGCTCGCTAGAGGCTTAGTAGTTGCTAGTTCGGGGCGCTGGATACATGCTTGAGCCTTGAGGTGCTGAAAGGTGAAACTGTCCGGATTCTGCAGCCAACATGCGAATACGAGAATGGCCCCGGGACGACTGCTGGTCTGCACAGAAGCCGCTGTCAACATGCTGCTGCAGACTGCGCTGAAGTCTAATAACTGGAGCGTAAACAATCCAGGGGAAGCGCGGGAACGGGGGCGATCGATCGCCGCAGCCACCGGGGGACGAAGAAGAAGCTTGGGCGGAGTCCCCGCCCGGCTGCTTCTTTCTTGCCTTGTGGCCTTCTTTACTTGCGGATAGCACTTCCCTTCTTCACTCTCTCTCTCAGTCAGACGGGCACGCTTAACGTCACATCCCAGGCTAGCTGGCGAACTAGCTCGCAGGCAGCCCCATTTCTGCGTGCCTCACTGCATGACACAGCTGTATACAGTGAGTGGTACAGTAGTACACTGTATCAGCGTATACTCTGCCTCAAATCGCGCATCCACGGTCCACCACCCCACGGCTCATGTCTCTCGATGGCTGCTGCTTTGCGCCAAATTTTGGTCAAATCGGTGCCCCTGGATCACCCGAAAGGCAAAAAACCACAAAACCACAAGTGAAACAATGAAACACCACTGGACGCCGTGGATCGCCCCAATCAGGTGACGCCCGCGAAGAGAGATCTCCCAACTTGGGTTGCGCCTGTGACTCAGCTGCTGGGCCAAACGGGAGATCACCCGCCGCCGAGAAATGACGCTGCAGTAATACGAGACGGCCATGGAACTGCGGATGCCAGGGGCAAAAACTACACGAGTTTCCCCATTTATGCTGTCTGCCTGCCTGCCTGCCTCTCTCACGCCGGGAGTCGTTGTGACTGCGCCCGCTGGTTGCCCGGATGCGGTTCCCCAGGATCAGTCAGGAGAGGAGAGACAATACCAAAAAAAAAATAAAAAAAGTAAAGGTCAGATGACATTTCGTCATTTTCGAAAGTTTAGATGAAAGATTCTGCCTGCTGACTGTACACATTGCAACATTATGATTTATGATATTTGTTTGCTTGTTTGCTCTACAGTACAGTTTGAAATCCGCCACACCAGTGACGCTCTACCGCCCCCTGTACACAGGCTTGCGCTTCTCTGCAAAAGCCAGCAGAGCCTCAAGCCGGTCGTCCGTGTCGACCACGCCCGCGTACGCCTCATTCTCAGCCTCCTCGCCCTTTTCAAACTGGTCCACGGCTTGCATCGCCTGCTTGATGGCAATGGGCCCGCCCTCGCAAATGTCTAGCGCCAGTTTGACGCCCTCGTGGAGCACCTTGGTTCGGGCAACACCTTCCTGCTTCTCTTCCTCCGGTGTCACTTCGACTAGGCGATTGCAGAGTCCGATGAAATACGCCTCGGCGCCCGACACTTTGCGCCCGGTCAGAATCAGATCGCGCGCCCGACTGGCCCCGATCAGACCGGGCAACCTGTAAGTACCGCCAGCCCCGGGGATGATGGCGAGCCGCGTCTCGGGCAAACCGACCACGCTGGACGACCCAAACACACGTAGATGTGTGCACAGCGCAAGTTCTAGACCGCCACCCAGAGCCACCGATGAGATGGCCGATATCGTAGGCACCGGGAGCGTTTCTAGTTTGGCGAAAGTGCCCCGTAGTTTTGCGAGAAATGCATTTGTCCTAAGATACGCGTTAACATTAAATCAAACATCATGCTTTTCCTTCGTATTTTCTCACTCTTCCTTGCTCATATCCTTCCTCTCCTTCAAATCCGCACCCGCGCAAAACGCCGAGTCCGAATTACTCGCAATCACCAACGCCCTGGTCGGCCCATTGCCATGCTCGGCCGCAATCGAATCGACATGAAACCGCAGCGTATTCAGCAACTCCTTGGAAATCGCGTTTCTGGCCTTGGGCCGGTTTAGCAGTAGCACGCGGATGTATCCAGATCCGGGAGCGGGCACTTGTTGGATGTTGATGGCGCCTCCCTCGGCGCTGGTGCCGACTGTGACGCTGGTGCGCACTGAGACGCGCAGGAGGTTCCAGCTGGCTTGTTGGGAGGCGGGAGTGCGGATTGCTGAGATTGCTGGTATCGTTCTTGGGCGGAGGAGGGAAGAGGAGAAGGAGACGGCGACGCGAGGTGCCATCGTGTGTGGTGTTGTAGTTGCTGTAATTGGGGAGCTGATGAGTCAGGAAAGAATGAATAAAAATAAAATAAAAGGAAATGTGCAATCTCTGTTGTCACTGGCCAGAGCTGGTGACAGGAAAAGTGTGCATGGATAGTCGAGGTCGTTGACGCAAGCTCCGGTCTGACATTGCAATGCGGGGAAGCTCCGATCTCTCGGTCTCGGCTATAGTCGGAGCCAATTCACATGTGCTGCAGACATATGAAGTCGATTTACAATTTATTAAAATAACATGTCTAACACTCGCGATTGATCGGTTCAATTGATTAACCTAATGGCTGCATTCAGTGGTATCTCTAAGCAAATATAATACATATCGAAAAATACATGGTTATCGAACATATTACACGGAAATCAAATCATTCCCATCTGTCACCGGGACCCGTCCACCACAAGAGATATTCGCGAACCTCACTGTCTGAAGGCCACGGCGCCAAGCTCGGCGTGGCCGTGATGATTTTGTATGCTTCTTCGACATGGCCATCCGAGAAGGTCGGCTCTGTATCAGAGCTCTCCTCACTTGGTGTGTCTTGTCCGATATGGTAAAGATCCTCGTTGCCTCCAGACTCGAGGAATAAGCGGATGGCTGTCAGAGTGCGGCGTGTCATTCGATGGCCGCCTAGGGACTGGCTTGCTCGCTTTCTCAATTCTGTTGGAGACCGGCTCATCCATTGAAGTAGGTTCAGAATGCCATCGTTGTCTTCGGCCGTTCCTAATGCGCGCACAAAGGCATGCAATGTATCTGGCCCTGGCACTTGGAAAATTTCAGGAAGGGGCTTGTCAATCAACGCGGAAACCTCGTTGTTGTTGGTTGTAATGTGTGTCGGGAAGACCGGCAGTGGGTGGACAAGGCGGTCAAAGTACGTCTTCAGATAGCGCAGTCCGTCCAAAACGAATATTTCAAAGGTTGCCGCAACGTCATAGCTCGATCCGCTGTCGTCTCTGGCCTTTTGTACCCGTAACAGACCTTCTTCAGCGGCACTCACATTGCGAATCCCAGCCGACACTGCACCGGCGAATACGTGGCAGAGGATCCTCAATCCATCCATTCCAGCCTCGACCTCGGCCTTTGTCATCCATTGCAATACCTCGATAATTTCATACCACGCTAGGAACCATTGTCTATCCCGTTTGATATGCCGTTCACTAGCGCAAGTTCTATAGGATCCTAGAGCTTTGAGCAGTGGCAGCCATGCCGATACTCGTGCAGGTTTGAGAGATCTCAGCAGTTGCACGGCATGTGATAGCGCTCGCGGTTGAGAGAATCTAGTAAATTCGTCAGGAGTCTGCTCCTGGGAAACCAAGATGCTTCTTGTCGGCGACAAAGGCGTCCGCATCAAAACCGGAAATGCATCTGCTTCAGACAAACGATATTGACTCGCATCAGACGGCACGGGTGAGCAAAGACACGCAATAAAAGAATCAACGAGACGGTTTTGCATCGAATTGAGTGTCTTGATCGCGCCTTGGCCGTGGTCAACTGTGCAAAGTGCTTTGATTTGCTTCCGACTCAAAAAGTCGCAGGCGTATTTTAACCCAGTAGAAGGATCCGGGCAAGTACGCAAAAGTAACGAAACAAACCTCTCGCTCGGATGAACTTCTTGTGATACCATCTGCCGAAGCAACTGGTCTAGCGATGGCGGTTCGGTAGGAACATATAACACATCACGAGCCGAGCTTGGTTCAGGAAAAACTTCGAATCCATCCCCCGGCAAGAGGGAATCTGGGTTGTTGGGTTCATTTTCCTTTACAACTCCACTATAAATCAGCTTTTCTGCCATTGCTTGATATACCCGCTGAGTAGGGACAGGGTGGATATTTTGGTAAGAGAGAAAGCATGCCCAAGCTTCTCGCAATGTCCGAGTAGCTCTAATTCGAGCTGACCAAATGACCGAGTCGATTTTTGATCGATTCCAACTTCCCCTTTGTGATGCTGTCGATGGCATCAAACTTCGAGTTTGGATGGTAGGACTACCGTCCGTATCCCAGCCAGCAAGGATGCTTGCGATTTCTTCATAGGTAGAACGAGAGTAACCTGCTTCCGTCATTTGAGCCATGACTTGCATCGCACGGCTTTTCATGCCCTCGTCGCCTCGTTCAGTGTCCATGCCCAAGCGAGCTTCCTTCCATGGAGGCCATGAGGGGGATTTCTGAGTTGTATACACTCTCTCGGCCGAGGTCTTTGGGTGACATAGCTGCACAGCAATTAAGGCTTGATAGCCCTGGCGATTAACAGGTAACACAGGATTATGTGCGGCCATGGCTTTGAGCAATTCAAACTGCGCCTCCTCTTGGATGGACGCAGACGCAAAGGGTCCGTGCCGAGGCGTTATAGCCAAAGCGCGTAGACATTCATTAAAATGATAAGCGCGGAGCGAATCAATGCCGCCTTTCTCGGCTTCGGTTGTGTGGCTGGAATCAAGCTGGTGAATCAGATAATGAGCAAAAGATCGTGTTATGAAGATCAATGCTGCCGGCCAGAGCTCACGAGCCTTTCGCAGCAAGATAGTAACCAGAGATTTAACCCTTATAATGTCTAATGGGCTGTCCTGCAGCACCTGTGATGTTCTATCCACGTTGATTGCGACGGGTTGTATCGTAGAGGCTGTGGTGCCAAGTGGCAATTGGTTGATGCGCAATCGCGAATAAGAAAGAAGGACTCGGAAAGCCTTGACGTCTAGGCTTTTTCGGCGTAAAAGAAGTTTCAAAACAAATAGTGGCGTTGGCCGGTGTCCAGGGTGAGTGTCCCAGAAAAAAAGCCTCAATGCTGCGCGATAAGTCTGCTCTGTGCCAAGAATCCAAGCCCATGCCATAACATCCTCCGGCGAGTAGCCTTTTGCAGACAGGTAGCGCAAAGATGCAGCATTGAAAACACGGCGAATAGCTGCATTGGAAGAGCGATTAGCGCCGCGCACAGCGTTGCTTGGAATCGGCTGGCCGACCGTCGTCAAATAATTCTGCAAAATGTTTGCAAGAGACAATTGGCTCTTCGACAAGCGGTGTTTCGGTGGTAATCGAGTAGCGAACGGGTTCTCATAGTTCAGGTGAGGATAAGATTGATGGAGGGTCAAATGGAGCATATTTCGCTCCACGTTTTTGAGCAGGCGAAAAGTACGCCGTGAACGGTCACGGCCTGGGGGTGTGTTTGGCAGGTCATTGAGATGTATAGTTTCACCATGAGAGCTCTGTTCTCTCACGGCATCCGAAGCAACCGCTCTATGCGCGGTGCCCCGGGCAATCGATTCATATCGGCGGGAGAGGGCGGGGTATTGACGGCGGAGGTTCCGCGAGCTCTGAGTAAACGCCTATACGAGAAGAATAGCGTCTGGTTAGAATAATAACTTTGCAAGCGGGTGATAGGCGGTATGCTAACCTGGCTCAATGCGTAGGGCGAGCTCCTCAATGCCAGTGCCCGGGGGTGGCAGGGGACATTACCGAAGACCGATGACATCCATGAAGAAGTCCTCGAGCCCTGGGGACAACGGGGGTATACGATGGCGACTGACTGGGAGAATGTCAACGAGAAGAAAAGAGTAGTGATAATCAACAATAAATTATTGGTGGTTCAAGGCAAGAGCCGGCGGTGGAGAGCTGCGGGCCAATCAGCAGCCGCGCCGCGATGGATCACGTGACTACCCCAGATTGGCCAATCACAGGCGACAGCCGGGCTGGGGCGTCACACGCTGTGGCGCTAAGCCGCTTTGGGCGGGGCGTCGATCCCCGGCGAAGAGAATTGCTCCTCCCTCGCTGCGTCCCTGGCTGAGACGCTGTGAATCCTGACCCCGGCTTTCGCGGTTGCTCCATTACTTTGCCTGCATTCTCAAGCAGCATCTTGCGCGGCGCGTGGCCAGATCTGAGTCCGCATCTACTGTTCCCGTGGCGTAGCGTCAACTGGTGCAGAAGCGCCCTGAGCATTCCCGTCGTCGCCTCGCCAGATCGCGCCGCCATCAAAGTCTGGATTGCCAGACCACAGCCTGCGACCACTTCGCATCTCCTGCCCGGTGTATCCGCCGTGTAGTTCGGCCTGGCGATTATTTTTTCCCGCTCGGCGCCTTGGCTGCACGCGTGTGTTGGTTGAAGCATCATCGGTGTCTTTCGTGGGGGACGTGTTTGACTGTTTGCGCGTCGAGAAAAAGAATTTCCGGCGCTGTCCCATGGCCAGTGAGCAAGAAAGGGACGCAGCCACCATGGCTGTGACAAATGGGGAGCTTCATCCCCCAACAGATGAATCGCCAGTTCTGTCGACGCCCGGCAAAAGAAAGCGCGCCTCAACTCCAGACCGCAGCGAGAACTTGACAACGACCGCGGAAGAGGACAAGGCCGAACTGGACCAGACCTTGCGCTACCTTGTCCAAATACTTGAAAAGTAAGCGGAAACCTCCGCAACCTCAGTTTGATTTCGTCTTTCTTGCTCTCCCATTTGCTAATTGGCGCTTGCTTATATAGAGACGATGAAAACATCGGGCTGTTCAAGTATTCTCTAACGCCGTCATCGCCATCGAAACCCCGCTCCAAACGCGCAAAGCTGTCGGATGAAGGCAACGAAATTCCCAACATAGAGGCTCGTGTCGCTGCTGGCCGATATGCGTCTCTACAGGAATTTGTGGACGATGTCGACAAGGCATCAGCAGCAGTTGTTGACAGCCAGCCAAGTACAACGGAAGAAAGTGATGAATCTTCTTTACAAAATCAGATAATAACCTTTAAGGGCCGCCTGCACGGTCTTTTATCACAAGCGCCACCCCGCCGTTCCTCAAAAATAAAGACAGAGACGACCGGAGAAAAAGAAAGCCTGACTGATGTTGCTCCTCAACACACAGGCCGGCAGGACAAGGCCGTCCTAACGTTCTATGGTGGCAATCCACCTAATGCGAAACAACTCTTCTCAAGCTTACAAAAAAAGACTGATACCTCATCTTCTGCGGCGTCAGACAATTCAACGCCCTTGCTGGAGGATCGACTTCCCAACGGCATCACAACCACCCAGGTTGTTCCATTTAATTCGAGCATGGATGACAAACCAGCCAAGACATTTGGCGAGGTGTTTGCTCCTCGCTCGACCTTGCCTCAGCTGGAGCCGCCACGTCCCGGGCGATCCTGGGGAAGAGACCCCTCGAAGACATGGATAGACCCTTTTGATGCCGTCACAAATTTCGACGCTGTTCTGGGACAGCGGCACCATTATTCATTCACAAAACTTCCTTCGACACACTGGCTGCAGTACGGAGGAGGACGGTTGTCGTCTCCCTCGTTTTGGAATCGGCGACAGAAGCAGGAAAGAGGCAACGAGGGTGCAGCACCTAGCTCTTACTCAAACAGCATCGACGATGACACGATTTTATTTCAGGGCGCTTACTCTTCGTTCGCTCCCAGTTTTGACAGTTCCCACGCTGTCGCTCCGTTGGATACAAAGAACGCCGTTTGGTGGGCCCAAAGAGGTGCGAGGCGTTTTAACACAGTGCTGTCGTTCCACAGTGCGCCGGGTTCGCAAGAGGAACAGCCGATACTAGAAGAGCTTGATGAATCTACATTGGATGAAGATGTTAAATCGTTCCAGCCTGCGGAGACCCAGGAAGATGGCTCTGAGGTCGACATGCCAGCTCCCGAAGAGAACGATTCTGACGCAATTCTACGGGACATTACAGAACTGCTAGAAACTCTGGACTCTTTCCGACGAAACCGCAACCTGGAATCTCCCCCGCGGGCAGATTCAAAAGATGTTATTCCATCCGAGGCCGAACGTGCGACATACGATACCCTAAAGGCGGGCTTAGCTGCCATCGTTGCCAACCTGCCACCATATGTTGTCTCCAAATTGAATGGAGACCAACTGGCCGAATTGAACATCAGCCAGAAAATACTGGTGGACGGCCCATCATACAGTGGCACCATGGAGGAGGATGAGTATTCGATCCTGCAGAAGAGAATATCAGCATCCGCTTCGGCAGCAACGCCATCAAGAGCTGCTTCTTACCAGAGCTCACCAGCCTTCAATCAACGGCTGTATTCTACTAATACTCGACCGCAACAGTCTGGGCCTGGTGGACAGCAGTACTATGCAGGTCGCCCGTCAACGGCAACTCCCTATACCCCTGGAACCCCACACCAGTCTTATGCTGGGCCTCGCCCACAGGCATCTCCCTCTCAAAGACCCAGCAATGTACCAGGATATCCACCTGGGCAATACCCTCAACGGCCGCCTACTCAGAACGGCTACGGCGGTTATACCGGACAACCCGGTGCTTCACCAAACCCGGGCTACCAACAAAGCCCAGCATACGGAGCCGGACGAAGTGCATCGCCGCAGAAGCCTCCAATGTACTCGACGCCTCAAAGCCACACACGTACGGCATATCTGAACCCAGCATCGGGAAATCCTCAACGGTACTACCCGCAGCAGCAACAGCAGGGCCAGTCACCTGCTGCCATGTATGGAAACTATTCATCAGCACAGACGTCTGGTCAGTACTCTACTTCCACAGCCACGGCGAACTGGGCTCGTAACGCAGCCGAGCAGGCAATCTTGATGGCGCAGAACAAGGCTCAAATGGAAGCGCGGGCTCGCCAGGCCTCTAGCACGCCGAATCCTTCACAGTCTGCCGGACAAGGCGGTTTGAATGAGGGAAGCGCCAGCCCGGTTATAAAGAAGAGCGCTACTCCAACGCCGGCGACTACGTGATTATAGCTACATGAGCCATTTTCCGTACACTTCATCTTTTTCTTTTATCTTTTACACCTCTCTGTCTTGTCTTGTCCCGAAGCAAGAAAAGAATATTATCTTTTTATCTTTGTTTTACGTATCTTTATTGTCAGATGCACCTCTTACATTGTTTCGGTGATCATCATGTTTCCGGCGGAATTGGCGCAGGTGTTCAACAGTATGGTCAAAAAGAAGCTTGTTTTTGCGCCGGCTTCTGTCCTATTCCTCTATTTGTGGTATTTTGTTTCTCGGGGTTCTGTTTTATTATTATTATTATTACTACTTCTTCTACTATTATTTTCTGTATTATTCAGACGGGTTTTTTGTGTTCGCCTAGATTAGAGAGGTATTATCTTTTCAGGGGCTAAGAATTCATATCAATTGATTTTAACAAAAAGGAGACGTGAAGAAAAATCGTATCAATCGTGGTATTCATCTAACTATGGACATATGAACCTTTTGTGGCCAGAAGAAAAAAGGAAAACGTCGGACCTCCGACATACAGTACTATCCGGGGTAATCAAACATCACATCACAAACATCACATCAACAGCAGTAGAACAGTATAGCAGTGTACAAAGTAAGTAGACTCTCAAAGCCCCGAACCATTGAAATCTTGGGAAATCCCGAAAGAATAATATATAGGAAGGGGTTAATAAGCCAACAGAGGCAGCAGTAATGCAGCAGACATCACGCCAATAATAAAATATAGAATGCTATTATTGTCGCCATTATTACCACGGACGACCGCATTCAGCGAGACGAGATCAAGTTCATGGTCCAAAAACGCGGTTTCATTTTTGGCAATGGGTGTGTTCTCCTGCATCCACGTGCGGTATGTGTGCACGTCTCTTGGGGATGCCTTGGGTAGGGCGTGGCGCATTTTGTTGTAGTTGTACAGTGCTTCATCTAAACAGGTTCAGTTAGTTGTCGCTGCACTTTCGTAGAAACAAAGGGTGGGTAAGGACATACTGTATTGATTAGTCTTATACATCAGTCTCTCCAGGAGCTCTGTTCGTCGCGCATGAAATCCAGAAAAATGACGGGCTGCCTCAACGTCCATCCGGCGCGATGCAGGCTCCTGCTGCGAACCGTCTTCCTGGGCGAGGGATGCACGTTGTGTTGCGTCGTATTCGTCCATTAGCTGCAGCTCTTCTTCCATCTGGGAGATTTCGTCTTGTAGATATAACAGGATCCGGTGATTTACGTTTTCGAAACGACGATAGACTGGTGCTAGTTTTTGGGTGTTGTTGTCCTTGTCTGAGGAGTCTAGTTTTGAGGCTAAAGAGGCGTAGCCTGATATAGTAGCCCTGCGGCTGCTACTGTTTTTCTTTGCAGGTGATTTGTTTTTGTTTGTTGGTACCAGGGTCCCGGGGCCTTCGTGCGTGAGAGACGAACGATGAGAGTGTGCGCGTGATGGGATGTAGTAGTCTTCCGGCGCTGAATAGTCAGATTGTTGGTCCTCTCTCGATACACGCCGTCTCTGTCCGCGCGACTGAGTGATGTGCTTCTGCGCAAGGCGCAGATAAGCCGTGGCCGGCGATCCCTCGGGGGGAGTTGTAGGTTCGGGGTCGGTTGAGATGGAGTCTCGCGATGCGACCGAAAAGGTCTGCTCAGGGCTGCTTGCTCTGAAAGAAGAAGAGACAGGCGAGGGGAGACTGCCGCGATGGGTTAATCGTTTGCTAGCTGGGGAACGAGCGTCGTTTGTTGGTTTCTCTTCATCGTCTTCTTCTGAGGAGTCGTCATCTTCGTCGTGCTCTTGCTCGTCTGAGTCCGTGTCAGAGGGAGTCGACGATGAAGAGTCGCCTTGCTGCAGGAATTGAAACACGTCCGGCTTGTTGTTTGGCTGCGCGACAGCAACTTGTGTCTGCGACGGTCGTGGCTGTGCTTTGGCAGGTACATTGGCATCGCTGGGTCTGGCAGAGGTCGACAAACGACGCTGGGCTGGCTTTGTCGAGTCTGTAACTGCTTTCAATGGTGGCGCTCTTACGGCCTTGCTGCTCTTGCGGCGACTACTGGCGACACTTGAAGGCATTGCGCGGGTTGTTTCATGCGAGTCCGCGCAGGATTCCTAAAAGGGTAATTTTGGTGCAACCACAGCGTTTTCCCTCAAAAACAAGAGAAAAAAAGTCACATCAAGTTGCAATTAAAGATTAAAGTTTTGTTGAAGAGTGCAAGTCTGATCAATTCGGTGGCTGCACAGCAATAAATGATCATGGTTCATATTGTGCAGCGCATTCCAGCGTGAGGATGGGGGGGCGCGCACTGGCCGACAGGACAATGCTAGCGAGCACCTCCTTGCATCAGCAGGAGAATTCGTATGCGAGTGTTGAATACTCCGTGTTTGACTGGTCTGCTCGATCGATGTATCGTCTTGGGGTCCGAATGACGTCCGGGGGAGATTATTAGATTAGGGTGAACGCAATCGCAGTCGAGAGTGATTAATGTGCTGACAACCTGAGACACACCAGTTGACGCCGTGACGTCGGCGCTGATCTGATACAGTCAAGTATGACTGGCCCCCATTGGGTGTGGTTAAAGGTGTGGTCAAAGGCAAGTTGATAATTGAGTAATTATTGAGGAGTGATGCTAAATATACATGGCGGTAGTCGGAGGAGAGAGCCCGAGTCGTTCCTCAGGCTCTGCAAAAAAAGATGACCCTTTAGCCTGACCCAAGCCCGACCTGTCTTTGTGGACGATTTTTGGTTGGCTCTTTTCGATCCGATTCTGACTCTGTCTTCTGCTTTTTGTCTAGGACGCAGCAGCTAGTCGATGGGTGGGACTGATCACCACGCCGCCACTGGACAGGGCCAGCCTTGCTGTGTTGGCAGTCAGATTGCTGATGATCCGACGTTATCGCAACCCCGCATGTGTTTGTTTGAGATCTGAGCAGCCGGGTGTGGCCGGTTCACATGTTGCTGTGACGATGAAGATGGGGTCTTCAAGCCATAAGAGCGACATCCCCGCGATGAGCGGTGAACACGACAAAGCTGAGCACCGATCTGGCGGTTCCTGGGCGGCGCTATCGAACTGGATCGGCCTGTGACGGAGGACTATTGAAAGTTGACTGCCGACTACGAGGCGCTAATCCTGCTAAACTTAATTCCTGTCAGACGATCAGCTGGAAGTTGGACCTTGTCTGGATTGTCACTCGCGGATAGAGCCGTATCGTGATAACACATGACAGCGACATCCAGCCAATAAGACTCGAGATATATCCTTAATACCGTAATGACACCCGTAATTACCATACGCCGACCGCCCAGAGCTTCCTACCTATTCTGCCCAACCGATCATCTCTTATTATTCTTATGTCTATCTCCCCAATCCACCCAGCAAACAAACACCTCACACATGCTGCGACTATGGTCCCCTCGAACTCTTGCTCTAGCCGGTCCTGCTGCGAGAGCTGCGAGTGAGCACCGTCTCCGCATAGCCTGGCCAGCGCTCCGCCGCACCGCGAGTACCGCAAGCACCGATGGACTCGCACGCATCCCGCTGCGGAAGCAGTTGAAAGAAGAGGCCAAGTCGCTCAAGACGAAGAACCGGCACAGACAAGGATCAGAGAAATCACCGAATTCCGATGGATGGGAGCTGACTGTCGGAATCGAAATCCATGCGCAATTGAACACGGCCGCGAAGCTTTTCTCGAGTTGGTCATTCTGCGCCAGGTTTATCGTTTGTTACGGTAGTTGACAGGTTTCCAGGAGCTCCCACGTCAGTAGCAGCTGAGCCTAACTCCAACGTTGCTCTCTTTGACCTCGCCTTTCCTGGCTCGCAGCCGGTACGTAACTCGTCTCTCAATATCCGACGAAAGAAACAAAATCTAAATGAACTAGGAATTCCAAACTCCAACCCTCCTTCCAGCGTTGCGCGCAGCAGTTGCCCTCAACTGCGAGATCCAGCCAGTCAGTCGGTTCGACCGCAAACACTACTTTTACCAGGACCAGCCGGCCGGATACCAGATCACGCAGTTCTACGAACCCTTTGCCCGGAATGGCTTCATCGAGCTGTACGATTACGACGGCATTGCGCCTGAAGATGGGAAAAAGATCCGCATCGACATCAAGCAAGTGCAGCTAGAACAAGACACGGCCAAATCGCAAGAATACCCTCCGTCGGCACAACTGCTAGACTTCAATCGAGTCTCCCACCCTCTTATCGAGATCATCACGATGCCTCAGATCCACTCGCCCGCGACAGCCGCGGCTTGTGTGAGAAAAGTCCAGGCCACCCTCCAGGCTATAAGTGCAGTGACTACAGGAATGGAATTGGGCGGGCTACGTGCCGACGTCAACATCTCCGTCCGGCGGCGGGATGCAGCGCCGGGAAATGGGGAGTACAACGGCATGCGGGGTTTGGGCCAGCGCACAGAAATCAAAAACTTGAGCAGCTTCAAGGCAGTCGAAGACGCCATTGTCGCAGAGCGCAATCGCCAGATTGCCGTTCTTGAGAGTGGCGGGGTGGTCCTGGGGGAAACGAGGGGCTGGGCGATTGGTAGCACGGAGACGCGCAGACTGCGTGCAAAGGAAGGAGAAGTAGATTATCGCTACATGCCAGACCCAGACCTAGGACCTCTAGTTATTGATAGCCAGCTTGTATCAGCACTGGGCGACACACTCCCGGCTTTGCCTGATCAGCTCTTGGTTATGCTGACCGGGCCGTCTTACGGACTGTCGATTGAGGACGCAAAGCCATTGATTGAGCTGGACAGTGGTGCGCGCTTGGAGTACTACCAGGACGTTGTTGATTTCCTCCGAGATCTCCAGCAAGACAAGGAGACTACTGGCCTGGGGAGAACAGCGGCCAATTGGGTGTTGCACGAACTGGGAGGCTTGCTCGCCAAGGCAGATGTGGCATGGGACGCAGAGTTTGTTTCAGCCAGGACGCTGGCCGACCTGATCAATCAGTCCCTACATAAAAAAGTGACCGGCCCCGTGGCCAAGCAAGTTCTGGCGATGGTTTTCGAGGGAGACAAGCGGCCGATCCAGCAGCTGCTCGAGGACGAGGGTCTTTTGCTACGGCCTCTGTCTCGAGACGAGTACCTGGCACTGGCGCAGCCGCTCATCTCGGCGAATCCCCAGATGGTGGCCCAGATTCGCGACAAGAAGCAGCTGGGGAAACTTGGCTGGTTTGTCGGGCAGATGATGCGCGCTGGGGAGAAAGGCCGCGTGGAGGCGCAGCGCGCGGAGGAGATATTGCGAGAGCTGATTCTAGAGTGATTCGGAATGCAATTATTTTCACAGCCTGTGACTGTATAGTATTGTCAGATGTTAAATAGATAGATTGAGATACCCTGCGATAGTTCGTTCCATTAGTCAATGATAATGACACAAAAGATCCGAACACAATGACGACAGAATAATACGTGGAAAAATCCGCCATTAATTCGAAACGTAATAGAATGCTCGCCCCCGATAAATGCCACGGCGATAAACACAGAGAATTGCCCTAGCCCGACGCGAAGTGTGGTGAGGCCGGTTCAACCTGTACTTAGGGGAAAGCGGATGACGGCCACGGCTGGCACCGGCGCGCAGACCCAACACCGACCGTTAAAAGCAGCTGCACCCGATCTCTGGCTGATTCTTGCGGATTCACATTTTTTCGCGGTGATTATGGGTCGATCCGCGGTACTTAAGGGGGCGTTCCCTCGTGTCCCTTTTTTCTTTTGTTTTCATTTTGTTCTCCCTTTGTTCCTCTTCGTCACTTCCTCCTGTCTTCCCCGCACCACGTCTCCGCATCCATTTTGATAAATCTACAACCAAGAACCAAGACACTGTTCGATACCCCAATTCAATTAAATATTTCGGCTCGACACCATGACAGCGCCCTCGACGATTCCTCAGCGATTCCTCTCCCGGCCAAATGAGCTGGGAGTCGTGGCTGTGGGCTTTTCTGGCGGCCAGGTAAGATGAAATACCCCTCCTTCCATGTTGCACTGTATCACCTCGACTAAACAGCAGTCTCTCTCTCCAGGGCAAACAAGGCGTGGAAGCAGCGCCCATGGCCCTGATCGAATCGGGCCTGCTCGACCAGGTGCGCGAGGACCTGGGCTATGACGTACACTATGACAACGCGGTGCACGACTATGCGGACATCATGCCCGCCGCAGACCCGGATCACAGAGGCATGAAGAAGCCGCGCGGAGTGAGCGCAGTCACCGAGAAGCTGAGCCAGCAGGTGTACGACCATGCCAAGGATGGAAAGATGGTGCTGACCCTGGGCGGCGACCACTCGATTGCCATCGGCACAATCTCAGGCACAGCCAAGGCGATCCGCGAGCGTCTTGGGCGCGAGATTGCCGTGGT
The DNA here is from genome assembly GCA_001939245.1 of Talaromyces wortmannii. NCBI lineage: Eukaryota > Fungi > Ascomycota > Eurotiomycetes > Eurotiales > Trichocomaceae > Talaromyces > Talaromyces wortmannii. The sequence continues at coordinate 198,364 of MJVA01000941.1, forward strand.
CTGGGTCGATGCGCACGCAGACATCAACATCCCCGAAGACAGTCCCAGTGGGAATATCCACGGGATGCCCGTGGCATTCCTCACGGGGCTGGCCAAGGAAGAAAAAAGAGACATTTTCGGATGGCTGCAGCAGGAGCATTTGCTGAACGTCAACAAGCTGGTGTACATTGGCCTGCGCGATGTTGACCGCGGCGAGAAGCGGATTCTGCGCGAGAACGGCATCAAGGCGTTTAGCATGCACGACATTGACCGGTAGGCCTCCTCTCTTTTGTTGCTGTATATTATGCTAATAGTAGGATAGACACGGCATCGGCCGGGTGGTCGAAATGGCGCTCGCTCACATTGGCAACGACACCCCGATCCATCTGTCGTTTGACGTTGATGCGCTCGACCCGCAGTGGGCGCCCAGCACCGGCACGCCTGTTCGAGGAGGGCTGACGCTGCGCGAGGGCGACTTTATTGCAGAGTGTGTGCACCAGACCGGCAATCTGATCGCCATGGATCTGGTCGAGGTGAATCCGAGCCTGGAGACGATGGGGGCTAGCGACACGATTCGCACGGGCTGCTCGCTGGTTCGCAGTGCGCTGGGCGATACTTTGCTGTAATTATAGAGGATTTATAGACAGAGGAGAGCGAGGCTCGCGCCAGGACGTTTAGAATAATGACGACCATGTTATACACATCTCAGGAGGTAGTCTATCTTGCAGCGATCTTGACCGCCAATTCCGCATGCAGTGGGGAATTCCTACAGCCATGACGACTACTAGTAATCACCACCGAATTTTCATACTACTATACCCAGTAATATTCTCTTTTCATCGTCTTACGGTGTATTAATACTAAAATCAAAAAACATCACGGTCCAGGAACCAGCCAATCGCGGCAGCCGATAAAGCCGATCTCCGCCCCACTCTGCGTTGTCCGGCAGGAGTAAACATGAACAACTCAACGCTGATTTCTTCATTTGTTCCCACAGCTGGATTTTTTTTCACATTCCTCACATATTTCAATTGCTATTATTTGCGCATATCTAATTATATATATTTTGTCAGTGGAATATTTCTTGTTGAATGACGCCCCTCGACAATACCTGACACCAGACGGACAGACGTGGCCGGCCTCCGTGTTTACCGCTGATTCAACCACCTAGCAACGGCCACACAGCTGCCTGAAACCGCCTTTTATTCGCACGGCGACAAATCGACAGGTCGACAGCTGTTATAACTGTTTTTTTTTTTCGGGCCGTCTGGTTGCCCAAGACGGACGGTTTATCAAGGGGGACTTTCGCTTTACGGACGTTCCCCCGCATCGATAACATTACTCTGTGACCGATACACTACGACAGCTCACAACCACACACACACACACACACATATACAATATGCCCGCGTACCGACCGTCCACTGGCAGGCGCTACCGCTGGCCGGAACTGCAGCTGAATATCTGGCTGATCACCGTGCTGGTGGGCTCCGGGGTGTGCCTGGGGGTGTTTGCATGGTTCATGGTAGTGCAGACGCAGCTGCGCCTGGGAATTCCTTGGTATGCCCATACAACCAGCCATTCCTTTCTAACTGAAGCTAATAAGAGGACGCAGGCTATTCCCGTTCATGGTCACCGTCGGCGCCCTCGGCGTCGCCTTCGTCGCTACAATCCTCATCCTCGCCGCACAGCGCTTCCTGCTCCCGGGCATCATCATCATCGGCAGTTTTATCTTGTTTGCGCTATGGCTGACGGGCCTGGTTGAGACTGCCCTGCAACTATACGGTGGGCAGGCCAATGTGAATTCCAACTGCCAGAACTACGTGACGAATATGCCGTGGACGGGGAATACCGTTGAAGCGCTAGCGTGGTTGACGCAAAACACCATTTGTACGTTACCCCTTTTTTTCTTCCATCTAGGTCAACGCTAAAAGTTAATTAGGCAATTGTTGGAAAGCGGCGTTTGCGTTTGAGCTGGTTAATACGATATTCTACTTTTGGATGATGGTCATGTCGTGGCAAGTGCACAAGGACGCGAGTTGATACTGTCCACAGAACAAAAGCGGCGTTATGATTTATTTGACAATTGATTTGACGATACCAGCATGCTGTTAATTCTTATTATTTGTGCCGTCCTTGTTAACTTGCTACTGTAGATTATGGTGTGGATAGAACCCTCTTGGCACGATCGATCCATGATGTCATTTCTGTACATAGTAGAGTCGTATAACACCCAGTTAACCCACCTATCTCGAGATAAAGCCACAGCCAATAACACATCCCTCGATCTAGTGGCTGGGCGAGTATTGACCATGAAGCACAATGTAACACCAATATTGAGAACCAAGTGTGGCTGCGCCCGGAAACCCATGACGTAGTGCTTGGAGAACAGAGTTTCCAGCCAAGCCTCCAATCAACAAGACCAAAATATTGGATCGATGAGGTGAGGGGTTCGCGAGGTATAAATAGGGTGTTCTTCTCGTCTGAAACTTTTACACTTACACAAGACTACACATCTATTTCGAGAAAATATTTTACCCAAAAAAAATCAATATGAGTTCCAACCAAGACGGCCAAAAGGAGGACTACCTCGACAAGGGTACGCCCCCTCCCTCCCTATCAATAATTCTATTATGTCCCCTTTTTAAACAACCTCATGCTAATCTTGTGCAGCCCTCGACACCGCCGAGAAAAAGTTTGGCGGTGGCAAGCTTGATCCCACCAAAATGCGCAGCACCAACGAGAAGATCACCGATGCGGCGCGCGGCATGTTTGAGAAGGCGACGGGGTGAGTTTTCTTACTTAGTAGTTAATGCATTATACGAGGCTGATAGCAATTGTAGAAAGCATGTGCCGGACAAGGTCTCCAATTAGACAAGGATTCACCTAGTGTGTAATGCCTACGAGCCATTCAATGATGTTATTTATGTATACTTTTGAGTAAATACAATATGATATATTGACTACAGAAGTAGCAGTACAGTCTGAAAGAGAACAAGTAAATAGTAAATAACAAAACATGCCCCGCCAACAAATCAATGACTCTGCGCCTCGCTATGCAATCCAATATCAATTCCTATCAAATCAAATCTACTCATCGTACTCCCCATCCTCAAACGCAGCCAGCATCTCGCGCTCCAGCTCGTCCTCATCGTCATCTGGGTTTTCCGCCCGAGCTGCTTCTTCAGTGTCCTGACTACCAGGCCAATCTCCCTCGTCGTCGTTGTCGTCTTGGCCGACAGTCTGTTTCAGCATGCTCGGGCGGTTGGTGCTGGTGCTAAGGGGTGATATCTTGATACGATGGGCCAAAGACGCTGTTTCATCTTGGTCTTCGTCGTCGTCTCGTTTCCGTTTTCTGGACTCGACCAATTCGGCCTCGCTGGTGTCTGCGTCGGATTCGCTCTCGTCGTCGCTACCCAGGAAGTCCCTGAGCTCGTCGTGCACGGCGGCCTGCTCGTTGGCGTCGTAGCCGATTTCTGAAAATTCTGATGACTTGGGCACTTCTTTGCGTTCTGTCAGTATAATCCTATTTGAGTAAATCTATGTACTCACCCTCGTCATCTGTAAGTCCCATTCCATCATCTTCCGACGAAGACAGCCACGAACTGTCAATCTTTGAAGCCGGAGAGCTGCCCAAGATAGGATCGCCGCGGTCCTCGGGGTGGATTGGAACCAGATACGGCTCCTCGTCCAGCCGCTTCCACTGGACCAAACAGTCAAAAAGCCACTGGGTAGTGACGACTTTGGCCTTGGGATGTCGCGCAGCTTCGCGCACCTTGGCCGTGCGGTTGCGTCCAGCTACTAAATGCGTGGTCTTCGAGCTGATGCGAGGTGAGATGACAGCCCCAAAAGTCTTGGCCCACCTAGAAATGTCGGCTTTCTGAATGTCTACGTTGATCGGGAGCACGCCAGAGAACACGATTACAACGCCTCCAAACACCTTGCGTTTGATCTGCGGCATGATGCTTTTGATATCCGGCAGCACCCTCAAATCAACGTCTCGGTCTCGAGAGATGCGGTCGCCCCTGAGAGCAGACACTCTGCCTCCAACAGCCCTGCTGCGGCGCCGGTCGTACTCTTCAAAGAATTCCTGATGCACCCTCTCTAATCTGTCTTGGAGTTGGAAAAGTTCCGTGTCGTGGTCCTCGAGCAGATGATGCCTCGGCCGATTTTCCTGAGAGTCCTCCATACTCGACATCGACGACTCGCTCTCGGCGCCTGCTTGTGATTCAGAAGCATCGTCTTCTGCGTCGAGTTCCTTTTGCTTTTGGAGAAGAGGTCGGTCCTCAACCTGGTGCATGATGGTTTCTTCCTGTTGCGTCGCTTGCTCCTGGAGCATCGCCGGATTATCTCCGCCGCCCATGGTCACCAGCTGTTCGAGCGCCGAGACCTCGCCGTCCTTGGCCTGCGTTAATCCATTGACATGATGTTCTATTGCGGCCGACGCGGGCTTTTCGCGTTTTGCTTTTGCGTCGGGAACCTTTCCTGGTGTCATATCTTGCTTCTCCGGCAAAAAGCTCGAGTTGATATCTCCAATGCCAACGAAAAAGTCATACGGCGACACTTTTATCAGATTAGGATTCCATTGCCAAACGTCGCCTCGGTCGTCAATAATCACTACCATCTTGGTGTCGACGGGGAAGAGGCGCTGAAGATTTTTGGCTGTAAGACTGCCACTCTCATCGCGACTGAGAATCCGATCCCCAAACAATTTTCGATCAGGGTCGATGATATTCGCAATATTTGTTGCGTATGCCCTCGTTCCCATGGTGTATATGTGCAGTTCGTAGATTTCTGCTATATTCTGAAGAAAGCTTTCCAGCCCCGGGCGAAGCTTGATGTAATACCAGCACCCTCGAATGCCTGGATCGTCGGTCAGCTGGAAAGCGCGGACGTCTTTGACAGCTTCGTGGTTTGGGTTCTCCTTGTCTTCCTTCCATTCTCCCACCGTCGGGTCCACGGTGGCGTGGATGATGGTCTGGTCGAGATCGACCACAAGAGACAAGCGCCTCGAAGCCAGGAGCCGGCGTTTCGCGTCCTCCTCTACCCGTGTTGCTTCCCTCTCACTGACTGTCAACGCGGTGTTGTCGTGAGTCATCTGAATCGGCGCACGCATCGAGTCCATAACGTCTGTATTGTAGGTTGCGCTGTGGTATCGTCGTTAACTACTGGTGAGAAAAGGTAAGAAAAAAAAAAGAGACTTACGCAGTCATATCTTTGCCACATTCTGCACACATGCCCCCGAATTGCACCTCGTGAGCACATGGCTCATCGATTTCGAGAACATTCACCCTGACTCACAACATTAGACCACCCCGATTTCTTTGTTTTAAAAAAAAAAAAAAAACTCACGGTTCATCGATGACATCTCCCTTGGCAACCTTCCACGCGACCACCTCACCATCGACACTGGACTCGAATTTGATAGGGAATTCGCGCTCGACCTGAACGTCATTGCCGAGTCCATCGCCCTCGATCACGGTGGTCTTGTAGACATACCAGAAGAGATAATCGCCGCGCTCAACCGTATCTCCCGGTCGCTTGAGCAGCGATGTCACGGTGATTGGGTAGTGCAGCGACGGCGGCAGTTGCAGAAGCATTCCTTCTTCGACTCGGCTTCAACTCAGGTTGGTGTTATGTCGGCTTTGTTTGTGTTTGATGGAGGAAATGATCTTCTTTTTTTTCTTCTTTCTCGATAGACTGATGTTACTGGGCCATGACCACGGGGTTCGCGCTGAATCCAAGAGTTCGTGATCGGTCAGTTGATCCGTCAGATGTTGTAGCCTAGTTCTCAGAGAGCCTTGCCACGACTGATAGCCCCCCTCCTCCAGCGCGCACAAAACTGATACGTATGTAGACGAGTGACCAGAAAAGCACGTAGCACCGCAGAGCAATCCGATCAACAAAAGTGAGCAGGTGTTGAAGCAGCGCGCGTTATCCGGTCGGTCTCGCGTGCGTCGGGGTTTGGCGTGTAGTTATCTTTGTAGTTCGTTTCCTTTCGTTTGTCGCGCATGAAATAAAAGAACGATTCGGCTAGTGATGATTTGTAGTTTGCAGCAGATGGGGCGGTAGTTTTGGAAGAAAAAGGATTGATCGTGGGAAGCAAAAGGTAGCAATAATAGGTGCATTCGAAGCTTCGAAAGGTTAACTTTCCTAGGTTCTTGCGTGGGCTGGGGCAGGTTGAGGTAATCCGTGTGTTAGCGCGGGTGGAGACCTCAAGTGCTTGTTTGGGCTGGATCGACGGCCAGAGCATGTGCATCGGATATATGTATGCAGTGCACAAATACATACTACGTACTTAAGTGCCTGATTGCATGTCCTTTTAAGTTTATTTAATACATGGGATAAATGAGCCCTGGCTAATTTTAGACGAACAAAGAAGTTGCCTTTGGAACTCTTTGTTTGCCACTCAGCGACAGTCCATATACATGTACGATTCTACATTCATTGGTTTAACTAGGTCATGTCTTGTCATGTACATATAGTGCATTCAGCGATTAATCATAGCACAGATTCTACATAGTAGACAACAATTTGTAAGACACGAGGATAAGCTACCAAACCAAGCACAATCTTGTCCCCCGCAAGCTGTCGGCTATGTCCAAAAGACAATATCAACCCCTCCAAATGGCAACTCTCTAGTCTAAACCATCCCCACAAGACTTCTGGGTATCGCTCCATCACTCAACGCTTACTTGGACTTGGCAAGACCAACTTCGCCGTTGCCAAGGTCGTAGACGCTGTACCATTTGCGCAGGAAAGCGTCACCGAGGATGGCGAGAGGACCAACGGGCTCAGGGAAGTCCATACCCATGAAGGCGCTAATGCAGGAGCCCTGCACCTCCAGAATGTAGTCGTAGGCTGTGATGGAGAAGTTGTGGCCGCTCAAGGTAACGGTCAGGTCGGGGAGAGAGTCACGCTTGGCACAGTCGACGGTGTATTGGCCGTTCCACGACTTCTTGGCGCCAATCTCCTTGTTGCTATTGCTGCGATTAGCTATAAAAACACAATAAGGTGGCAGCATAACTTACAGGAGCTCAGCAATAGTAGAAGGCAGAGCAATCAGAGAAGTACCGGTATCCAGGATGACACCGGTGTTGTCAAGCTCAGCAACGCTGTCGCCAAATGCAAGGGCGTCGAAGTCGACCTCCCAGTAAGCCTTGCGGCGGAGAGGGATCTTGATGAGCTCTCCGGTGTAGTGGCTCTTGTCAACACCACCAAAGGTAGCCTCCGAGTCATCACCGTCCTTGCTGGAATCACCCAGGTAAAAGGCAAACACGGGCTCGTCAAGAGCCTTTTGATTCAACAAGTTGTAGAACGGGGGCACAATCTTGTTCACAGAGATGGTGTCGAAACCGAGACCAAGGATACCATCGAATTTGCCAAAGGCAAAAGCCAGGCCAGGCTCGCTGGTGGCCTCGGCAAAGTCCTGGTCCTTGATTTCGAGGTCGCCGATGGTGACAACATCGTGCGAGACAAAGCCCTCCAGACTACCAGAGCCGTACTGGATGGCGAACTCACTGCCGTTCTTCTTGAAAGTTGACGAGGCCGACGAGTCGTACTTGCTGTGCAAATAACAGGCGATCGAGCCGCAGGATTGCGAGGGAACCCACAAGTTCGAGCTGCCAGTATCAAGGACGACCTTGAAGCTCTGAGGGGGTGTGCCGATGGTAATCTCAGAGTAGTCTGCAAGACACGTTAGAACAAGAATGAGCCAAATCCCGAGATATGGAAACATACACTGAGCGTTCAGAAAGTTGTCGACCAGCACGTCGTGGCCAGCTTCGGGTTTGATGGATGTGTCTTGGAAGTCAGGACGGAAGCCCATGTATTTCTGGCCCAACGACTGCACATGGTCGTTCAAGCTACGCTTTTCCTGTAATCACTCAATAATCAGCGCACTGACAACAGCCTGCAATGCAGAGAGAAAACAAATGCATACAAATTGCTCACTGAGGGGGACCTTGTCCAGCTTGAGCTTATGCACCTTGGCGGTGGCAGAGCCCATCAGCGCGGCGGCTGCGACCACGGCGGTTGTCTTCATGGTGAACCGATCCGGGGGAGCGGGATATATAAAGAGAAATGGAAGGAAAACAGCGACGAACGAAAGGGTGGTAAATGTCAATTTGATGGAGGATTGGATTTAACGATGATAAGAGGAAGAGAACGAGAGAGAGAGGAGAGGGAGGAGTACGTATGGATGCAGGCTGGAGCAGGTCGACGACAGCCGAGACGAGACTAGGCTATTCTTGTTTGGGGGGAGCCGATGACGATGGTGAGCAAAAGCGGGGCGGCGGGTGCAGCCATGAATGGCTATTGGGCCGTGGGGAATGGAGCGCTTCCCGATTCGGGCGCGACGGTGGCTGGGCAATAACACTGACGGTTATCACCATAACAGCGATAACGCTCGTGACCCGTGGAACCTGGAAGCAGCCGGAAGCTGTGATAAGCTAGCTGCTGCCGAGCCGCCCCACTGCTCATCTGACGTTGTGACTGAACAGTGAGCGCTCCGTACCTAGTTAACGCTGCTGGTGCCTGGCGGCTTCGTACCTAGGCAGCGTCGATGACTTGGTCACGAAGCCGATCGACGGAGCTACAAACGAGAAGATCTACAGAGGACTCCGCTTCAATAATAATGCGTATATATTGTTGTACATCATCTGCCCGGCACACTCTACGTACGATGGAATGGTACTGCGACGCTGCCCGGAATCCGTGCCCATTACAAATCAATACTATCTTCCACGTGATATCCCCCATGGTCCTCGTTTACCGGTAGAAGTCGAACCTGCAGAAACAAGTCAGTTAGAGAGGCGTAATCATACGAGTCAAAATATACGTATACGTACTTGTCGGATTCCTGGGTAGTCTTGACTTGGCTGGAGTAAGCGTCCTCCAGGTCAGACTGGATGATGTTGTAGCGGTTCTTGCGGACGGCACGCAGACCAGCTTCTTGCATAATGGCGGCAATCACGGCTCCAGAGAGAGGCTCAATGCGCACAATGAGCGAGTCCAAATCCACTTCGGGCGACAGCGACATCTTCGAGGCGATGGTAGAGAAGATAAGCCGGCGCTCACGGCGATCGCGCAGTGACGGAAACTCGATCTTTCGGTCGAGACGTCCAGGACGCAGCAAGGCAGGATCTAACGTATCGGCTCGGTTGGTGGCCATGATCACTTTAACGTTGCTTCCCTGGTCGAATCCATCCATCTGGTTGAGAAGTTCCAAAAGAATACGCTGAACCTCGCGGTCAGCACCTGTTTGGGCATCAAAACGCTTGGTGGCGATAGCGTCGATCTCGTCAATGAAGATGATGGCCGGCGAGTTTTCTCGTGCCATCCGGAACACGTCTCGCACCATTCGGGGTCCCTCTCCCAAATACTTCTGCACGAATTCCGAACCGACGACGCGGATGAAGTTGGCGGTGGTACTGTTCGCAACGGCCTTCACCAGCATTGTCTTTCCAGTACCAGGGGGTCCGTAGAGCAAGACACCGCGGGGAGGATCGATACCTAAAGCTGCTGTTAGAGACAGAAGCATATATAATAGTAGCTTGTAGATGACCAACCAATTTGTTGGTAGAGATCGGAATGCGTCAAGGGCAGTTCCACGGCCTCCCGGATTTCCTGCTTCTGCATATCCAGACCACCAACATCGGCATACGTCACATCCGGCTTCTCATTCGCACCAAGCATGGCAATAGACGAGTCTGCTTCAGGGGGGAGGATATCGACAAGCGAGTTGGAGTGTCGGTGGAGCGCAACGGACGAGGACGGCTTCAGCTTCTCTCGGTCGAGGGTAGAAAGAATTCGGACAACATAATTTGAACCGGTCGACGACTGTACGATTCCAGTACTTCGACCTGTCAGCACCAGTCCATTATTTGCAGGTAGGGAAGCAATACTTTTGATCTATAGCTTCCATGAACTGGCCGATCACCAGCGGAACACTCTGTATCCGTTTGATCTCCTCTTGAGCTCGCACCAGCTCTCTCTTTAAACTCCTGTATAATTTCCCCCGTATTAGCAACTTGGCCCTGGGTAATCCGCAATATATGGAAGATGCCTACCTTTGCTCATCTTTGATGTACTCTTCTTGAAGATGGATGTACCTAGGCGAGGCTCCAAGTCAGCAACGAAGAGAAATACGAAGCTTGTCAACGCACTCTAAATGCCTCTGTAGGCGCTTGAGCGTGGCGTATTCATCGCCGCTGTCACTGCCAGTGCCCTCCAGCGAGTCGATGATGGGCACCGAGTCCGTTGGAGTAGGCCGCTTGTGAGGCGCCACGCTGTTTGCCGGGTTCTCGACGGCAACGTCAGCCATGATTGAAAGCAATTCAAATCAAGTATCAAGAGGTATCCAAAGTTTGATGCTGAAAATATTTTCGAAGAGGTCGGCGATAAAGGGGACGGGATGGCGGTGGAAGCGGACGGTGGTCAGCGTGATTGTCGAGTGAAGCTTCTTGGATGGCCGGCAGGAGGTATCTCGGGGAGGTCACGTGATATCACTGTGGGGCGCTGTGCTAATGGCTGCAGCCACCACGAAGCAACGCACAGCAAGTTCAGCGCTCACCGTCATCATTTCATAGTGATAGATGTGTTAAACAAGCACATGTATGATTTTATTGTCGAATTTTCAAGGTGGCCGGAAAAACAACAGTAGTGTCCGTGCTTTTATTTCAAGATCGATAGCAAGGTTCGTTTCCACAGAAGCAGCCCCGGACTACATTAATGATACCCACGCAAAACCCCCTATCCTGGGGTGAAAGACGACAACATACATTGTGGTAAGCTGCCACATTAACTATGAAAGATAAAACAATAACCAACAACGATCGCCTGGTCAAAGGAGCGAGTGGAATTCCACGGAGACTTTAGTGCGTAACGGTCGAACTGGGACGGGAGGGCCAATCAGGGCCGCTGGAGGTGGGACAAGCACTCAGGCCGTGACACTCTTGTTCGGGTTGGAGGCCTCGGAGGGCAGTCGAAGTTGCAGGGGATTAATTACTGGGTACAATGTAATGAAGGATGACGGTGCGTGAACTTAGTAATAGTCATAATAATAACGAGTGGTGTCAGTGCAAGTACCAGTAAGTTACAGTAGTGATCAGGCTAGCCCATGGCCATGGATCGCCCCGGAGATCATATATATAGGTCAGATACGCCCCTCGTCCTATCTTTTACTTTAATTATTATTTTCCTTTTTTTCCTCTGGCCACTTTCCATTCCTTTTCCTCCAGTGCAGCCTCTCACACAAACCGATTTTGCGATCGGGTCTCCCATATTCGACCTGGCTGGCGTCATTCCGGATGTTGGCCAATACTTCTCTCATACTTGTTTCTGGCAATAAAATGTTGTGCTACACTGCCACAAGCACCCCCTTCAGGGCCATGGCCGTGAGGAATATGGCGAGTTCGGCGACCGAGGAGTGAAAAGCATCAGGCAGCGAGCGCTGGCGGTGGCCATGATCATGACATTGTTTGTCGGGCAGAGCAGCAGTCAGGAAGAAGGTGCTGCAGTCGGTTTCGCACCAGCATAAGCCATCGCCCCACTCGGCGGCCTGTCACGCGCTGCGATTGGCGGGCGGCCAGAAAGGGCGCCGACTGCCTGGAGCGGCTAGCGCGCCAAGAATCCATGGCCTCCCATTGGCCCGCGGCGCCTGGCCCGGGGCTAAACCCGATCCGGGGCATTCTGAATCCCCTGCAGGGCCGGCCGCCGCCTTCCATCTCTTTGAGCAAGTCCTGCTCGCTCCCTTCTCGCCAGCCTTGAACACCGACCGGACTGTCCCATCGTCTCGCCATTTGTCCCCCCCTCCCCCCGGTGCATCTCATTGTTTCCCCGCTCTGCTGCTCGTGCCCTGCCCTGCCAGGCCCTTACGTGCAAGTGCCAAGTGGACACCATACTACGCCGTCCGGAGTCCTCAGTACGGATACAGCCCTGCAGGAAGCCAGCCGCCTCTTGCGACCGTCGACCTCAGACGCCTCCACTCTTCTGCCCTGGCCCAAAAGAGCCTCCTGACACCTGAGTGCTCCATACTAATAGTATTAGCCTGTTAGCTGCTATTGTTACCAGGTACGTAACAACTAGGTTAGTCTCACTAACTTATGCTCCTGGGGAACACTCCCGTTTGTCCATTTGACTCGTTCTCGCCTTCCTTCCACTGGTGGTAACCGACCCGCCACGCACTGGCCCGTTGGTCCATCAGCAAAAGCATTTTTTATTACTATTATTACCGTGCCCAGAGTTCCCATCACATCCGATGTAAAGCGATTGTCTTTATTTTTTTTTTATCGTTGTTGTTTTTGTTTACTGCCCTGCTTGCTTCGAGTCGAGTTTCAGATGGCTCACTGTGCAGGCAACAGGTAGCCGCTTCTCGGTCGCGCCTTCCTTCTTCTGGCTCTGGCGCCCTCCCCCCTCTCTTCACTACTTAGTACTGAGCGCCCGGTCCCGTGACCGCGCCCTCCATTTCCGTCGGTTCGCAACTTTTGCTTGTCGCTCGCTCACTCACACCGCAAGCGCTATTTTCGGAATCCCCGACTCAACCACCTACCTCGATTCCTCGCATCACGTCACCATAGCTACCCAACCTTGTCGGTATGTTGGCCCTTTCCTTCAATATCTAAATATTTTTCATTGTTGTCGTCGCATTGCTCCTCCCGTGGATGAAGCGTGTCGTTAGCACTGCCCCCAAACCCGCTCGTCTTCTCCCTTTGACGCGTCGTATCCTCTTTTTTCCCGGGGCGTGACATCACCCAACCTTCATCCGAAATATTTGAAGGCAATGCCGGTTGTTTTTGCCGCGCCGTTGACCGTTCCTTGCACGTGTTTGTTGATGCCTTGCTGATCATCTTGACTTGTACAGATGGGTTGGTCGATCTACACGACATGAATGCGTGGCTAACTGATGCCTCGAACATCCCCAACCATGACAACGGGGCCTTTAACGCGACGACCATCGATCCATCGATGGCTTTCTTAAACCCGTCGCAGACACAACAGGACCCCGGCCAATTCCAGCGCATGTTCCAACAAAACGGCGTCCCGCGCAACGTGTCGCCCGGCTTTCACAACCTGAGCCAAGTGATCCCGTCGAAACGACCGAGACCGGAAGATGGCGGCATGTCAATGTCCCCAAGACAAGCGCCGGGGGGACTCCCCGCATCGCGATCCCAAACTCCTCAGGTTCCCTTTGCTGGCTACCAAGGCGCCGCCAATGGTAACACCCAGTTTGCAGCCTACCAACAGCATCTTCAACAACAAAGAGCTGCCGTGAATACGACACAATCGCCCGGCTTACAGGACTTTGACCAGCATGGCGTGCAACGGGTGCAAACTGCCTCTCCTAGCCCGTTCTCTCCCGCAGGCGCTCAGGTTGGAAACCAGATCTCGCCGCCCCAGTCAGACCAGGGAAGCCGTGTGAACACTCCACAGAATAATGCATTCATGCCAAATCAAGGTTTCCCTCAAGGCATGGCTCCTCAGTTCTCGCCATCTCCAGCCATGACTTCCAACGCAACATCCGCTTCAATGCAGGCTCAACTGGGCAATATGCCCCAAGGGTACTCGGCGCAGGCCATGGCTGCCCAGAATCACCGCCTCTATCAGATGCAGTTGCAAAACCAAGCCCGTCAAATGCAAGCTAATAATCCCGCAATGGCAGGTCGTCCTGCTGGTGCCATGAATCCAATGTCCAATCCTCAAATGGCTATGCGAGTAATGCAGCAGAATATGACACAATCAAACATGTCCAAACTGGGTAGCCCTGATGTCTTCTTGAAGAGTCTTCAGAAGTTCATGCTAGCTCGGAATCAGCCGTTGGATCTGACGCCCCAAGTGAGTGGTCGCCCAGTGCACTTGATGCAACTGTATGCCTCTGTTATGAAAATGGGCGGGTTTAAAAAGATCACGGCCAGCAACATGTGGCCTGCTATTGCTCAATCCTTACAATTTGCGCCCCAGCAATACCCCAATGCCGCTATAGAGATTCGGGATATATATGCGAAGAACCTAGCAGGCTATGAGCAGGCTATAATAAACTCGCAACAGCAGAAGCAATTGGACCACATGCAACAGAACGTGCTTCAGAGACCGTCTGGAGATGCGAATATGATGCAATTTCAGCAATCGCCTATCAAACCAGGGCCTGAATTCGACCCCCAGAATCCCCAGAATTTCGCATCTTCTCCGCAAGTTGGAGCTTCAATACAGAATAACATGCATCCCGGTGCAGCTAATGGTCTCCAAACGCCCCAACAGCCTCGACAAGCTAAACCTCGTCCACCTCAGCAACCTCAACTTCCACATGCCCAGAATCACCAGCGAACGAGCGTTCCTCGACAGCCCCAGCCTGCTGATCCATCTCTACCGCCGCAGGTGGCCCAGCCGGGAACGCCTGTGAAACCATCGGCCACCCCTACCACGAAACCCGTCCCTGGACCGGAACAACCGCCCCCTCAACCTGTGAAAAAACATATTGAAGATCCGTTCAAGGCGACTGTCTTGAAAGATGTCCCCAGGCATGGCCCTGTTGTTTTGGACGAAATTTATCAAATTGGAGAAGACATCTTGAGGTTAAAGCCTAATGTCCCTTCTTTTGGAGAGTTGGGTGTTATTGACATATTCGCGCTGACGATGAGTATAAAATCGGGAATCAATGCTGAGATACGCGTGGCTTTGGATACTTTGACGACTATTTCTTCGGAGCCCGCAATTCCGATTCCTTTGGAAAACTGTGACGACCTTGTCGAAACATTAGTTGATGCTGCTGAAGAACAACTTGATTTCCTTGCTGAAAATGCCGCCGAGGTCTCTGACGACATGTGCTTACCCGCCTACGAAGAAGTCATCCGCGGGTGTCGGGTTGAGATGACATCTCTTCTTGATGTCCCAGAGTTTGGGAGTCTTGCTTATGAGCTCGACCGCGCAGCTGACAGAATACTCTGCATCACAGCCATCATGAGAAATTTCTCTTTTGTTGAGTCTAATTTTGGCATATTGGGGAGTCCTCCGGTTGTGAAGATGTTCTCCAGCATCATCCGTTATCTTGGTACTCGAAATATGATCCTACGGACTCACCAGAATACCTTGGATTTTATGAAAGATGCTGTTACGTATCTTAGTAATGTGGCGCAGACAGTTCATCTTCCTGGGAAAGAAGAAGCGCTCTATATGCTTCATTTCCTGCTGTCGTTTGCCCCATTGCCAGCTCCTATCCTCACACCGGAGGGAGTGACGTTCACCCCGTACAACCCGACTGTTCATAAGTACACACCAGCAGCCATTGACAGTCTTGCCAAGATCCTCGCTAGGGATGAGCCGAACCGGATGTACTACAAGGCAATTGTTAGCGGCGACGGCTCTCCTAGTCAAACTGAACTGCTTACTCGCGCTTTTGCATTGGCCATCTGCCCTATCCCGGACCAACCCCGAAAACCGCTCTCTTTGGCAGATGCACGCAAGGTCTTTCTCATGCAGGGCCTGTTAGCAGCAGAGATTCTTACAGATCTTGCTGACGGGGCAACGTCGCGATTGTGGCTACAATCAGCGGACGGGTTCGCAGTTCATCTGTTGAGGCTATGTTGTTTGCTGAGCACGGAGCGTATGCCGCCTGCCACCCATCGTCATCCGTCGCAGCGCGGCCAGGTGGACGTAGAAACACATGCCTATGGGTCGATAATCCACAGAGGATTGTGCATTCTTCAAAAGCTGGCCGAGAAAGCGAAACAAGAAGACGCTGCGTCAGGGCGTAGCTTCCCCTTGAATGTTTTGCCAAAAAGAGAAAGTCTACTGGGAGCCTTACTGACGCCGACGCTAGACGCAGGCGTTGTGAGGCAGTTAATCGCATACGCTGGTCTTGGGGATTAAAGTCGATAAATACCATTCTTGCATTGGCCGTGGTTTTTTGGAAGGGAGTCGATTTTTTTTTTTACATTGAACATTGAACATTCTTATATACTTGTACCTTTACTGTACTGTTATATTGAAAAAATCGTGGCCTCGTTTATTTATGAACGAGAATGCTTTGTTTTGTCTCCGTTTTGGTTTGGTTTGGTTTCTACTTTTTTTTAAGCGCTTGAGAGACACGACTTTACTTGACCATGTCCATATATAGTTACTTTACTTTCAATTCTACTACTGTACATGATCAAGACGTGGACTTGTTAGTTTCTACCCTTACCGAGACTTAATCGTCTTTGGAAGAGCAGCCAAAAGATGAGAGATATTGTAAGGAATTGATTCGAGTTGGCATTGAAGAACTCCAAACTTATTCATAGTTAATAATCCTTATGAAAGGAAATCGTTAAAACGATATTAATAAAAAACAACAACAAAGAGGTTTGATAACTTTGATACCCCACGCGCAGCAGTCGTTCCATGACAAGGAAATAAAAAAATAGTAATAATAAAACAGAATTACATGGATGCATTCAAAAAGAGCACACGAAATGCATGGAGGAGGGGGGGAAAACGCCAGAGAGATGACCAGAGGAACATTGAATAAGGCCTGCACAGAGGGAGACGTAGGATTGAGGGTGTTGGCGAGGTTGGCGAGTTAATTGTTAAGAGCTAGCTGTACAATTGGGAGAACTTTTGGACTCAACCAAAAATCTTTTTTGTAAAGACACGAGTGGGTAGCTTTTTTGAGAGTCGTTTAGAAATTTCGCTCGGTGAGGAATTTTTCGATTTCTGGTTTTTTCCAACCCTAATAGACGAAAAAACGGTTAGCAAACAAAAAAAAAGCAAAGTATTGATTAAAGAATATACCTTCACAATAATATGACCATTAAGCTGGTTTATGGTTATCTCGGGGGTCTTTTTGTGTCGAGGACCTCGAGAGTAAGATTTTATCTTGTCCAAGCCTAGAGCTTGCGTCAAATCAGATTTCAGAGCCTCGAGATCGCCCTCGGTTTTCTGAATTTTGGTCAATCGCGTGGTTCCGCCGGCCTTGGTCAATAGGTAGACCGGAAGCTGGTTGGAAGGTGTACGCCGTACAAAGTATGGGAGATTGGTGAGTTGGAGAGGAGGGCTTTGCACTTGTGCTACTTCAGCATCGGCGGTAGCGTTTGTTGTTTGCTTTCTGGTGGTGTCTGTCGAAGCCGGGAACTTGCGGGTGAGTTTTGCAAGAAAAGTCCTGGATTGTTGAATGGCGGGTAATGATTTGGGAGAGGAGACGCTGAGATAGATGTGTTTGTTTTGTTGGGTGTCTAGAATGTTGTCAGCTTCTTTTCTGTTTGGTCCTCTCTTTGATACAAGCTCGCGCAGGGAAGGGAGAGTACTCACGGGGTTGGGTTCGTCGCTGCGGACTGCACAGCAATGAAAAGGCACGCACTGACTTAAAGGACGACGAAAGACGCCCTGTCGAAGTGACTGACGACAGCTGGTGGCGCAAGGCCGATGGCATGGCCGAGGACTGCATTAATGAAGCCATTGCGAAAGCTCGCGGATGGTGTTTGTTGTTTGTAGTTCGACAAGGCAGACCTCGTCTCTGCTATGAGTGGGGCCCTCTTTGTTCAACAGAAGAGACTCGTGAAACAGATCGATACCAAATCGCACAGAAACGATGGCTCTCCAAGCACTGGCAAGCAGAGGTCGCGGTGCTGCTGCCGGGGTCAATTGGCTTGCCCAGATTTTCCATTTTCCCCGAGAGATCATGCGGCCAGGCGCGCTAGGCCCAACCGGGAATTAGCGCACCTACGCACATTTTCGGCACACTGAGAAAGTCAAAGATCCCCTCCTTCGCTTTATTGTCACCACCTTTCCAGACAGCCAACTCCCCTGCGAAATCTGCCATCCTGCCCAACATGGCGGACAACGCTCCTCCGTCTGCCGAAACCCTGCTCAAGGGCGCTGCTGCTCACCCTCCCAAGACCGCCGAGGAAATTGCCAAAGAATACGACCTGCTGCCCAAGTTGATTCCGTACCTCGACCGCCACCTCGTCTTCCCCCTCCTCGAATTCAGCAGCGGCCAGGATGACGAGAATGAAGAGGTTACGCGCGCCAAGTACGAGCTTCTCAAGCACACCAACATGACCGACTACGTCGCCAACCTGTGGCAAGAAATCAACAACTCCGACACGATTCCCGCCGAGTTTGTCAAGAAGAGAGAGGAAGTCCTCACCAAGCTGCAAAAATACGAGGAAGACAGCGAGAAGATCACGGATCTGTTGCAGGACGACGCCGTCGTCGGCAACCTCCGCAGCGACAAGGCCGCCAACTTGAAGTTCCTCGAGGAACAGCACGGCGTTACGAATGAGATGGTCAACACGTTGTTCGACTACGGCCGGTTTCAATACAGCTGCGGCAGCTACGGAAATGCTGCCGAGCTTCTGTACCAGTTCCGTGTCCTGTCGACCGACAACGACAAAGTTGCGTCGGCTACATGGGGAAAGTTTGCGTCGGAGATTCTGACCACCAGCTGGGAGGCCGCCATGGAGGAGGTTCAGAAGGTCAAAGACCTGATTGAAACTCGCCTTTTCAACAACCCTCTGGGTCAACTGGAACACCGCACCTGGCTGATTCACTGGTCCCTCTTCCCTTACTTCAACCACGACCCCGCCCGCGATGTCCTGACCGACCTCTTCTTCTCCCCAGCTTACATCAACACCATCCAAACAAACTGTCCGTGGATCCTTCGATACCTGGCTGCTGCCGTTATCACGAACCGAGGCCGTGCACACAAGAACACCAGCGCCTATCAGAAGCAGCTGAAAGACCTGATTCGCGTTGTTCGACAAGAGGGCTACGAGTACTCGGATCCCATCACCGGCTTTATCAAGGCTCTCTACGTTGACTTTGACTTTGAGGAGGCCCAGCAGAAACTGGGCGAGGCCGAGGATGTGCTCCGCAGCGATTTCTTCCTGGTCTCGGCGGCGGACGCCTTTGTTGATGCCGCCAGGCACCTGATCTCTGAGAGCTATTGCAAAATCCACCAGCGCATAGATATCAAGTAAGTATACAGCCACCAACTAGTTTCTCGCAGCGAATTAACATTGTGCTAGGGATCTGTCTACCCGTCTCGGCTTGGGCCAAGATGAAGGCGAGAAGTGGATTGTCAATCTCATCCGTGACACTCGGGTTGATGCCAAGATTGACTACAAAGAAGGCACAGTCGTCATGAACCACCCTCCTCAATCAGTGTACCAACAGGTCATCGAGAAGACAAAGGGGGCTTTCTTCAGAACTCAAGTCTTGAGGTAAGTTTAACAAGCTTTTAGTGAGTCAACACATCTGACTGGTTATACAGTGCGGCGGTAGCAAAATAAAATCAGCGGTGATTTTTGCGAGATGGCAATTTCTCAAAATCAATAAACGGCTACGAGCGTCTATAATCTACCATTTACAAAGTGCAGGGCTTCAGGCATGAGGCAGGCGTTCAGGAGGTTCGAGTTTCTTCTTCTGTATTCTTTCTTTCTATCACCTTTCCGGACATTTTGTGCTGGGAAAGAGGTGGATTTGTTTTCCTGATACGCTGTTATTGTGATGACTATTTTAAAAGCAACAGTCGACTAAAGTGATGATGGATGATGTATGTTGACGTGGTTTTATGAAGATACACTTATAGACCTAGCATCGGGTCCCAAGTTTTTGGCAAAAAGATATTCATAAAAAAGTACTAAGCGAGATATCTTCTCTCTATTGTAGTTACGTATTGCACTACCTTTTAAATCGCTCCATCTGCGCCACGACTTGCGGGCGCTTCTCATCCCACTCATCCCAGACAATCGAGTAGATGGCCGTATGCCTGCCCGGCACTTCGCCAGTGGTTCCATTCCTCTTCTCGAGAGCATCTACAGGGAGCACCACCGCGCCGCCAGGAAACACCCGGTCCCAGCGCGCAATCCCTTCGAGCTCAAAGCCCATACGCACCGCGATCTTCCGAGACGCCTCGTTGCCCGCATGACACTTCCATTCCACGCGACGCAGCCCCAGTCCCCCAGCAGATGGCGGGTCCAGCGTGTACTGCAACAGCAAGCCGATCGCGTTGGTGGCGACGTGCGTGTGCTGCGATGCGGGGAAGATCATGACGCCTATCTCGGTGACGGCGTTGGTCGGGTTCGTCGCGTTCAGGCTGATCACGCCGGCGTATTTTTCTGTTTCTTTTTCTGACTGTGCGTCGGCGGCGGCTTTGTTGATGATGGCGTACAGGCAGGTGTCGGGCATGGAATGGATGTGTGGGCTGTAGAGCTCGTTGACAAAGTCGGCTTCGGATTGTATGGCTGGCAGGATGAGATACGTCGAGATGTGCGGGAGGGCTTCGACAAACTGTGCGGCGTGCACGTTTGGCTGTGTATATTTTAGTGATTGGCGTGTTTTTTGGAATGGGATTAAAATGCCCTTACGTCAAATATCTCGAGCGAAACGAGATCGTTTTCCAGGCGGCGCTGCTCGTAGTGGAACGGTCCTTGGGCCATGGTTTGAGAAGCAGTTAATGGTTATTTCTGATAGAATCAATGTATATGTACGTGTGTAGTCAACAATGACTGGGCTTCTATTTTAGATGTACGTTGTCGGAGACTTTGTGACCCCGGCTCTAGCTGCATATGTAGGCAGTTGATAGTACATCACCATGCTCCTGCTGTTCTTCTCGTCCACTGTCTTGTATTCTCAGCTATCGGTGCAGTTAACTGGCGCATTTATAGCCTCTCTTTTCTTAAGCATTATTATTTTCTATTGCGTATATACTTTTCAAGACCCTCGCTTACCTGTGGCCAGCAAACTATAGTATATATTTTATCTAGATGACTGAAATGCAGATAAACTAACATCAGATGTCTATGCTCGGTCATCTTCGGGCGCTAAAAAAGAGGGGAACAAAGAAAACAAATCAACAATCACATAATTAAAAAAATCTTACCGCCGCTGGCCCACTACGGATTATTTATAAGAGCAGTGGCCCGCACCTAAGCATGTTACTCTTGCAACTTTCCTTTTTAGGTACTATCCAACCACGTCCTTGAACCATTCATTCAATTTTACTTATTTCTGGCCTTCTACTATTCACACTACCACCGGGTTCGAGTCCCGTGGCTCAAAAGTGTGTCCTTTTTTCGATTAACTGGTATTCTAGATGTGTTCGGTGTAATTTTTTTGGTTTTGTTCCGTCAGCCTGATATGTGGTGAGGCACTTGGGAGTTGTCGGTGAGTTAAACCTATTCAGGCATAACTCGCCAAGTCTGCCTAGCCATGCATTAGTTTAAAGACTAAAGATATCAGCTACATGGCTGTATATATAATTATATCAATAATTTACATGAAAAAAATAATTTTCACACTTTATATAGAAATCCTAGACGAATAACTATACAGGCTGGGAGAAGGGCATATTTTGGGAAAACCGTAAGGAGAGGAAGCCTTGTTGTGTCGCCCTTTGTGGTGGTGTTGTCGACAATGCATTGATGCAGGAGTATTCAAGCTAGAAGTATTGTCTCCTATTAGCCCCGCAGAATACTAATGTTTTAGCTATATCTTGTATTAGCAAGAAAATGGAATAATATTTTGAATTGGACAGGAAGACTAACAAGAAAACTGAAAACTTGAGAGAAAGGAAAGCTTGGAGGTCACTTGCTAGGACCAAGATGTAAACTCGCAGGGTTTGCGAATCTTGCGCGGCAGATAGTTGTTGAGAAGTCGTTTCATTAGCCCAAAGAAAAGATAATTAGAGAAGAAAAAATGAAGAAAAGGAGTAACGGCCATTACACCTCCATAGAATCAAGCATCTCTTTGCTCATCGCGCGAACAGACGCTTGGGCTTGGGAAGGCTCCACTCCAGTCTCATCATCGGAAGCAAGATTGACAGATTAAGAAAACATTAGCAGCCGTCATAATTGTATTTCGAGAGTACTTACCAAGAGGAGCCATCACAACAACAAAGAGCCTATATGACTTGCTTGAGAATATCCGCGGACCAGGAGCAGAAACCAACAGCTTAAGGCAAAAAGAAAAGGCTATCTGAATCCTAACATAGTGTGTTTAACCGAGCTCAGGGAAACAAGACGTCCTTCTTGATGGGCCGGCAGGAGTGACTGGAGCGGTCGAGGATTCCAGACAACGGGCGAAAGCCGGTCCTGGGCGAGCCCAAGGATGGTAACACTCTTGACGAGCTTGTGGACGTTCCTCTTGGTGAGGCGCGAAAGAGGCGGCGGCGGAGGAGGAGGAGGAGAAAGGAGTGTCGGTCCAGTTTAAAGCCAGCGACTTGCAAAGCTGTTGCAGCATTAGCAATCGTTCTTCTTTCAACCACTCACAAAACACCAAAAGGTGTAGCAAAAGTACAGCAACAGTCGAGAGTCGAGTAGATAGATAGGGGTACCAAGACAAGAGAGGAGAGAAGAAGAGAAAGAGAGGAAGAAGGGAGGAGGGACAGACAAAAGATCAGGAAAAAGGAAAGAGTCAGAACGTGTTTGACATGTGAATCTGACATAATTCCAAGAATACGGCGAGAGTACATTTGTACTGTGAGTCATTCCCAGTAAAAGCTTCTCAGGGAAGACACGGGAGGATCATGTACAGAACCTGAGCAACAAGTAATATTTATAACACTCTTAGTTAGAAAAGAGAATTTAACTTTTAGTTAAATAAGTGATAATAAGTACGTTACCTCTTGGATAAATCGACGGATCTGCCAGGCCACAGCCTGACGATGCGGCGAAGCCCTAACCCTATGGGAGTGTCAATTCACTATCATTTTCCAAAATGTCCTGTCAAATCAGAGCAATCCGATATCCATCGGCACTATATCGTTAGCGCTCGAGAAGATCCGCGTAAATAGGGAGATGGTGATGTGCATCCGGGGTCTTCTCCTTGGATCTTACTATAGCTTTGGATATTGTCTTGTTGTAGTATCCGTAGGGCCATGGCGTGACAGGACAGCGAATAACAGAGTAAAAGAAAAAACTGACTATATTGCCATAGCAGAAAAATAAAAATTAAAAGAGCAATTCACAAATCCGAAAACATTGAGACATTTGAAGAGAACTCCGAAACAAATGTTGATATATAGATGTCTTCTCAATGCTCCCTTGTTTGAATATGCTTTTTGCTGCTGCAGGCTCTCGGTCGAAGAATGATATTAACATTTCTTCGACGGTGTTGGTTTTGTTGAAAAAGTCGATTCGGCGTTCGCCACAACTTTCATATGTTGATGTGATGGCGAGGATTTAAGCCTGCGGTACTGTGATCCCGGCAAAAATAAATCCAACAAGAGACATGCTTCCCCTTGTTATGTATAATGGATATCTGCCAATGAAATTATCGAAGAAATACATGCAGTCTTTACTGCAGGCGTATGCACCTGGTCCCCCTTCTATTCCTCACTCTCTTTCTTTCTCTCTCTCTCTCTCTCTCTCGCTCATAAGAATCAGCGATTTCGACGATTATCGTATGGATGAGCACGTCTTCGAGGACGCTGGCTCACAGGAATAATCTCATTGATGTATGGCTCCGAGGAGTGTCCCGAAACGCCTTCGACGCCGGCGGACGTGATCATTCTTGCGGCTTCCTGGCGCTCGTATTCTCGAGACATCACAGCCAGATCGTTGATTTGCTCCTGAACCGAGAAATGTCAAAGGATGTCAGCGTTGCAAGAGGCTAGAGAATGATTGAGGAGCTCACCCGTGTCAAGGGCATTCCGTTAATTAAATATCCCTCACGGCCCTGGTATGCAGGTTAGCAATGAAAGTATTAAGAGGGCTGGATTGGTCTGGACCTGGTATGTAAACGGTCGAGCCGAGGCATTTGGACCGAGGAAATACTGAATATGCCCCAATACAATGTGACGAGAAAGGCCGAAGCCGGGAAGCCAATATTGCTGTTCGCGAGACATGACTAGCACTGAATAGAACTCCAAGTAGACGAGAGAAGTGCGAGAAAAAGTAGTATAGAACTCTTGAAGACAGGATATACGACCCTAAATACAAGTACCGATATCGTGGACACTCTTCCAGAAGCGGCTGACGGTGCTTTCAATAGATTGGTGCGTTGTAGAAGTGGATAAAAGAAGTACTAGGTTATATTATTGCTGTTATCTAAAAGGATACAGTGGTAGCTTTTAAGCCGGCGCATAGAATCCGTCAGCCACTCCTGCAACAGGGATAGCCCACCGTAGAAACAGTGCATATAACACTACCTAATACCTAGTACCTCCTTCAGGGCACGCGCCATCAACAGAATTGATCATGACTGTGTTTAGTATAAGCGTGTGTGGTGGTGTGTCGCACAGTCTAATCCAATAAATTCTTATAATGCCTTGCCCGTTCGCACCACCAGGTGTTGCTTGTGATTGATTTATTTCCCGCTCAGACCGTCCATTTCTGTTCACAATACTCGGAACCGTGACATCTGAACTGTGATTGACCGAAATTTTGCCTGGTTCTATCTGTGGTTGAGAGAGGGGGCCGGACGTGGAAAAAAGGGGAACGGCACGCCTCACTTTTTTTTCATTGCGCTCTGGAACGACAAAGTGAGGCTGCACGCTGACTATCCTTTTCAGCGAATACCAAAACGACGGGGCATTTAGACTTAGACTTGCCTATTTTTCATTCATTTTGCCCCTCCTCTCTCACTGCAGCTGGTGGGACTCGGGAAGTACGGAGTAAGAACTAAGCATGTTCTTTTTGACAGTCTCTTTCTCTCGATCACGATGATCAAGCCTGCATGCAGCACCCAGTGTCGTGGCCCCAAAGGACCTAGGCCTTGTCCTCGCTGGTCTCGAATGGTCTTTCTTACCAAAAAAAGTCCCTTTCCCAGGTGAAAAAGGGTACATACAGCCTGGCCAGAGGGTCAACTTGCAGACGGCCATTTTTGTGCAACAGATCATTTAAAATGCGTGCCCGAATGGAGCAGTAGATTTGGCCAGATTTAAATTGAGCCCCGATATTTATTTTATTTATTTATTTTATTTTTTTTCATCTCGTTTCTTCTTCTGCTGGGGGGGACACTTTGTTTGCTGTACAGCGTGCATGCAAGGCTTGCCCCTCAGAAGCGGTCTGCAACTTGTACCGAGAATCGTCGTGTGCATTACATGTACATGTACATGTTGCGTGTATATGTAGGTGTATATGCATGTATGTAGCTGTGGTTCGTAATCGGGTACCCAGCTGGCTACATAGACGATTTATAAAAAGGATACGTGGTGAGGTCAGGGTTGTTGCAAGATGCAAGTTGCGAGGACGCTAAATTCCCCGGATGGTTTCAACTTTCTGATGCTCGCATATCCGGAAATCACTTGATTTGGTGGTTTTCTTAGAGGAAATATTAATAATATTATTTACGGGTTATTTCTTCTAAAAAGAATCTTTGTTTTTTTGTTAATAGAAGTATACAGATGTACTGCATAGTCCGCCTCAACTTGGATTTCACCAGCACATGTACATCAATGATGCATGACTTGAATCTATTCACTTTGAGTTAAGATAAACAAAGTACGATAATTGGCACTAGCCGTATCTCCTATTTGAAACTACAATAGTTTTAAACATTTTGA
Source organism: Talaromyces wortmannii (assembly GCA_001939245.1). Lineage (NCBI taxonomy): Eukaryota > Fungi > Ascomycota > Eurotiomycetes > Eurotiales > Trichocomaceae > Talaromyces > Talaromyces wortmannii. The sequence continues at coordinate 223,820 of MJVA01000941.1, forward strand.
AGCCTCAAACTGAGAATCTAGGGCGAGAAGTGAGGCAACGCCCAGACCGGACTTTCTTTTTTTTATATCATCTGATACACATCTAGATACAGAAATGAAAGCTGAAACCGTCTGTGGATATTTTCCAGGAAAAATAAAGATTTTAACGCCACCAACCCTAATTACATGTAGTACATACCGGATTTTCTTTGGCACTTTCTGTTTTGGTGCTCATCCCCTCGTAGCCTTTGCTCCCGGAGTACGGAGTAATTATAGAATTAGCAAGATAGTACTCAATTACATTATTTTATAATATAATATCGTTCTTCTAATCCTTGTTCTTTTTCAAACTAAATTATAGTTTTTTCTATCTTCTATATACACGATAATGTTTTAGAACACATATATATGTATTCAGCTCACACACTCCGAATCCAATCCACGAAAGGCGCCACGGCGACATGAACATCATACGCATCAACCTTCTGGCACTTCTCCCATGAGGCCACCAGTCCAACAAGCTCCTTCGTCTCCTGACTGATGACCATGCCCCCGACATCCCCCTGACACGCATGCGCCGAGTACGAGCAAATATTGCTCGCCGCATCCAGATCCAGCAAACCCGCGTACGAGCGCGAACACTTTTTTAAGGCGCTCACCCGCTCACTCACATGCTGTGGCCCATCAGGCGATGAGCCCCAAGCCACGACATTCACCTGCGCGCGGTTCTTAGGAAGCGCAGCGCCGTTGCTGGGCAGGTGAGCGTGGCCGATCCAGTCGACCGCGTTGTCTAGGGTGATAACGGCGATATCGTGCGCGGCGCTCTCGGACTGGTACTCCGGGTGGATTTCGATGTGGTTGATTTTGATCATGACCGGGTGATGGCTGCCGGTGTTTTGGAGCACGATGCTGGCCGTCATGATTTCCGGATTGGAGACACAGCTGGCGGTGGTGAGCACTTTGGTTGGGCCGATGAGGGCGCCGCTACAAATATCCGCTGTGCGGCTGATGAGGTGGACAGAGGCTGGGAACTGGCCCTGTTGCGCGGCGCTTCCTTTCCACAGGGCGTGGATGGGGTGGATGAGGAGGAGGGAGAGGAGGAGACTGAATAGGGGCGTCATTTTGTTCGAGGTATCATCAATTGATGATGAGACGGATTCGAATGAGGATATTGAGCTCAGCGAGTTAAGGAAGAAAGAGAGAAGGAAAAAAAAAGCGTATCGTTCCAGGGAGGGAAATGTTGTTTATGTATTCGGGAATTTATATCTAAACCCAATTGTGAAAGTTCAGTCTTTGGGTAGGTCAACAGAGTCAAATTACGCTGTAAGTCGATGATCTCGCAAGACCATGAAAACACTAAGTTGATGAATTATGGATATATCCCCGCTGATCGTCGATAATGCGCTGGTCTAGTGAGTTGCGATTCAATGGACAATTATAGATTCAATAGTCCGTCACGACCCACTTTTCCACGATCGTGCATAGTGCTTCATATCTTGATATATGTATTTTTTTCGAGATCAAAGGGCCACATAGTAACATGATTTATAGAAGTATCAGTGTATTAGCCATAGCGAAGCTCAAGAAGCTAGAAAGTGAAAAAACTTCAGGGTAAAATAGAGCTACAGCACCTCACTCATGCCAGCCAGCCACATTAGCAAAAGTGATCAACCAAGAATTTTACTTACGTGTTATATCCTTAATAGTCATCTTAGCATTTCAAAGAAGGAAACCCCCAGCTGGAAATGGTACATAGAGCTACCTAGGTACGAGGTATACACTCGTCGCAAGGCTGAACCTAGCCCTGGCTTCAGCTCTTGAGTAGTATAGAGAGTACTCATTCGTTGATAAATCAGATCGAAACTCTTTTCAAAAGTAACAGTAAAGCTACAACCTACACGTGTACGAGTAATTACTTACTAGGACGTATCGGTAGTATGGCACCCAACGTGACCTATGAGGCAAAGCAAGGCAAGGCACGTGGCTCACTTGGAAAAAAGAAATAAACAAACCCACGAATCATTTTGTTTTCCTAGAAAAGCAAAGCAAAGTACTCTGTACCCTGATAATCTCAAGAAGATGGGGTACACGCTAGAGAGACCGGTCAAAGCCAGCTTGACTATTTCTTGGCAAATTCAGTACCCGGTATATGAGACAGTTCAGTTGATCGAGTGCCCGGTAACGAACAAGGATGATCGCTGTTCAAGTCCTATATTAGCCGATGTATTAAGAGTTACTTGTCGGCATGATAATATTCAATATTCAATGAAGGTACCCTAGTCTTCGCATATCAGTGTAGAGTGCATATTCCGGGGCTCAGAGTAGCCCGGGGAACGAATCTGTCCAGCATAGCTCCAGGTGAAAGAGAGCAACTCTTTTAGTGCATGTATAGACATGTCGAACTAATGTCAAGTATTTACACATACAATAGACAGAACAACGTGATCTTCATTATTTCTATTTCGTAACTTGTCTCCATGACGCCACAAACTATATCTACTCTGGCGGCACATACGGCGTCACCAGCATTTCACTGAACCTGCAAATAGTCAGTATATGATTCATAAATATTGCCAATCGAAAGATAAACGCACTTTTCGAGCTTTTCTTTCCCTCGCACCTCTTCCACAAGAAGAGGCATCCTGACAACGTTGAAATCTTCATATAGTTCCTCAATCTGCTCGAGATATTTCTTCTGCATCTTCCTCCGCGCGTTACACTGCTCGCACGGGTTGTCGTTCTTGGGGAACAGCAGCTGATTAACAACGATCGAGTGGGTATCAATCGAGTAGCTGGTCAACTCCTGGATCATGCGCTCCGTCTCGTACAGCGACAGGAACTCTGCAATGCACACGCAGACAAACGTGGTCATGTCAGCATTCTTAAACTGCGTGTTGACCTCGCCAATGGTCTCGCGCAGAGATTCCATCTTTTGCATCAGTTCGTCCAAGTTCTGTCCACCGGGAAGTCCGCCGCGCGAGCCAAGGACGGAGTTGAGCATGGGACCAAACTGGCTGGATAGCTGCGACAATTTGGCAAGGGCCTTTTCGAGAACGGTGGGGAATTGGAGGAAGCGAAGGGTGTGGCCGGTCGGGGCAGTGTCGAATACGATGACTTCGTAGGAGAGGGATTTGACTTGTTTCAGGACCTCGGCGAACGACATTGCTTCGTCCACACCGGGAATCTGTAGATATTAGCATTATACAAACTTTTAACAAAAAGCAATGGAGAAAAAAAAGATCTCACGCTAAAAGCCAGATCCTGCATCATGCCCCCCATGCCCAACCCAGCCAACGGGTCATCCTGACCTTCTCCCCCCGTGGCAAGCAAGTCCTGAATACTCCCATTCGGATCGATTTCCATCGCGCTTAGGTTTGAGAATCCGTCGACGAGCCGGGCTTCCTTGCCGAACTTTTGGCCAAAGGCATCGCTGAGGTTGTGTGCGGGGTCGGTCGAGATGAGCAGCACGGATTTGCGGACCTTGGCGAGCTGGATGGCGAGCGAGCATGAGGTTGTTGTCTTGCCGACACCTCCTTTGCCTCCGACGAAGATCCATCGCAGGGTCTTTTGGTCGAGGATGGATTGGAGGGTAGGCTCAAAGGCCTCGTCGTCGTGGATCACCGCGGTCGACGACATTGTTAGTTGCGTGTGTTGGTTCAGAGGAAGAGAAAGTCGCCAGCTGATGCACTGTACTGTACAGAAGACGTGGCTTTGACTTTGTTTTCTTTCTTGTCGTCAACAGAAGATTCCGGAAGACCAGGCCAGGTCGCTCGCTGTTGGCGGGGCGGCGCCGCAGTGTGGGGAGCTAGCGACTTCCTCGTGCAGTCCCTGCTGTCTACAACATCTTCGATTGTTTATTCGACACGTCCATTACTCGGCTGTCTAGTCGATGCTACTTGGCTATACACTGTTTAGTGGCTCGCTTGCTTGTGCTCTCGACCCAGCGAGCTCCACTGGCAGAAATCCGAAGCCTCGATGGCGGGCGGCGGTCTCCGAAGATTGATTTAGGTATATAACTGACCCCGCAGCCTGCGCAACGACAGAAAAAAAGAGGACGACATCAATTGATCACTTCAAACGCTTCCTATGGAAACAAAGGAAAATATCCTGTCCAACACACCCGCAGAGCGTCTTGCACTCTACCAACGTCAAATCAGCAGCTCCGTTGAGACAACCCAGAGCACAATGGCTCGCGACCCGATTACCTGCCATGTGCTCAACACCTTGACAGGCACGCCCGCAGCAAATCTACCGTGCACATTGACACTGCTGTCCGGCGGCACTCAGTCCGACAGCTTCACGGCCACCACCGACTCGGACGGACGGATCAAGGCGTGGGAGACATCCGCGAACAACACAACAACAGCGAGTATCCTCGGCGCGCTCCCTGCCGCAGACTCCAAGACGAACTGGTCGATCCGCTTCGACGTCGGTCCCTGGTTTGAGGCGCAGGGCATCGAGAGCTTTTGGCCCGAGGTCGAGGTCAAGTTTACGGTCCGTGGGCGCGGCGTTGAGGGCCAGGATGGGTGGCGGCATTATCATGTCCCGGTGCTGCTGGGACCGTGGAGTTATTCGACATACCGGGGGTCATAAAATTGATATACGAGGCTAGAACGATTCTGATGTCAGGGTTTTGCGTGCGTCGAGGATGAAGTATGAGTCTCAACCAATCAGCTAGGGATTGCCTACAATGCGCCGTCCTATACCATGGTTATAATAGATCGATATTGTCGTCGCTACACGTCAACGACTTGTTTCTTATTTCTTTTAAGCGTCTCTAGGAAGAGAGGAAGAGAGGTTTCTGGCTTTCTTATTGGACTTGCTTTCTCTTATCTCCATATCTACATTGGTAAAGATATACTGCATACACCCGGTTCGTCAAAGGGAAATAAGAGGAAACATCTCGGAGAAAAGTAATAAAAATTCTACTAAACTGCCATTTTTTCGATCTATCCTCATTCAGAAGCATATATCAACGGACCGTGGGTAGAATAACCCTACATTGTTATGTAGAACCCATACAATATGCATAAACCAACCCATTAGCGGTGTGGGTTCGGCTTTTGCACGACACGGTTCTAGAAGGCCGGCCACGTCATAGTCTACCGGGTTCAACAGCGCACACAGTAAAATATTAAATTAATCTAATAATATTACAATTGAACTATAACTACAGTCTACAACCAACTTACCCCTATAGATGTCAGACACAATTGACATAAAGCCCCCGCCAATCGGAACAGGGTTGCATGCAGTGCTGACCGACCTTCTGCCGCGCCAGTACGAAGCAGTAAGCCCATGCAGATCCCGCCATGATAACTCCGAGACAGCATTGAACAGTTTTTAACAGTCACAGATTAATAATTAATAACAGAACCATAAGAACCATACAGTCAGAGCCAGTCACAGCAAGGAGAAGCATTAATAATGAAAGGAGCCATTGCGTCATCGCCGGCCTGCCAATCAGAAGCATGGGACCCCACCGGGTGGCCAGCGCGCGGCCTGTCCGCTCCGGGACTAGCCCGCCGCGCCATTGGCCAGTGCCGGCCGCGCCCCGCCTGGGGGCGGGTGTTGGTTGGCCGGACGCGGGCCCGCCTTCCCACTCGGGGCAGGCGCGCGTTGGGCCGACCGAAATTCCTGTCGTCGTCACCGTGATCTCACACCTTCTTTGCAAGGACACACGACAGGCATAACAGATCATTATCACCACTGCAAGCCATTGGCAGGTCTGGTAATTTCGTCTGTGTGGAGAGGAATATTACAAAATAAAAATTACCACAAAAATAAAAAAAAATATTAAAATCCAATTGGCGGGAAACCGAGAAACTGCAAAAAAAAACCCGCTTAGCTAATCCGTACTCTCGGGCACGGGACGTACCAGCCAGTCTAGTCTCGCCCATCGCGAATTCCCTTTAAGCCCGGCTACGTCACTTTCTCCTCTCCTTTCCTCCAAATCCGTTCTTGGTACTGCACTGCATCATCACGTTCAACAGCACAGCGCATGAGCCTCACTGAGACTCTCGACCATCGCGACGGCCTGTTGATGTTGATGCCGCCTGCTTATTTTTAACCCTGCTTGCTGGTCTTGTCGTGTCCTGTCACGCGTTGTGTGTCTGTGTGTCTCTCGGGTCATCGAGACCGCCATCGTCATCATCTTTTTCTCTCTCTCTCGCGTACTCGCTCTCGCTCTCGCTCTCGCTCTTCCCCCTCCACCACCCCCCCAAGATCATGTCTGCTGCCGTCGCGTCGAGGACGTCGCCAGCAACCATATCCTCGCCCATGGACTCGAAAAAATCCGCCGTCAAAGCTGAAGGTACGTGCTACTGAGAGACCACATTGCGTCCGCCCTACTTTTTGCGCTCTTATTTTCTGCTCCCCTACCATGTCCCCTTCTGGCCTAGTGGCCCGCCACCAGCGAACATGGTTCATCGCTGCAGCTGCTGCACGTCATGACCTCACAATTACCCTTCTCAAGCTGTTGCTTTATTATTTTCTTATATTTTATTTTCACTATCTGTTTTATGGATTGCTAGGCAGAAGCGCCCCCAAGCCATTTCTTTGCGCACCTGATCTGGTCGCAAATTGCGCCTCTGTCGCTTCTGTCGCATCAACTTCTCTTCACTTTTGATTCATATCGTTACCCTTTTCTTCGCGCCATTAACGTTATCCTCGTCGCAGATCCCTCAGCCGACGCAAAAGATCAGAAAGCCTCTGCGGATGCAGAATCGCTGCCGCCGCCGCCTCGCCCTGCTGCCACCGGTGCTGGCGAGACTCCGGACTACTTCAACTCCGTCCACAACCCATTCTCCCTCGAGCCCAATCCGTTCGAGCAGTCGTTCGGCAACCCGGCAACCGAGACGCCGGGCAAGTCTCTGCTGCCTCCTGTCGCCTCGATCACGTCGCCTGCCCTCCCCGGCACCAGCTCTGCCAACTACAACTGGCCGAACTCTTTGCGATCAGGACCGCTGAGCCCGGCAATGCTGGCTGGCCCAACTGGCTCGGATTATTTTGATAACATCGGACGCGGCTTCCCCACCCCCAACGAGTCCTCGCTGCGAACTGGCTTGACGCCTGGTGGCGGAGGCTCGATGTTTCCTGCCCCCAGTCCCAACACCCAATCGCTTCTCAATCAACTCCAGGGCGGCGGCGCGACTCCCTCCACGCTCGAGTTCCACCGCACCGCTCTCAACGCAGCCAAGCGCAACGCTTTCAATGTGCCCACCTCCAATCCGACCAGCGAGCCCGAGCAGTTGGCACCCACCACCATGGACACCAAAACTTCGCAACCCGCCGCGGTCGATCCATTCACCCACCACGATGCCGCCGACGCTGCCAATGGCCTCTTTATGCTTGCCAAGGGTGGCCAGGGCAACATCCCTACCCACAACGCCCCGAATCAGCCCTCCGAGGTAGCGGATGCCAAGCGCACCCGAAACGCCAATAACTCGATCAGCAGTGGTCACGAGATGACGGCAGAGGGATCCGACACCCAAGGCGAGCAGTCGAAGCCATCCAGAGCTAAGGGAAAGAAGAACCCGCCTGCCAAAGCCGCAGCTCCAGTGAACGGACGCCGCAAAGCCGACGAACCGGCCAAGGGCCCCAACAAAAAGGCCAAAACGAGTGGTACGGCTGAAATGACTCCGGAGGACGATTCTGATATGGACGATATGAAAGATGACTATGGCGGGAAGGACCCGAAGAAAATGACTGATGAAGAAAAGCGCAAGAATTTCCTCGAAAGAAATCGGTACGTATTGAATATCTACAGATATATCTAAAAACATCAAACTAACAAACACAGGGTCGCCGCCCTCAAATGTCGCCAACGGAAGAAACAGTGGCTCGCCAACTTGCAAGCCAAAGTTGAAATGTTTACCACCGAGAATGATGCCCTCACTGCGACAGTCACACAGCTCCGTGAAGAGATTGTCAATCTCAAGACACTTTTGCTTGCGCACAAGGACTGTCCAGTCTCCCAAGCTCAGGGCCTCGGTCCATTGATCATGAACGGCATGTCAGCCGGCTTCGACCCCCATCCCTACAATATCGCAAATAATATGGCCATGCAACCGGGTGGTCCGATCCCCGCCCAAGCCCTTCGCCGATAGACACGCAGAGAAATGATTTCCAATTTGCAATGACGTTTCACGAAACCAGATATCACATGTCGCCGCCCCAACTCTCTTGCTCTCTCAACCCCAGAGCACTTCCTTACAACATCCCTCTCCCTCCCCTACATGGAAGCTTCTTCTATTATATTTTGTTAATTTCTTTGCATTATTGGATACGGCGGTCGAAATTTCCTTCTCTACTTGTGACATCACTTGAAGCCATGGCATGGGCGGAGTTCTAATGATGCTTTGGACAAAAAATGGACATGGTCAGGACCGGATACTGGTACATCATTTCCTACCTTGAGGCGTGCGCAGTTTTCCCTTTAAAATCGGATTGCCTGGGGTTGCTTGTCTCTTTTCAGTGTACTTTTTATTCCTGGTTTGTTTTATTTCGTGGTTGACTGGTGGCGATTGTTTCGGTATGGTTGCTTTTATCTGGTGTTTCGGATCTTGCTGTGCTTTTTCTTCCCCCCGCTATTCTTAATCTCTGTTTATCTTCCTATGGGAAGTTTTTTATTCTCTTTTCTTCTATCCGTTTTCATTATTCTTCTTTTCCTTGTTTGATATTTTACTTCGCGATGCTTTCATCTTCTTGGAAGATGATTCTTGCCCCTGGTCTAGATCGACCTATTACTAGCTACATTTCAGATCAGATTAGATCAGATCACTTGTTAAACAATGAACTAAGTAAACGCATGGTTCAAACTGATTCGCCGATAATTTTTATTGTAAACTAGTTTAATTAAACGCGGTCATGGCGATTAGATTGTTGTTATCGAAGCCAGCCAAACAAGACAAACCAAACCGAGTTCGTCAGGCAAACACGTCCCGCACCGCGACACAGCTTCACTCTTTACTCAAAGTACATACAACCAATTCCTCGCGGAGCACTTGAATGCCGAATTCTTTCAGGGTGCTGTACGAAAAGACAAGGTATGATATAACGGTTTCCGGCGGTCTTGACATATACACTATACACACGAGCAATTCCTACCTGCAATGTCCCCGCGCAGGCCGACGGCCCGACCGAATCTGAAAGCTACCTGAAGAGAATACCTTAAGAAAGAACTACATCTGAAACCGAAGAATTCAAAAAGAAGGGACGTTTTAATCGACCCCAAAAAAAAAGAGAGAGAGAGAGAAATGTCCGCTCGACGCGCCCCAGCGCGCTCCCGCCGCGTCGACGATGCCCTTTCCCAACTCGTCGACTCGCTTCTTCCCCCCATGACCCTATCCGCCGACGACGAGTACTCTGCCGACGAAGAAGACGCGCTCGCTGCAGCCGAGGAGCACCGCCATCGAGACCGGCTCGATCGTGCATGGCGCATTCTCGAAACGACTCGAACAGCAGACGACGAAGCCGCGGCCGCGGCCGCCGAGAATATCAACAATGCCTCTGATTTAATCAAACGGAAGTTGTTGCGGGATAATGCGAGCCCAGATAAAGCGGTTCGGTTTTCGAATCTATATTCGAGGCTATTGACGCAGCCGGTTCTGGGTCAGAAGTGGGCGATTCTTTATTTGTTGTTTAAATTGTCTTCTGGTGATGAAGCAGAGGGACAACAAGATGGAGCAGCAGACGGGGGTCGAAGTAGGAGCCCGCTGATGAATGAAGGGAATCTGGATAACATGCTGTTCAAAGAATCATCGAAAGATGTACGATCTGGCATGAGGATTGCCGAGGACGACGACGGGCCTGCCATCGGTTCGTCCGTTTCACAGCGTGGAGAGCGGCCTGAAAGGCGGCCTTCCTTGAGAACCACAGTTCAGAAACAGCGGACTCGGCCAGCGGCGGTGGAAGAAGACAGAAACACCCTTCCAAACCGACAGCGAACGACAAGCATGGCAAGGGAAGAAACAACAGCCTCTCCACAGACGACAGCAGAAACAAAGTTAACCGAACCATCACTGCTGCGCGATCTTCCTTATATCCTCCAAGGACTGTCTTCATCGAATGTGGAATTCTCGTCCAATACAACCCTGAAATTGCCGACAAACCTTTCCATCCCAATGACATCGCTGCTGCACACATTAGCCGAACCGTGTTTACTTTACAAGGGACTTTCTACTTTTGTCGAGGGTTCAGAGGGCGGACTTGTCAGCCAGGCTCTCAGGGCCGCGGTTGGAAACGAACTGCGATCTTATCTGAGCCTGGTTGCTACGTTGGAAGGCGAAATTCGAAGGGCCTTGACTGCGGCGGCTGACGAAACAGACCCTAAAGGCGCTGTCAAAGGTGCTGTCACCTTGAAGCGCTGTGTGATATGGACCAGAGAGGCGACCATGGCACTGCGACTGATGAGCAGTATGGTTGACCAGTCAAAAGGTATCTTTGCCTTTAGATTCGTGCTATTGAAAATATACTAACCTTTAAATAGACAAAAAGGGCGGCCAGTTAATCTCCTTGGTGCATGGCTTTTCTTCGTCCCATGGCGACCCGTTTGTAGGCAATTTTGCAGAAAAGTTATTGACACACGTCACCCGGCCCTTTTACGATATGCTTCGACAGTGGATCTACGATGGAGAGCTGTCCGACCCGTACATGGAGTTTTTTGTTATTGAGCCTGAGTTCAGGCCGAGCACAGATCCTCGCCGCATAGCCTCGAGCGTGTGGGAGGACAAGTACAAGCTCGACGAGGGGATGGTCCCTAGTATTATTACCGAGGACTTTGCGAAAAAGGTTTTCCTCATTGGTAAATCCTTGAATTTTATTCGATATGGCTGTGGTGATTCAGCGTGGGTCGAAGCCTATTCCAAGGAAGCGTCCAAGGAACTCCGTTATGGAGATACTGCGACGTTGGAGATATCCATCGACGAGGCCTACAAGACGACCATGGCGCGTTTGATTCATTTGATGGATACCAAATTCAAACTATTTGAGCATTTGCGAGCCCTGAAAAAATATCTTCTGCTCGGACAAGGAGATTTCATTGCGTTGTTGATGGAGTCTCTTGCGTCGAATCTTGACCGGCCTGCTAACTCGCAGTATCGGCATACCCTTACAGCTCAATTGGAACACGCGATCCGGTCATCGAATGCGCAGTTTGATTCTCCGGACGTGCTTCGCCGGCTGGATGCGCGAATGCTGGAGCTCAGCCACGGCGAGATTGGCTGGGATTGTTTTACCCTGGAGTACAAAATCGACGCCCCCGTGGACGTGGTTATTACTCCCTGGGGCTCGACTCAGTATCTCAAAGTGTTCAACTTTTTATGGCGCGTGAAGCGGGTTGAATTCGCACTGGGAAGTTCGTGGCGCAGATGCATGACCGGAGCGAGAGGTGTTCTTGCTAGTGTGGAAGACAAAGTCGGCCCAGACTGGAAGCGAGCAAGATGCGTCATGGCCGAGATGATACACTTTGTCTGTCAGCTGCAATACTATATCTTGTTTGAGGTGATCGAGGCCAGCTGGGACCAGCTGCAGGCGGAAGTTTCAAAACCTGGGTGCACGCTGGACGACTTGATTGACGCTCATACGAAATACCTCAATTCAATCACTCACAAGGGACTCCTCGGAACAGCTTCTTCATCTACCTCGCGCAGCTCGACGTCGGGCAAACAGCCAGAGGAAAGCTTTCTCAGCCAGCTCCACCAGATTCTCAAAATCATGCTTTCCTACAAGGACGCCATTGACGGGCTGTACTCTTTCTCCGTGGCTGAGTTCACACGCCGCCAGGAAATCAGCGCGAAAATCGAAACTCGCACCGCCCAGGGGCTTTGGGGGGTTACTGAGCGCGATCTCCCCCCTTCTGCTCGTCATCCCAAACAGGCTGGCGGGGATGCGGAACTGTCGGCAGACGATCATATGCTCCCCTCGCTTCGAAGCAGACTCAGTGATCTTGCAGTGGATTTCAAGGCGCGGCTCAATGTCCTGCTAGGCGATCTCGCCTACCAGCCTGATGTGGATATGCGCTTTCTGGGTGTTAACATGAATTTCAACGATGTGTACGAGCCTGTCCGACGCCGCCGTACGAACACTACGACGGGTGCGTCGTCTAAAGACCGAGAACGCATGCGGCGAAAGGCTGGGGGTAGTAGCGTGGACAAGGGTGCGAGTGTGAGTGCGAGTGCACAGAATGACAAGGAAGTGCCGGAGGGAGCTGCTGCTGCTGCTGAAAGCTAGCTGTTACATTTTTTCTCTGGTTTAGTCAAGATGTGTTTTTTGTTGTATAGATTATGCATGCACGACCGGTGTTGGCACAGGAAAGGCGCAGTGGCTTGACGTCCGTTTTATATCCAATGTTGCAATATACCCTTTTAGATTCTGAATAGCATCCAAATTTATGACATTAAATATGTACTATATACGTAAAAGCGATGTGTAGCTGTCTGTGCTGGCTTAGCACCGTTCCTTGCCGCTTTAACGTAATGTTATATGATAAATCATGCATCGTTCTCAAAGCTGTCCTAAATATTTACTAAGCAACCCTAAGCTATTACTGAGCAACTATGAGTACTTTTTAAGCGTATCTAAGTAGTATTAAGCGCTTATTATTCTATTTAATTCTTACTAGTAAGATGTTGAGAGTAGTAATTTTACTAGGTATAATAGTTATTGATAAAACTGGTAAATTTTTTCTCCTAAGGACTTTTTTTAGGGCTATATTTGCTTAAACTTAATCTATCTAAAGAAAAATATCAATATAAGGTTATAATAAAAGGAAGAAAGCCTTGATATAATTTCTATTTGCTATTAAAAGGTCTACTGTTTAAAATTTAGTTATTTTAGAGTTATTTTATTTTTCTTAAAGCCTTAGCTGATCATAATATTTACTACTATCTAGAATAATATAATGTTAGCTTGGTTTTAAACTAGTATCTTTATTGTATGATAGCACTAGTGACATACAGATAAGGCTATAAAGAGTTCACTTCGCCACTCACCAGTCTTTTCCCGTAGTTCTTTTTAAATTCTCTCTCACCAGAGTTCATACCTATTTTTACTATTGGTCCTTTAAAGACCATGGCCGGAACCGTTCACGTTCATAAGGCTAGAGATAATGTTTCTACTATTAGTCGAGCTAGAGAGCGAAGGCGCCGGCAGCGTACCCTCAATGGATACCAGAGAGACAGGTATGCCGCTATAAAAAAAGAAAAGAAAAAAAAAAATTTAACCAGTGGCTTCTCTTTCCCATGGGGAAGATGTCCCAAGCTTCACGAGCTGAAATTTTGATAGAACAGCATGATGACAACCTCGCCTCCTGGCGAGCTACGGGTATAGCAAGCATTTCATGATTTATTACCCGATCATCCGCGTTCTGGGGCCAAGAGGCGTAATGATTGGGTGGGGAAAATTCACCCCCTTACACGTCGCAATTTATCAACATCTAATTCGAACTTGCTGAGCCCACGCATTAAAATAGGGCTAGTCTACGTCTCCTACCTGCCAGATCCATCAACCGTTGACATAATGATACTTGGCCCACTTCGGCCACTGAGATAATGGCATTTGGCACTACTCGTGCCCTTCGGCCTTGGTCCAATTTCCTGCTATAGCCGTTTATTGCCGGCACAACCAGCAACCCGTAAACGACGTCGAGTCATGGCTTTATTATTATTTTTCTACTCGCACTGCGTGCACTTCAAATAAAATATTTTGTAACTGGCTAACACATCTTTTCACAGTGCCTTATCACTATGACACATTTCGCCGATACCATAATTCAACAGCATGGAGATATTGCCTTGACACCATCTCAAGCATTCGGCAAAGGCAACTTAATTTTGAGAATTGGGTAAGAGCAAATTCCTGTGAATTAAGACCTCGACTAATGTCACACCTGAATACATGTAGGAATGGCGGCGCAGGTAAGATCCATGGATGTCGGGTACGGCCATATAGGACTAATATAACACAGGCGGAACAGGATTGGTCGGAGCCCTTGCAAAGGACTATCTATTACTTCAGAAGAACGCGGGAAGGATTGAATGGATTTGCAATCATTCACGAAACACCCAGTTGGCACTTCTGAGAGGATACGTTGATATTGCCCTCACATACGAACGCGAACAAGAGGAAATAGCTCTCTCAGAGGGCTGGGCTAAAAGCGCGGGTTGCATATTCCACGACCACTTCTGTCTGGTGGGCCCAGAGCACGATCCGGCCAATATCAAAGACGCGAAATCCGTTGAGGAGGCCTTTGAACGAATTGCGAAGACCCGGTCTATATTTCATAGCAGAGACGATGGATCCGCTACTATGTGCAAAGAGCATGAAATCTGGCGCCGGTGCCATAGGACTCCATGGAATGATGCACCGGCCTCATCATCTTGGTATATCAAGGCCAAGCATAACCCGGCCAACGCTATAAGCTTCGCTTCTGCTGCTGGGGCATACACCCTCAATGACCGATCAACATTTTTGGATCAAGTGAGCCGTGGTAGAGTTCGAGGTTCGACTGTGTTTTTTGAACCAACAGACCCTTTTCATCCGCTCATGAATTCATGCTACGTTCTCTATGCACCGCAGTCTGCAGTCTACGGCAACGAACATGTTTCCATGTTTATCAACTATCTAAAATCTGAGCGTAGCCAAAGTTTAATTGCCAGATATGGAGTGGATAAAGCAGAAGTTCCATTCTTTGCCCCAGTCAAGGATAAAATTGCGAAATTGTCGTTGGTACACGGGAGGGTAAGAGCTGGTCGATGGGTACTGAGTGACCAGCGATTACAAAACCTCTAGATCATTCTGGATTCTATCCAGAGGCTCCACTTTCGCCTTATATTACCTTATATATATTTTGGTCAAATAGACTACATTATTAATATTCCGGTTATTACCATTTTCCGTTCAAGATCAGGTATGAGGGACAGGGTCCGAGATTTGCTACGGTATCTATTTGCTCTTGTATATGAAATAAGATCTTATCTCTTAATTTCTTAGAGGAAGACACGCCTAGCCCTTTAGATAATAAAATTCTTCTCATATCTTCAACAGCTAAGAGTGTCGTATTTTGTGTCGAAAGAATTTTCCAAATGTTAGTGAACTGCGAACTGCTACTATCGTGTCTAGCTAAGGCCTAGAGAGAAAGAATTAGTAAGTTTAAGTTTAATAAGCTTAAGCTGATCTGGCCGAGCTCAGCAATCGCTTCTTTCTCTCGGGGGTTAGGGTGCTCGAAGAGCCAGGATAGATTGTGGAAGGAGAGTAAAAGATTCCTTCGATAACCTAAGAGATGGTGATCAGATGTCGAGTTTCTTTGACGCGAGCCTCTCGATTATAGTCCTTGAATGCTGTTGATGGCGAATCGTAGTCAAGACCAGAGGAAGGACAGGCGCTTCGTGTCTCAACCAGGGCGTCATTGTTGGCCAAGAAAATAGTCTGGTGCCTCCAGATCACAAAACCGACCGAATTCGGGAGTGTGCCATCTGAACCATCTTGAGTTGTCTGTACGTGAAAATGGCCCCGAACAACCGAGCCTCCTCGTTCAGTTCGTACAAGCGCATTATGAAGCATCGGCAATCGACACAACTCCGAGTTACGAATGAAATTGGCCACTTCGGTGGTAGTGCGTGCCTAAGATATCCAGTGTAACTTCGCCTCAGTGATTCTGGCCGGGTCGTTGAAGTGGTTCATGAACTTAACAAGGCTGAAGGCTGGCCTAAGGTAATCGAATGTTGTCTGCAGAACGGTATTTGATACAGTGTTGTCACGCATGTCCTGAAGGATAGTAGTGTAGATCAATATACAGACAATATTACCTGGAATTTGAATGAACTGTCCATGAAAGACAACATAACAAATTTAGCACACAATAACATTACTATTAGGTAACTAATTAGATACACTGTATTTTAATTCTTTTTATTTATCTAATAGTGGGATACTATTTTACTATTTGTCTTAAAATCAATGTGTCCATTTTATTACCCGTGGACAAGACGAAATAAGCTCCAAATATGACTTATAGCTCCAAGATCTGAATCAGGGGCGTCCCAGAAGTGTTGCCTTTTTTTTTCTTTCCCCAATGTCATGTTTATTCATATCTGAGTCAGCAAAGTGTAAATGCTTTAAAGCATTTTTATTTTTACGTCACTATTGTGATTATCACCCCTGTCTTTTTTAGAGAGCTGTATATGGTGATTTCTCATCTGGTTTGATTCCAAGTCTTCGCCGTTGACTCTCTGAAAAGGTCGACCACCTTAAGCCTCGCGCGTGATCTGGTTGTGGCTTCTGGCCATATATTAGCTCTGTCTTGACGCACAGATCATTATATCCATCAATGACAATCTTCAGCTTTGTTTTCTCCTGGATAAAACGATTCTTAGCGGATGGCATAAGGAGAGCGTGTAGGTCCACAAAAAGACGCGCTTCCGACCGATTCTGCAATGCATTGTGAAAGTCTGTAATTTATTCGTCGTCGAACGATGTGCCTTTGGGGGTTTCGACGGGTTCGTGGAGGAGTCGCTCGCAAAGTGCAAGGTCGTCTATTTGGACTTTGCTGGATCCTCAAACCATATGTCCAGTCGAAAATCGTCTTCATCCGCGCCCATATCGGTTTGATGATTCTTGGTAACGGGACTGGTTCCTACTTCTTTTTTTCTTGGGGGATATTCTAGCCACGTACAGAAAAGTCGAGTGGCGAATGGCGAATGGCGAAGTTTTTGGAAGACGATTTATGATAATACACGAGTGGCTTTTTTGACTGCAGCCTGTAGATAAGGCAGATATTGGGTTTTTGATAAGTAATAGGTCCGGTGAGATTATTATCCGTGTAAACCTGGTCGACCTCTTCTTTCAATCGCTTGTATACATCAAGGTTCATGGCTGTGTAGTAAAGACATGTGTATATGCCAATGGAGGTCATATCAGCTCCCGCGCTGCTAGTAATCTGTCAGCACTTCCCGATAACTACCTTGAATGTTGCTAAGAGGTAGGAGGAGCAGCCTCATTCCGAAACATGGACGTACCTCTTAGTCGCAGTGATACTTCTAGAGCCATTTCATTATCAAGTGCAGGATTCCCTAAACGAGATCGAGGGTGAGTCTCAAGCATCCATGATTTCTCAAGCCAAGAGTAAGAAAAAAAATTAAAAGAAGGATATTTCTCCATCTTGGAATTGAATTTGCCTTCCTAACTCAAGCTCGATCGAGCGGCGTCCTGTTGTGGATGACTCTGTTGTGGATGACTCTGTTGTGGCAGTGATAACTGCATTGCCGTGCTGGAAGTGGTATCAACAGGTGGCAACTCTCCACAGGCAGAGAAAGGGCAGTCTATCGATAATGTTCGTAGGGAAGCTCGTGTCATCGGATTTTCTTCGGTAGAAATCTGACCGATAGAAGGTACGCGCGACAATTGTTGGGGTCTTATGTCAAGGATTAGCTCACTAGTCGCTAGATAGGGGTTATGGACTGGTACGGAGATATATGATCTACCCCCGCCCTTGCTGCTTGTGACACGTATACAAGTCTGTTAAGCACGCTGAATTCCATCTTCAGCTTAACACTGTAGACAACAGTTTTGTATGTCGTTTGGATCTCGAAATTGTTGCTATATTCGGTCGCAAGAAGGGAACCGTCCATGAGAATGACCAGGGCATTGACAAGTATCAAATGAACGAAGATGTTATGCTCAGCACCTCGTCTGTATGCAAGAATAGGCCTTAAAGCCCGTGAAGCTTCCCAGATATATAGTCCAGAGATAATTATCTCCTGAACAGAGAAGCCAGCGAGCTGGATTCTTTCATAAATGTTGAATGGACGCACAAAATTGGGGTGGTTTAGGTTACTGCCAAAGAAGAGGATGGTCACTGGAATGTGCAGTACACAAAAATTGATCACAATCATGTACAACACCTAGCGGATCTGGCGAGGGTCACTCACGATGATGTGTAATCGAGAATAGAGTACAACCGACTGGCCTGTGACCATAGCCCACCAACCAATAACAACAAGAACACACATAGCAAAATTATTAGCAAGTGCAAAGAAGCGGAGCATGACCGAAATAGAATGGAGGAGAATGCCTAACGTGGCAATTATCATGCTCCAAAAGTATAATCCACGTCGACGCTTGAAAGTCATAAAGATAGACACCAGAAGCTCCAGTACATTATAGCAGGTAATGCCAAAAAATGCGGCCATGGTCATGGCAATAGGGCAGGACACGGATATGGCCCCAGTTTCACCTGCCATGATCCAAATGTTGGTTTCCCAATGCAAGTGATGGGACGTACGTAGAGAATCTCATAAGGCCGTTGAGGAAGCTGTTTATTCTTGGAAATTCTGTTGATAAAGATGTATTCTGTTGGGCGCTGGCTCTAGCAACTTGGGATCACGTGCGGCGCCATTCCACAAGGAGGAGAACAAAACATCATCCCAATTGTTTTTATCCAAAGAGCGATCCATGGTCGGAGATCTCAGTCAGTAGATGATGGCTTAAATTTGCCACACTCTTAGCTGGTTGTTTGGTTGAGCGGTTATTAAGTAGCCAGCCAATGTCGAGCACAACAAGCTTTTACTGTTCTTGATCCATGGTTAGATCTAGAACCAGCAGAATAGGCCGGGTACTTGCGGTACTAGCAAAATGTGTCGGTCACTTCCCGATTCCGTGTCAACCAACGAAAGAATCACCAATACATCCAATTTTGGTCAAAAATCAATAATAATATTATATATAATAATAGCAGAATTTCTAATTGCAGGAACGACGCAGGAAATGGCTACACTAACACCCACGTCACAATGGACCGAAGACCAAGGTCGCAGGGCCCCACTAGACATCTGGCCAAAGCGACAGAGCCTGGACAGATCCAAGGGTATGACACCAGAGCCCGAACAGGTAATTATAGGACATGGCCATGGATATGCTGCAAAATAACTAGCTATAGCCAACATAGCTTTAGCATATGAAGGGAAAAACTACACAAGGAAACTATTTACACTGTATTTAGCTAATTATGTTTTATCTTCAAGATCAAGGCAGTAGTACTTTTCTATTCCAACTAGCTTCAGTTATCCCCTAGTTATAACCATACAGTCATATCGTTTACGAAATACAGCCCTATATCTACTCGCATTTCTCGTCGTCATCCGAATTATTAACAAAATACTACTTCGACCTACACACTAAGTAAAGAACAGTCGATCGTTTTGACACTCGGCCAGTGTAGGATCAATTAAGTATTATCTAATTAAGAAATTACTAATATAGAAGAAAGGATTGATATTTCAAATAACTTTTTTTAAATAATAGTTAGAAAATCCTAACCTTCACTACAACAAAGATAGAGAAAAGTAATGACGTTTAATTCCAATATTATAAGTTTAGTCCCGCCTAACTACCTAATATACTGTAGATATAGTGATTGAGTAGAATTAAACATGTAAGGAAAAAGACGCGTTAATGGGTCTTAATAGCCTTATAGAGTCTACACGTAGATACAGATATGATCTTGACGTGGTCGTAGGACGATATCAACGAGGGCGTAGCCCGAATCATATTGGGACCCGGACCTTTACAAGATATTAATAAAAGCATGTTTTGCTTTGAACTAGTAGTAATATTAGGTCAGTTGTTTAAGGATCTGAGCAGCCTTAGGATTTAATTTCCATCTTTTAGGATCCAATAAGTCTAGTAGTTCTGCTAGTTCTGGCTATGAATACATAAAAATTCAGCACATTTCTGCAAACTCTAATTATATTTATATATATATATAACTTGTCTACGTATGTAGATGTGCAAACAATCGTGGGAGAAGAGTTACCGAGTTGCAGCTATGGCATCAATGGGAGATTGACTAGTATTCAACCTGCAGATCTTACGACGATTGCATTGAAACTGCCTTTTAATATCTACTAATTCGCATAGGATACAAGCACGAACCCCGCAGTCAAGACCATCTAACGCAAACCGCCCCCGATAAGCAAGCTTTGACCGGTTGCGAAGCCTGTAGTGATGAACATGGAAACGGCATTTGCCACTTCGGTGGGAGTGCACAGCCGGCGCAGCGGAATGGTATCGGCCAACCCAGGCACGGAGGACTCATCTGGCAGCATCCCTGTAGAGCCGACCATAGCAGGGGCCACGTCGTTGGCCGTGATGTTGAACTCGGCACCGCGTGCGGCCAAATTCTTCATCATGCCAATCAGACCGGCTTTCGAGGCAGCATAATCTTTTCCATGTTGTCTCGATCGTTAAAAAAACGAAATTTAAAGGAGTAATGAGGAGATGCAATGGGATGTCACTCACGACAGCCGTTCAATCCAGCGCCATATGCAGCAATCGAGGACACAAAGACAATTCTGCCCCAGCGCTGGTCACGCATGCCTGCATAAACACTCTTGACGAGGCAAAATGAAGCCGTTAAGTTGATGTGAATCATACGTTCGAATTCGTCAAGGGGAATATCCCTGAAACACTTAGTCTAGTGGCATTTTGAAGGAATGATGGAATGATGCATGTAGGCTATGCATATCCACATACAGCACATTTTGGATCCTCTTTCCGTATCCGGCATTGGAGACCAATATGTCCACCGTGGCCTGGTGCTTCTCTTGTATCTCCTCGAAGAGGTGGTGAATCTGGGATGTGATTTCGAGATCAATGCGATGTATCGAAACCCGGAGGTTATGTACAGAGGCTAGATGTTCGAGGGAGGCAACCACTTCAAGCATTTTCTGCTCGTTTGAGGAGAAAGTAAGGGCTAGATGAACGCCATGTTCTGCCAATTGGTGTGCACATGCCGACCCGATTCTAGTACTATTAGCGCAAAATATAGATCATGAGTGTTCCTTGTATCATTCTTACCCGCCAGATGCGCCTGTGATTAGAGCGAGTCGTCCCACAATATTGTTCGAATTTGCGGTTGTCATGGTTATTCCGAGTTTTGTTGGAGCTGAACGGAGCGGATAAGATGAAATCATGTCATTACTATCTGAAAGCTGTTTATTTTTACTATATGTCATTACTGCGCTCATTCCCAAATGATCATAACCCTGTTCCTCCGTAGTGGGGCCGATTCAATAACCTGTGATAGCCGTCACAATCTTGGAATTAGCCGAAACTTCTCCTGATACACTACCGCAGCTTCTCGATCACATCGTTGTCTTCATCAAGAAATTATTTTGTCAATCTTTTCAAATGGTAGGCTTTATTAATCGCGTCTTGTCTTTCCCTGTTGCAGAGTAAGTCTTCGGCTCTCTCAGTAGTCATCGCTACTACCTCAATCAAACAGCATGGCGAGATTCAGTCTGACCCACTGCAAACATATGGAGAAGGCAAAGTTATTCTTCGAATTGGGTATGTCTGGCAAAAAACCATGGTATAAGTGTATACTTAAGCCCTTCTCAATGTTATAGGAGAAGGAAGAGCTGAAAGGATCAACTTGGCACTGTACGTCTCTATTATATCTGAGTCAATTAAGGCTCACAGATCACCGTTTATTCGATAGCTCAATTTCATTATCCCTGGGAGGCGACGGCACTTCTGGATGCTGGCTGTGCAGTCTACTTTCCTAGAGAATGTGTGCTTCTTCTCACCTTCTGGAGTTCTATTCAGAATCACTAAAGGATGTCTGCCTACAAATTACCTTGTTCGACTCAGATATCACTGCTTTTGGTGGCCATAGGCCATGTCCACCAGCTGAATTCGGCAGTCTCTTTTACACATAAGGACGACTGGGACTGGAATGTTTAGGTTTCAAGCCAGTGAGACGGGTTCCGGCATTTCCGTATTCGATTAGGCGATTTCTATAATGGCTATGGGAATTTTATTTTGTGACAGGAGATTTCTTCAGTATCCAGGTCGAGTATACCTTTTTCTAGCTTCTATCCCAAGGGCGCTACCCGGTGGCGCGACGAGTCCCTCGAATGCGATTGCTATTATTTAGTGCGTTAGATTACACGAGGCAAGGAGGGTCAATAAGGCCAGCACAGAGTTTCAACCAATCTCAAACCTGGATTATAGGATTAAATTCTATATAGTAGGGTCAAATCCCTCACTAGAGAACAACACACCAGAGCACTCTTTAGAAACTATTTGCTCAAGAATAACCTCAATTTCTCTATTTTCTAGGCTTAAATATTAGCGAAGCTAATTCAGAAATCGCAAAGTGAATATTTATTTTGCCTTCCGGATTTAATATCCTCATTGTCTTATACATCTCCAACTATGGTTGTACATTGCGTTAGACCGAATCTCAGCGGAATACGGATTCATCGATTTCTATGGAGCAACAGCCATCGTAGTTTAGAAGACAACCGCGACGGAAACGAGACAGCGAAATTTTCCATATTCGATGCTCATTGAGCGCCCAAATATTCCCAGGTTGACCAAAGCAGAAGTTGCTCACGCCACCAGAGATAAGAATCTTTCCTAGCAGTACTCCTCCTGGAGACCAAACATTAATTCCGTCCCCACAACCGCTGTACACATTCCCTTGGAGATCGCACTTGATGCCATCGGGAACCCCATCATTGGCCATAGCGAAGACGCGTTGGTTCACCAGGAACGGTTCGCCTGCATACTTGACGATGTCAAACGCGTATCTGGAAGCACAGGCAATTAGTCCTATCGTGCAAAACGTAATCTAGAAGGGTTGGTATCCCCCACATGGTAGAGACACGACTGAGGTCTAATGATCCATCGCCATGTATTGCATCTGTGTCTGTGATATATATCGTTCGCTCATCGGGAGCGAAAGTGATACCGTTTGGTCGATTGAATTGATCTGCCATGACCCTTACGGACCCGCTCTCTATTTCAAACCGATATACCTGGCCAGGGAGCTCTGGTGGAGGTCGAAAGCCCTGCTCATGACCGTAGATCGGATCGGTGAACCAGATCGATCCGTCGCTATGGACAACGACATCATTGATTGAGTTGAAGTGACGCCCATAAAAGTTGTCCAGCAGAACTGTTGTTGTGTATGGGGTCAAACATTCCATATAGACCAGACTGGACGGTCGCTGTTGACTTCCCTGGGAGCAAAAGAGAACGCCGTTCTTGTAATTCACTGCACCGTTTGCCATGGGAATATCTGGGTGGATCTCCTCTTGCTGTGCTTGATCCGCACCCAGCTGTACCTTGGATATTTGAATATTCTGCTCCCCCAGGTTCCCGTGGAGCCGATTACTCGTCACAAATAGTTGCCTTGTTTTAGGAATATAGACGCCCGCCTCGTGCGCAAACGGATACGCTGAATTCTCTAGACAAATCTCTGCTTTGAAATGTGTCCCCAGGACCTTGTCAAAGTCGTCATGAAACTTTTGGAAACTCATTGTGTCCAAGCTCCTTCACTGGGCGGCTATAGCTGATGCAAACCTTGAGGATTGTCTTGCCGGGAAAGTGGATTTATCTGCTGCAGAGGAAAATCGTGAGTTGGAAAGAGATACAGAAGGAAAGACAAAAAAGAGTACACAGAGAAGGACAACGCATTGTGCTGATATGCTGTAAATGTGGGTGTCAGTGCTGAAGCTTCACCGGCTATAGCAGGTTATTTGTTGCTTTGAAGCGACGAAGACCCTGTTTTAGATATATCTTCATTGTACCGGTTCGATTGAAGAAAGGTCAACTTTAGTGGAGCCTAACTGGCGATGTGTATGCTATGTCATTCTATTTGGTGTCGTTTTTCAAAAGTTCTTGTCAATTTTAAGTTTTACTCTTGACTAGAGTGAACCCAGATATTCTCGTCACAGTACAAACAGTGTATATAATTGAGTACGATCTAGTTGTCAACGAGAGATCCTGGTCAGAGTGGATATTCTATCTCTGTGCTAGAAGAGCATAGCTCAATTGTTTATATATGACATAAGAGACATTCAGACTCCACCTTGTCTGAATCAACTATGCCCGAAACATCAACCAAAATATGTGGGGGGAGCGGAGAACCCTTGCTCACGAGTTAAGGTTCGGCTCACCGAAAAACATTGCGGGGTTCCAATAGCCTGTAATAGCCGGTAGACCGGATTATGTTTTGCTCCTTCTGAACCTTAATAGTGTCAATAACGGATTAGAAATACTCGCTTGTATCTGTCCTAAGGTACGAGCCAGATGAAACTTAAAACTACTAACAGTAGCCGACTGAGTGATCTAAAGTGGTCTTTTCAATTGCCGAGATGCTGTTATTAGTACGGTATAGTTTAACGCTAAATCTCTAGGGCGTAGCGTACTCTTGGTGTAAAGCTTGTCACCACTAGCTGAAACTGCTCTAAGCTTTTGTCGTTGATGGCTTCAAGATGGGGCCAATCAAGAAGCGTGCCATAATTCCCGTATAATATAGTAGGCTCCACTCAAAAAGAATGAAACCGTATGAAGGCTGTAATTATATAAGTTTCTCATTTCTTCTCTTTCCCTCCTTAGTAGCCCTAAACTTTTAACCCGTGCGGTCTGTGACAAAACACCAGTATGAAACTCCAGGGGAACGCCCTGTTCGGGGCTGTGACAGCATTAACTGCCCTTGGTTTCATGCAAATAGGGCCAGTCTGCTCTTCTTCTATACAGTTTAGCGATCAGCTATTGACTAAATCACAGTTATGACAATGGTCTCATGGGGGGCCTAGTTAATCAAATTGCTTTCAATGACACGTTCAACTCCCCTAATTCTACCATGGTTGGCGTTATTGTTTCTATTATGGAGGTTGGTGCATTTTTGGGCAGCGTATGTACTGCCTTCTTTGGTGAAGGAATCGGACGGAGAAAGAGCATAGCTGTCGGGAGTGTTATCATGATTCTCGGATCCCTTCTGCAAGCAACCGCTTACCATCGATCCCACCTCATCGTCGCGCGGGTTGTGGCGGGGATCGGTCTTGGAATCGTAAACTCGACAGTACCAGTGATGCAGGCAGAATTCGCACCCAAGGCTACTAGAGGCTTATGTAAGTGTACTCTACTTGTCCCAAGCCAACGATGTAGGTTCTCACAGTACTAGATGTCTGCATGCAGCTGTCAACACTCAATCTCGGTATTCTTTTGGCCTACTGGATCGATTACGGCTTCTCTGAACAGAGCGGCAGCTACTCCTGGAGAGTTCCAGTCATACTGCAATGTGCTTTCCTTTTCCCAATGCTTTTCCTGATTCTACTTGTGGATGAGAGCCCCCGATGGCTTGCAGCACATGACCGCCAAGACCAGGCATTGGATGTCCTTCGCCGGCTCAATCGTGGAAAGATGTCTGACAGCGATATTTCGGCGCTTCACGAATACATTCTTCGCACTATTGCTGTCGAGAAAACAGTGGGCGCCGGGTCCTGGAGAGACCTCCTTCAAAACGATAAGATCCAGAGTCAGAGGCGGTTTCTTATTGCCTGTGCAATTCAGATATTCCAGCAGCTTGGTGGGATTAATGCTATTATCTACTATTCTGGGACTCTATTTGAGAAGTCTGTGGGCTTATCAAAACACATGTCGAGTTTGATGTCAGGTTTCTTGCAGACTTGGTTTTTTGTTGCTTCGTTCATTCCTTGGTTCTTAATCGACCGCGTGGGTCGACGCCCACTACTACTATCAATGATTTCGGTCATGGCCGCCGTCATGGCTGCGCAAAGCGCTCTTATCTATCAGGTACAGAATAACACCACTCTCGCCCACAAGAGTGGCATAGCGGCGGCTGCTATGCTGTTCATTTTCCAGGGAGCATTCACTATTGGGTTCCAAGCTACAGTCTGGGTACGTTTATGCCAAAGGATTTGCCGTCGTAGCTAACCATATTCATCAGGTATACCCATCAGAAATATTGCCTTTACGGCTTCGGCAGCGTGGCTCATCAATCAGTACGGCCTCAAACTGGATTTGTAACTACCTTATTGTGCAGATCACGCCGCCTGCCATCAGCAATATAGGCTGGAAGACCTACATTATCTTTGCCGTATTAAACGCTCTCTGGGTTCCTATCATCTATATTTTCTTTCCAGAAACCAAAGGTTAGAATGAGACGCAAAATTTTATTCCAGTGCTAACAGTTCTAGGTCTCCAACTTGAAGATGTCGATCGGCTATTCGCTGGTGAGAATGAACAAATCACCAGTGGATTGTTTCTGGCCAAAGATGAAGGAGATCAGATTGAAGAAGCCAGGGAGGAAGTAGTTTGAATGAACAGCAAGATCAATCAAAGCGACGTGGCTTTGTATAATGTCATGGTTTTATATAATATATTGACCGCTTAGCTGTTGGTCTCAACATTAAGGGTAGAGGGGTTGAGAAGGTCTACATGGTCTTTAAAGGTTACTTTGACCCTCAATATATTTTTCCTGTATAAATTGACGTTGATTTCCTATACGATTCTACATGATTTGTGTGTATTCTAGTACAAGCAACCCCTTCCTATAAGAAATCCAGGGTTGGTTTCAACTGTGGCTTTTAGACAGGGCTTACTGTAGTCTTCTTTCGTATCTTGGAGTTCAAACTGTGAGTGTCGAATCGCAGGAGTTGGAGACATATTGCGCTCTGAAAAAGAAAGTTCAACGCGTCGAGGATGAAAGTGAGTTAAGGACCCTGTGTAGCGATTTATGAACGATAATCGGCCAGATCGGCATGGATGCTTCCAATGATGAGCCACATTATTGTAAGAACCAATTCAGTTTAGTACTATCGCAGCTAAGTCAAAACAACCATGGAGATTCAATATTCGTCATCATTAGGGTATCATTCCAATCAAGACTTGAGGCTTGAGCCTCTATCGGCGGTAGCAGATCATATCTATTCCCGTCGTGGCGTATAGAGTCTTCCCGGACAAAATCCCCAATTTCCTCGAGATCAAGCCAGGAGGAACTATCATGACGATGGTAACCATACTCTTGAAAATCTATGTTCTGACTGTTAGATCCTTCATGCTGAATACCAACACCACTGGGATTCCAAGCATCCTCAACTCGAGACCAGAGCACTTCGAGAAGTTGAGCGTATCTTGTACCAAGATTCGATTGACTGCAACTTCCGTCATGTAAGCGATGTATTGTGTCCCGAATTAGACGGAGAGTGCTGGATTTTTCGGTCTCAGACAGTGTAAAATAGGTCTATGTCTTATTAGTGCTTTGAGAGTTCATTTCGTATGTAATAACCAACCTTGTACAGGAAAACAGCAGCGTTGATACAATAACTGTGGGGTAGGATCAGCAAAATTTGGAGAACCCGGGACGCCCTGTCAAGTCTTACATAGGAATTCGCACGGGGAAGCGACTCAACAGTGCAGGAGACTGGATGTAGTTGTTCATTATAGTCAACAACGATTTGGCTGCATCGATGGACTCGAACATAAACCGGCCCTCCGGTAGAGATCCCATGCCTGCTATTGACTCGCTTCTAGAATTTTGAGCTTCTAGTGTCTGGGGAGATAGTTTGCGCAGTGTAGTTGCTTGGAAAGGGAAGGCGTTTGTGTATAATCGGAGGTACTCGTAGGAAATTTGAAGAAGAACTTTGACATTCGTAGAGCCTGTACCATTTTCAGCCTCAGTTAAAGAGACAATGCGGAATCCACTTACAAGTTAAAGATCCCCAAACTTTATTCCAAGATGCAATGGCCTCCCGAAAGCCATCTACGAATGTGGAGTAGCCCCCCAATCGCATCATTTGAGCATCGCTGTTCATATTACAGTAAAGGAGCTCATGCACATCGCTGAAGATTTTTGTCAGTTCGAGACGCGCTCGGAAGATACTGGCGAGATCATCTTCTCCATTACTCTGTGCATTGATGGTAAGAAACCCTACTTGCCCTAAAACCAGGCTGGGCTCCAGACCCCGACAAGCAAAAGGCCGGCCGACACGTACAGATATCTGACGGTCAGAAAGGTAACACGCTATTCCTCGACTGTATATCAATATCTGTTCTTGCCATAGATGGTCACGGAGTGGAGAAAGGGCGTTCGGTTTCTTACCAATCCAAGCGAAGCGCTCCCTCAATGAACTGGCCCCGCCAATTTTGGTTTGGTAATTGAATATTGTGCGATCCAGCCGCAACTCGTAGGCTATACGAATAGCGAGACCAATGTGCATCCAGGCTGCCATATCCTCCTGACCACAGACTTCTGGTTCCGACTTGACAAGAATACCCTGAGGCTCCCACTCAGCAAGCAATAGAAGTGCCTCAACTACCTCAACGCCGCATTTCTTGCCTGCAATTATCTCTTTGATGAGGGTCTGCATGTGGTCCGCGCATGCTTTGTGGATACCTCTTCCATTGACCATATTTTTCGATCCCACAGTGAGAATTGCGGTAAGGAGATGGGGCTCATGCTTTGCTATTTGGCTAAGTGAGGTTCGCATTAACGCTCGCGCCGGAGAGATGGGGTAGAAAGGGTGATAGAGAACAGAAAACCTGTTGCGGTAATGAGTTTCAGCTGTCCATATGTAAGTTGCGCAGAGAACAAGCACAAGCTTACTGCTCGACAATGCTACACACTTGCGCGGCTGTGAGGAAGCCCCTATGAACGAGATAAAAGTGACGCAGTTCCGCCACATCTTGGGGTAATTGCTCTGATTCTGTTGGTGCTGGAGACAAGCGAGACAATCCCGTACAATCACTGGCTGTCACTGATGAGCTGCCAGAAAATTGATTCAATATATTCAGGGCATCTGATGTATTGTGCAAGTTGGCTGAAGCCAATGTCTCCTCGATGCTGTGCTGCAAGTCGATGTTCGTCAGCGGAGATATTGAAGGCGACTCGTCTACATTTATTGGTTCATATGCAAGATGAGTCCCCACAGTACGTTGTGTCCTTGAGAGGTCCTGAACAGGTATCTCTCCACACTCTCTCGTTTCAACGGCGGTAGACCTTCGACGCCCTCCACGATTTGACGTGGCCAAGACACACTCTACACCAGCTTGCACGCATTTCTGGCATGGAGGCTCAGCCATGTGACCTGAGCGCTGCCTGGATGTAGTCAGTGATGTCAATTAAGGTATAACGAAGAGAGGAAAGGCCGGAGGGTGAAGGAGGTGTGGAAAAAAGGAGACACCCAATAGACGGTAAGCAGGAGGATAGTTAGCACTTTGAGCGAATGCTATACTTACAAGATGCATTTGGCTTTATGTCGCCTGCATCGTACACAGGCCCTTGAAATTCGCTTCATCTTATCGTGGTGCATGACTTGTCTTCCGTAAACCTTTCGCTGCATGTGTTCCAAGCAAATAAATCGACCTAGTGAGGAGTATTTGGAGGAGAGAGTCGGCTATTTCTGTCGGCTATCGAACTGCAGTTTGGTCCGACTAACCACTGCGCACGGGTAGTAGCTCAGGCCTTGACCTATACCACGGGAGAAATAAAGCTAATGAAAATTGTATGCAATGTTTATTGATCTAGTAGAAACAGGTAGTAAGCTCAGCCGATCAAACGCAGCAATATTCCCTCCAGCGCTTCGTCTCCGTGACTTCTTCCACGTCTCCACGTCGTTCAAGCTTTTCCGATGTTCTTTTTCGTTTTTCTTTCTTTTTGTTTTGATACTGTACATGACGAATATGCATCTAGACACCGATAACTATTACAGGACTTGGTCGCTCACGGACTGATCTTAATACGAAGTACAGCTGTTTGACTTTTAATTTTTGAGTATGCACGAATCTCATCATTTGTTTGCTGTAGTGATTGAATGAATTGCACATTTTGGAGTAGATAGAAAATATATTGAATAATCCACGACGCTATTTACGCCCACTGAGAGAAATACATCTTATTTTCCGGCAGTGGTATGGGATATCGGTAACAGGTAAACCGGTGTATTGACGGGTATTTCTCACCAAAGACTCCATTGTTGGCAAGACAGACTGAGCTGCGCCATAGTTGGCTGTATGAGTTCGAGCCTCTTGCTCCCCAGTAATATAAGCACATTTATATAATGAATATACGTACTTCATGGCCACCACTGCTACTATACAGTGACAAACGCGTCTTGCTTGACACCGCAACATTCTGCATATATAGATCTCCCGTGGAAGCCTGCTCCTGCCGCTCGGAGTACTTTGCAATAACTATTTCGCCCAGTTTCGTGATTTTGCAGTGACATCGCTTACACATGACCTCTATGCGCTCTTGCTGGCCCCCACTACAGCTACGATCACGACAACGGTCTCTTTGCACTCTTCGCACTCGTCAGCAATTTGAAGACTGGCCAATAAAGAAATCCGAGATTCCACTAACGCCGTTCACGTGGCGGTAGTTCTCCGTTCTCGCTGGGAGGTACCAGACGACGGGATCAAGAGCGAATGCCTCGCGACAGTAGCGCGCAGGAACTATGAATAAAGCCCTTCATTTGATGTCTACATAGAAGAGGCCGGGTCTATCTCTATCCCATAGAAATATCAAGGCCGCCAAGATCGCTTTTATGTAGGTAACATTGACAGAGTTCTAGTAAACTGAAATCCATCACTCACTATCCGAGCTCTCGCTGCTACTGGATATCTCCACCACCATAGTCCTGTTCTTCCTCTTCTTTCTAGACGGCGCCTTTTTATTCTTGTTCCCCTTGTCAGCGGCTACCTTGTTGTCATCCTTGGCCGTCTCAGTGTCAAGCGCCGATGTCGATGTTGAGGTCGACGGCTTGCTAATCTTCCCTCGTACCGTCCACAGAACCAACTCGGCGCGCCTCCTCGTCTCAAACCGACGCTGAATATCGGCATCGGCGTCTTGGAACGAAACCCCGTCGTCAAAGTCCTTTACGCCTGCGTTTAAATTGCCCTTGAAACGGTGAAGCGCCTCGTCGTATGCCTGTTTTGCCGACTCTGGTAGGGGAGGAGGAGGGGCAGCATTGTTCTTATTTTCGTCGTTATCGTTCGCTGCTGTGGTAGCTTCCTCTTCCTCTACATTCGCTGCCTCTCCCTCGTCGAGCTTGATAGCTTCCTGCGCGTTTTTGCGAAGCCGCTGTCTCGCGCCTTCGCTCTTCAAGCCCTTGAGATACGCAAACAGCGCTTGGTTGTACTCGGCGGGGACGTCGTCCACCGACAGCGCCTTTTTCAGTAGTTGCGACTCGCGGTTCTTTTGGAATTTCCATGCAGATCGATCGGTGTGGTACTGTGACAGATAGGAGAGAGCGGATTTGTCGTCTGAATTATAAGTTGCGGGTGTTGCTTCGTCAGTTTGGGTCTGGCTTTGTCGGCGCTGTGCTCGTTTTTCTCGTTTTCTCTGCTTTCTGGCTTCTGGCGATTCGTCCTCCGGTGATGGTTCCTCGGTTTGTTGCTGTGTGGGCTGAGCTGCTTCTTCTGTGTGTGCATCATCTTCAGCAGATGAATTGTCGTCGTCTTCGTTTTTCGTATCTGCGGTAAAGGATACTGATTTCCTGCGCGACTCTTTTTTGTCTTTCTTTTTCTCTTTCTTTTCTTTTTTGGGTTGTTCTTCTTCATCGTCGAGGCGCCGCCTCTTGGAGCTCTTGCTCTTCTTCACAATTGTCTCGTCATGGTCGTCTTCCTCTTCCTCTTCTTCCGACGTTCTCTTTTTCTTGTGTCGTTTTTCCTTTTTGGCGGCGTCTTTGCGATCGCGGGTTGCGACTTCTTCGGACATGATGTACAGAAATTGCACTTGTAAAGGAACAGTCGAATTGACTGATTAGAAGAATGAGCAAAGAAGATGCAACAGCAAGTCTTGGAAAAGCTCGATTAAAAAAAAAAGTTATCGGCGGGTCAAAAAAACAGTTTATCGCCCCACTCAAGGGCACCAGCTCTGGGGCTTGGCGGTATTGATTGTCTTGGCAGCGAAGCCCTAACTTCAGAATTATTGTGATTTTATTCAGTTTTGCTTTAAATTATTAATATAAATACAAGAATTGGTTATTTAAATACAACCTTTGTATATGGATAGTGTGCGCAATTTGTTAAAAATCGAATTCACTAGCTTAGGAAGGGGTTGGTTCATTGCTGGTATTCTCTATCTTGACAAGGTCTATTACAATTAAAGAATGTCTAAGCAAGAGTATATCTCTTAAGGAGAAAAAAAAAACAAAAAAAAAAACAAGATCTCACAACGCAATACTGATCGTAAGAGTACTGGTATGGTTAGTAGATGGGAAGGTAAACGAAGCTGGTTTGAGAAATTTATAGACTTAACCGATTAGAGACGTGCCATCTTTTGTCATTCAGTCACACTCCCTAAGTCATGTTTCGATGTATTCAGAGTTAGTGTTAGCAGATACTCCAGGATCAGTTATCTGAATCCTCTCCGTCGGAGCTTCCAATGTCAATCCATGAATGCTAGTAAAATAGCTTCTCGCATGCCGGGTGTCCTGTAGACCTTAACCACTCAAATATCCCCTGTGTTGCTCCTTCAGATAATGAGCTCGAAGACAAATCGCAGTCATGCAAAACACGAGAGATTTCGACGCTGCTGTTCGAACATGCATGTTTCCATCTTCTAACGGGATCTGGTCTTCTATTCCAGCATCTCGGAGTTCTCTGCCGTTGGAAACTCACTATGCTAAGCTTCATATTCAAGACAATGGCAGTTGCATTGTGCATGTCGTTGGATTTCTAGTTCAGTGTCGTGAATATGCGACCCCCCAAAGGGCCTCCATGGATATACTGGAGCTCTGCTGTGGTTGTCTGTAGCAGCGGTAGCAGCGATGAATAGTAAGCGGCATCCGAATCATCTGTCCATGGCATGGTGTTTCAATTCCCAAGGTCATGAACGATCGAACAGATCCTGTCCATGCAGCGGCGTGAAGGTCAAGGGCCGAGAGCCCATTTTTCAAATCGCGGATTTCAGTCTTTGCCATGCTTATGATAATTGCACCAAGTCACAGCGAAGCCAGTCTTGGCTGTCGCCTACCAAGAATAGCAGCGAACCTGTCCATGTTCCTCTCCTCGAGGAAAGGGCCAGTTATCGCAAATGCTGGGTTTAGCCAGGCGCTGACTAGGTTGCATGGGATGTCGGGATTGAAAAATATGCTAAATAGGAGAGACCGCATCCCTCATGTGTTAGTACTCAGTGACATGTAGTAAGGAATCAATCTGCGGTGGTTTGTGACGAGCTTCTGATTTCTCAGCGGCAAAGGAGCAATAACATGTGTGGGTTGTTTGACCACCTTAATAACTGGTTTTGGCATCGGTACAGAAACACACATGCCGCTGAGTAGCGGAATGTAGAGTGTTGAAGCCAGCGCAGCTGTAAATTGGCCGTATAACCTATGGCGTGCACAGAATCTCGACAAGTAGTTAAGAGCAACGTTTGATATTGGAGGTGGGCCAATTTCCGTCCTGGAGTCTTCCCATCCTTTGACACAAGCTCCATCAAGAGTTGAAATGGACCACGGCGAGAGATATTCCTTGTCTTTATAATGCACTCCTATTTTCCAGCCCCTGTCACCGGCCAATATGGCATTTGACCATCGTCTTTCCTCGTCGTCAGAGTCACGACCAATTTCCATGGCGATTGCTTTGGGTGATCTCCACGAGCTAGGCCGAGAAACATATCAGTAGTACCAGTTGACAGCCGTGGTCTGAAGAGCGTTGTAGAAGTTCTGCCCACTTTGCAGATAACATATAAGCCCATGCCAGTAGTACCACAGAGACATAATTTCCTTTATCGTGACTGTGTAGGCCTGGACGTCTGGCCAATTTGTAAATGCTGTTTCTTCAGAAACATCAACCGTCAGGGTAGTCTGGATTTCCAGGAGAAGCAAACATTATGGAATAAACCACTGTCCTGCTTTTGAAATAAACAAAGCGTAGAAGTTGCAGGGATCAAGTAGATGGGAATAGAAAGGCGGTGAGGGAGGGCGGCAGAACGAGCTGGAGCTAGCGTCTCCAGCTCAGGCAGCTTCTGGGACGCGCAACCTCGTCATTCTCTCTTCTGCTCTTACCTTGTCGTTCTTAGAAACTCCATCTCGAATCTGTTGCATCACCTTTTATGTGCAACTAATACTATCTCGAAATAATCTAGGAAAACCGGTCAATTTAGGTGGTCACCATGTCGGGTTCGTATCCAGTTGCATCTTGAGTGCATCATCATCGGCAGATCTGACCTTTTATCGGAACAGGAAGCGCAGGCTACGATAGGCATATTACGATTTTCTCTGACCAGGGACGTCTCTACCAAGTCGGTGAGTGGCACCCCCCCTGTTTTTGTTTCATTCCGCGAGCTCGAGCTGGAGCTCTGACAGCGACTCCGGCCGGAATGACGCTCCGCGGCAGAGAAGCGAGCTAACAATTGGCGTACAGAATATGCGTTCAAGGCTATTACAGCGGCCAACATAACGTCAGTTGCCGTTCGCGGTAAGGATTGTGCCGTTGTTCTATCACAAAAGAAGGTTCCCGTATGTATACTCATGCAATGTACACCTTGTGTCTTTTCACCAGCTAATCCTAGTTTGCATCCAGGACAAGCTCATCGATCCGTCGTCGGTCTCGCACGTGTTCAAAATCTCGCCGTCGGTCGGTAGCGTCATGACCGGCTCTATTGCGGATGCTCGGGCGTGCGTGGACCGTGCCCGTGGAGAGGCGGCCGAGTTCAGGTACAAATATGGATACGAGATGCCTTGCGACGTGCTGGCGAAGCGGCTCTCCAATATCAACCAAGTCTATACGCAACGGGTATGGTGATTTCGATCTGAAACAGAATACTGGCTCAGAACACAGGCTGACGGGTCTTTAACAGGCATACATGCGCCCTCTCGGAGTTGACATTATCGTGATTTCGGTGGATGACGAGCGTGGGCCGCAATTGATGAAGTGCGATCCGGCCGGGTACTACGCGGGCTACAAGGCCACTGCATCGGGGCCCAAGCAGCAGGAAGCCATAAACTACCTGGAAAAGAAGCTCAAGAACAAGGACTACGCCGAGGGCAACTGGGAGGAGGTGGTCGAGCTGGGCATCACGGCGCTGAGCAACGTGCTCAGCGTCGACTTCAAGAAAAACGAGATCGAAGTCGGCGTGGTTGGCGGGCCGCGCGCGGACGGACAGGAGGGAACAGATGGCCATTTCCGCGCTCTGACCGAGGACGAGATCGATGACCGGCTGCAGGCGATCGCCGAGAAGGATTGAGTGACTTGAGGATCGATGGTGGTTTCCCCCTTTAGGCGGCATAGACCGGGAGCAGAAGCAGGCGCGTCATGTTGAATAGTAACGAATCAACTGTACCAGTCAATTGGCAAGATCTAAATATGTTTCGTATGCTTCTTTCTTCGGCGCATCTCGCGTTTTGCACTTGCATCGTGCATTTTCGCGGTCAACACAGCCTGCTGCCAGACCCGATTGGACTGGCGGTCGAGCGCTCAGGTGAAGCATGGAGTTGGTTGTCCGTGTCGGCGTGACTAAGCGGTCCCCAACGAGGTCGCATTCAATAATCCAGAAGGATAATAATAATAAATTAATCACTTAAGGTGACGATTGATAGCCACGATAGGTAGCGTGCATTTGCCACAGCGAGCGTCAGCCACAGAACAAGCGACGGTGGAGCGATGCGGCTTGGGGTTCAGCTTGTGCCGTCCCACGGAAAACAGCATCATGCTAGAAAGTTAGCAACAGGGCCCACGCAACGTTCCACAGATGTCATTTGCCCACCGCCGTTTAAGCAGCACTTTGCCAGTGGGGACGCGTGCGTTCTGGGACTGAGCGAGTCTCCACAGCGGCCCCAACCGTCGCGCTGCTAAGCTGTATACTTCCGGTATGGCTGGCTGACCCTCCAACCCTGTGCCTGTGCTGCTCCTTTTCCCGGCCCGCTTCCCAGCTTGCGTTGTCACTTGTTCGAGAGGAGTTAAGGAGGAGAAAAAATAGTATGGGGAGGGGGAACCCTTCCCCTGCGCATTGGATCGTTCGATGATCGATCAGTCCTGGCTCGGTCGATCTGCTCGCAGCCCAAGGCCAGTCGCTATTGGCCGACCCAGAGCAGCCTCTGATCTCGCTTGCCCTTGGGGTTTGCTTTTTTTTTTTTTTTTTTTTTTTTTTTTTTTTTTTTTTTTTTTTTTTTGACAAAAAAAGCTTATGCAACATGTACACATCCACTAGATGCGTTGTCGTCCTGTATCCTGTATATGGAAAGGCATTGGGGCCATTAGTAAGGTGGGGGCCTAAGTCTCCGTATGCCATACAGCACTCGTTTTCACGGCTTGCATATAACAATATTCAGAACGAATGAGGCTGGTGCAGGCAACAGCCTTCTCGGCTGATGAGTTCATCAATCATGGCTAGCATGCTGAAGGCCCTTCGAGAAAGCATCGCGCATCGGTGCTCTTTCGTCCCATAATATTCATAACGCGGAATACATGAACACTGCTGAGTACAATTGCCTTTCGATTTCTTCATCCCTGGGGTTCAGTACTCGACTACCGAATAGTTACTTGTTGTGTCACTATGCGAAGTTGCGAGGTTGCGAAGGGCCTGTCCTAACCCTACAAAGTGAATGGGGGCCGAAAGCATCCTAGCCGCCGTGCGTTGCCACCAGTCATCTTAACAAAAGTATTATGATTACTTTTTATTCAAAGATATACCCAGTCGTCTTAAAGTCCTATTGCAATTTTTTATATCATTGAGAATCATTTGTATTGCCTGTCCAAACTTGACAATGCCCACCTGGCTTCATCGGCGTCGGCAGAGCATTCAAAAGACGACGCTTCTATCTCTGCCTACAGAAATTTACCTAGAGATTCTAGAGTATCTCGATGTTCCCTCGGAAATCTGCCTGCGGCTTGCTTGCCGCCATCTATACCTTGCGCTTCCTCTGATTCCCGATGTCAAGTTTTATGGTATCAAATCAGACATTTGCAACCAAATCCTTGGGCGAAAGCCCTGTCTAAAATGCAACATTGTGTTCAATTCGGCCGCTTTTCCACAATGGATCGACACACCCCCAGACTTGCAAAGGACACAACATGTAACCAGAAGGCGCTCAGCGATAAGAGCTGCTCAAAATGCAACAAGGATCGGCTACCGTAAAGCTAAAATGAGACTTCATGGTCTGGTATACGCGAGTCCAGCACCGAAGCAGCTGCCAGAAGCTAGCGCCTGGCCAGATAATAGCAGCAAACGATTACAATGGTCAACCACCCGTGGGAAATACGTCCAATGTCGCTTGCCCAGAGGCGGATGGGTGCATATTCACCGGAATAATCGCAGTGCCCATCTGTTTGAATATCGCGGCTTCTGCGGTTGGGTTTACCAGGGGTTCCCTTTTTTTCTAAATAGGCAAAAATGGATATTCCACTGTGAATGTCTTCGGTGCTCTCCGGTATTTACCGATGCACACAAAGTTTGCTTCTTCTGCGATCCAAATGACTCTAGACATATATTGAACATCGCAACTGCTCATGAACGCGATTTGTCAAATGAATCTTACCCGGGTAGAATTTGCCTAAGCACATCAAGATACAGCTATGGAAAGGAAACATCATGGGTCGGACGGCGGAGAAACACATGCATGCGCGACCTGAAGTATCACCCACCGATGGTCCCGGTCAAGAAGCAACTCAATAATGTCTGGCAGCCGGAGGACATGCCGTCGTGGGAGTGGAGCTGGTGCGGTGCCTGCAGCCCTTACTATACGCCGGGACCGAACAGTCGCAAGAAGAAAGACCATGAAGGATGGAACGATCCTGCGCTGTGGGGGATCGACCAGTGTCGTCGACGATGTGCGCCTCACCGTCTGAATCCGCAAAGGAAGTTGATTCTGGGGGAGGTTAAATAGACCGATATGTGAGCAATGAATTTGAAGCAACACTAAATTTATGGACTGGGTTTGTTCAAGTGGAATTGAAGGTCTATTGGCTGCTGTAAACTGTCAGCTTCGACTATTAATTATCAAGTAAATGGTGCATCAATTAATATGTATATTGAACATTAAAACATGACGGTCACTTACAGTGAGTGAACCAGTTTTCCGGGCAATCGACATTTTATATTTCGACATCTGGAACATCAATTTTAAAAGGACCAACCGCGTTTGAAGACCCTGGCCGTCGAATGGCAGTGTTCACAGTTTGATGTTGGATAAACCAAAATTGAAAATGCCAACCGACATTTTTAATTCAAATGCATATGACTTTTCTGACAAGAAGAATGTCCTAACTGAACCTAGGGTAAAAACTCCGAGCTCCGGGCGCTGGCGTCGGAGTTCGAGCCGGACGTCCCAACTCCGGGCCTTGTGTCTACTCTCACACCCGCACGAAATCCCCATGGAAAGTGCAGCATTTTAATCGGACTGAGCCCTCTTTTCGTGTGTTCGGGGTTAGAACAGATACACAGCATGCCATCGAAACGTCGCAACGGCCAGTTGTCGTCCTGCGAGCCCTGTCGCAAGGCGAAACTGCGGTGCGACCATGCAACTCCGACGTGTGGCAGATGCGCTCAGAGACAGCAGACTGAGCTCTGCGTCTACCATCCAGCACCGTTGACTCAACCCAAATTAGAGCCTCTGTCGCCAGTTCCGAGGAAACGGAAGCGGGGTTCTTCCATCGTGATAGAAAGGGGCATTGTGTCGACTAATCTGCTGTCAAAGTATCGAGTGCAGCCCTCCAACAGCCCTAAGGCCGGCAGCGAAGCAGACGATCATAATACAGAGGAAAAATTGCATATCAGCAGAGCGGTGTTTTCTCCCGGGTTTTTAGGCCCCTCGAGCTACTGGGCGCCATTTGGCAAGCCCGAAGAAAGTCCGATATTAGGCATCACCCCTGACGCTTCGCCTGGAGAAGATACAGGCAGCGCCCTGGAAGCAACCATGAAAGACGCATTGGTTGATTTGGACCAGATCGAGTGTGGCGCAAAGATACTCACCCTCTTTGATGACTTGCCCCTGTACTTGCAATTACTGATGGCCCGATACGAACTTTGCCAGCCCTGGGTATTTGGCCATAGGCTTGCCCGTGAAGTCTTTGGTCCGCTGTCAGAGCTGCGTAAGCAATGGATGCAAGGCACAAAGAATAAAAAATCCCAAACAAAACTGCTGGCGTGGTCTAAAAGGATATTCGACAACAGTGCAAGCCCCATCACAATGGACCGATCGACCACGGTATCTGAATACTTTGCTATCGCCTCCCCAAGGTGGGAAACCATCGCACTCATGTTTACATGGGTCGGTATCGCGACAACCGTGATACCCGATACCCACGAAAGTCTTCGATCCGATGATGGCACGGTGATTGACAGAAACAAAC
Source organism: Talaromyces wortmannii (assembly GCA_001939245.1). Lineage (NCBI taxonomy): Eukaryota > Fungi > Ascomycota > Eurotiomycetes > Eurotiales > Trichocomaceae > Talaromyces > Talaromyces wortmannii. The sequence goes on from MJVA01000941.1 coordinate 262,904, forward strand.
TAAGGCTGCTTATGGTTGAGGTCGTTGAGCTTTGCCTGAGCTTTTGTGACAGCGTTGGCGCTATGAGTGATCCGCTGTGTTGGGCGTTGCTTCAGCATACTTCTCTACTCGCCGAATCCCTCGGTGATAGCAGTATGACTCTTATATGCATTTTCCTGGTGTTAATTCGCCGCTGACATTTATGCAGACTACAGAACATGGAGACGACTCGGGGATCTGTCGACCATGGTTTTCGCTCTTGGCATCCACTGTCCAGAAAAGAATCCCAGCATTCCATTTTTCTTGATTGAAATCCGTAGGCGCGTTTTGATTGCCTCTTACACTGTAGATAAAACGCTGGCTACGCTGCTCGGAAGACCCCCGCGAATCGCGTGGCAATACTGCGACATTCAAAACCCTCTTGACCTCGACTACGAAGAAATATTCCTTGCATCGGATGAACAACGACAAGACGAGCTATCGAAGAAGATCGGTCCGGATGGATGGAATATCGAAGGCCGGATGACATCAGGGTCAAAGGCTAGATTATATGCTCTGTTTGTCCCTATACGAGAAAAGATATTGGCTTTGTCATTATCACCCCATCCAGGTGATGTAGCCCAAAAAATATCGTGAGCTAGAACACCCCTTTTTCCTCTTTGTCAAAAATTCCCCAAAAAGCTTTTGCTCATTATGACTGACTATAAATAATGCAGCGAAACATGGGCCGAACACAGACAATTGCGCATGAACTTGCCGCATTTTCTTCAATGGTCGTCCTCGATGACTGGAACTAGTACACTATGTCCTGCTACGGATTTCTTGGCAAACTTACATCTTGAATCCTTGAACAATGAGTTCATTCTGTATCACGTTCTTGTTAAGAGGACTGGCCAAGGAAAGACAGAGTTTTTGAATTTGGCACGAGAGATATTAAGTGCAGTGTTGTTTTCTTTCTCACATTCTCCCCACCCCCGAATGGATTTCTACCAGACATGGAATGTAAGTTTACTTTGTCATTTATTGCTACCCGTTTTCTGTTCTTTTCGACTGTTAATTAACTGGCTATAGCTTTGTTACATCGGTCTTCCCTGCGCTGGCGTGCTAGCTCGAGAGCTACTTGAAAGATCTCAGCATCAGCAGCACCAGAAACGGTCTCCTAATGACCAACAACAAACCACACCTACTACTGCACCCTTTCCTCGCTCGGAAGTCATCCAAAACTTGAGTGTCTTTGCCTCTCATCTGGAAAGTACACTTGATATCCGAGACGGAAATTATGGAATCGCCCGGAAAGGGTTACACGCCATACGCAGCGTCCTTGACCGTATTCTGTCCGGCGATGATGACATTCCCAGCAGTGCTGTTGCTGCTGCTGATATTGTAGCACAGTCAGTGCCGACTGACACGGTGGCGATAACAGCTGGACCTGGAGACTGGCCTGCCGGAATACCTAATTTTCACTCTGAAGACGGGAACGCGGCCGAGTTTATGACGTGGCTGGATAATATCGACTGGGCGCAAGAGTCTTTGCTAACTTTTAGCTGAAAACTATGACGATGTCGATGGCGTGAAATAAAATTTTTAATCCTAGTGTATTACTAATATTATTGTCCTTTCTACAAATATTCTGTACAGCAACGCACCGAGTATACTTCAATGCTAGAGATAGAAATGTCACTGCTGCACTCTTATTGGCTGCAGTTCCCGCACAACCCCACTAACCTTAATCGGATCCAGCGGAGCCAAGAAGATGCTGATCCAATCAGCGTTTGCTGGTGACACTCGTGAACGAGGCAAATCAAGAAAACTTTCAACGACGTCTGCGTCCTTCGTGCCTCAACATCTATTCCCAAAGAGATAAATTCGGACCCCTGTCACAGCTTTATTTTGTCTGTGAGGGGTAATACTGCACTAACGCGTGCCTGTTCATTTATCCACAGGCGGCTCTCTTGAACGAGGGGGACCGCAGCAGCTCTCACCTATTTTGATTAAGAACCACATATTGAAAATTGAACTACATATTTCGCAATGGAGAAAAACAATCCCGAAATTCTCGCTGCTGCTGATCAGTCATTCCCGGCAGCTCGTGACGTGGAAAAACAGCCAGACGAGCCCCAAGAGAAGCAGTCTGCATTCAAGAAACTAGGGATACTTGACCGGTTTCTCGCATTATGGATCTTCCTTGCCATGGTAATAGGAATTATCCTGGGAAACTTTGTTCCTAGCACCGGACCTGCTTTGGATAAGGGGAAATTCGTGGGCGTTTCTGTTCCCATTGGTGAGCATTCCGGAGTATACTACTTGTTTGAGTGTAGACTAATAGTATGCCAAAAGCTGTCGGGCTGTTAGTCATGATGTATCCGATTCTTTGCAAAGTTCGATACGAAACTTTGCATCATGTTTTTCGGACTCGCCAGGTTTGGGTGCAAATTGCCTTTAGCGTCGTTGTCAACTGGATTATTGCTCCATTCTTTATGGTACGTTGGTCTTTTCTTTCGCTACCTGTGAAACAATTACTAACGAGAACACTATTCAGCTAGCATTAGCCTGGGCGTTTCTGCCCGATGAATCAGACTTGCGTCAGGGGTTGGTTCTTGTTGGATTAGGGCGATGTATTGCCATGGTGAGTCAACCAAACCCTCGGTTCTTGCATGTAGTTATGATATCTAACACTTAAATATGTGTATAGGTCCTGATATGGACTGGTTTAGCAGGCGGTGACAGCGAATATTGTGCTATCTTGGTTGCCATAAACTCTATTCTTCAAATGGTCCTATTCGCTCCTATGGCCATCCTCTGTATCACAGTAATCGACGGAGACTCGGTCAATTTTGAATACTCCACTGTTGCTAAAAGTGTTGGCGTGTTCCTTGGAATTCCTCTAGGTGCCGCAATACTCACCCGTGTCACCCTTCGTTGGGTAAGTCCGCGGTGGTACGACGAAGTGTTTCTCAAGTGGGCCAGTCCATGGTCTTTGATCGGTCTTTTATTCACCATTCTAGTCCTGTTCGCTTTGCAAGGCCGTCACGTGGTGCATCAAATTGTCTCTGTGATCCGTGTTGCAGCGCCTCTCGTTGTCTATTTTGCAGTCATCTTCTTTACCACTCTCTTCATCGCATACAAGATGGGATTTGGCTACAGGCTGGCTGCAACGCAGAGCTTCACTGCGGCGAGCAACAATTTCGAACTGGCCATTGCGGTTGCTGTTGCCACGTTTGGAGCCAATAGCAACCAGGCTCTGGCGTCAACTGTAGGACCGTTAATTGAGGTGCCGGTGCTGCTGGGACTTGTGTACGCCGTGAAGTTTGTGGCGAAGAAATTGAATTGGCACGACTAGGCGAGATACAATAATTTAGAAATACAAAATTGATATAAACAGAATGAGAATTGTTTCGCTATGATCCAAACCTGAATGGTTACAATCTAACCTATTTGGGACGTGTTTACGGGGCTTCCTTGTGACGTAATTCCACGTGAGAGTCGGGGCCCCCCTCTTGCCCTTTGACAGAAGCGAACCGAGTTCTGCCTCTTGTATCACGCCCGATCTACAGTATTGTCGTGCACAGTGATCAGTAATATTTGCTATATTAATGCGTCGATAGCGCTTGGCGATGGCATACGAAGGCCGATCACGGGACGGCGCCATGGCAAGGCTAACCATCGCTCAGCCTCGCTGGTTTTGCATTACCTACGCTCTCCAAAAGCGGGCGTCCTGGCACATGTTTTCCCTCCGGAAATTTCATCTCACATTCCTCCCTGGTGCTATTCTTCCGATGTCCGATGATATAAGCATTGATTGTCGCTATGCTTGACCCGCTGACTGCCCTCGGACTCGCCAGCAACGTCATTCAGTTGGTTGACTTTACTTCCCGACTTGTGAAGAAAGGGACTGAAATCCACCTTCGGGGAGAGACTGTTGACAATGCAAGGTTGGAAGCTGTGACGGTCAACCTCGTCCACCAGAGCAAGAACATAACTGCATCGGTCGGTCGCGCCGGTTTGCCACATACGCCGAGAAGCCAAGAGGAGAAGGTAGCAAACTTGAGTCCCCTCAAACATAATTACCAGTCGCTAATGGCTACCAAGATATTACTAGATACCGCCCGAAACTGCGCCATTGCGGCCAACGAACTCGTCGAATGTCTGGAAAATTTGAAACGCAAACATGGGAGGAACGCTGTTTGGAGGAGCTTTCGACAGGCGATCAAAACAGAATGGAGCAAGGAGACCATCAAGGCCATGGCTGCTAAATTGGATACCTACCGGAGCGACCTGACTCTTCATACTCTGTTCTTCCTCAATACAAAGGTCGGCGAGCAGATTGACAGCCAGGAACAAAGGTTCAATCAACTGGAGAAAAAAAGCAATGAGATAATTGAGGCGATCTTCATCAGCAACGACACAAGCACTCAGGACTCTGATGTACTGGATATATCACAGAACAAGATACGGGAGCAATTTCAAGACGCCATATCAGCAATATTTACCCATCGTGATGGGTTAATTACTACCATATCGCCGCCATTTTCGTCCAATGTACCTCTCATCGACACCGCCAATTCAAACCCTGCGAAAAAGAGTGTGATGACGCTACAAAATCGCGGGTCAAACAATGAATCACAGGATGCACGGGTCACATTTGGCAACTTTGCTTCGATTCAGCAAAGAGTACTTCGGCTACTCTTATTCAGACAAATAAAAGATCGAATAGACGAAGTTGCACCGGCCCACAAGGCCACTTTTAAGTGGATTTTTGAGGATCCAAAGCCTTCACAACGGCCGTGGGAGAACTTTCTAGACTGGCTTCAAAAAGGAAGTCATTGTTACTGGATCAATGGAAAAGCCGGGTCCGGAAAGTCTACGCTGATGAAGTATATATACGGTAGTCCCCAGACCCGGGATGCTCTGCAGCATTGGGCTGGTGGTACAAGACTAATTTTCGCGTCCTTTTTTTCATGGAACATTGGGTCAAGTTTGCAGAAGAGTCAAGTAGGCCTGTTGCGCTCCATACTTCATGATATACTTCAACAAGTTCCCGACCTGATACCCGGAGTGCTTCCGAGGCTCTGCCGGGCTGCCTCTCAGGGGGAAGATTTCCAGCCAACACTGGCCGAGTTGAAAAGTGGCTTTGAAAAACTCTCAACCCAGACCATTACACCGTTGAAGATATGTTTACTAATTGACGGGATTGATGAATTTGATGGTGATCATGCAGAGATCTCCGAATTCATATTCTCCACAACCTCCCAAAATTTTCGCGCCATTGTGTCAAGCCGACCGATTCCCGAATGCGTGGATGTTTTTGGAGATTGCCCAAGTCTTCGTTTACAGGATTTAACGTATGACGATATAAAGGCTTACACCAATGAAAGAGTACTCTCCCACCGGAGATGGAAAGAGTTGATGGAAGAAGAAGGAGTCCTGGCCATTCAGCTGTTGGACGATATTGTCAACAAAGCCGACGGCGTTTTTTTGTGGGTTATTCTTGTTATAGCCTCATTGTTAGAGGGCCTCCGAAATTACGACCGGGTATCTGATTTACGACGGCGCCTCGAAGTCTTGCCATCGGATCTAGAAAATCTATATAGCCACATGCTCAACAAGCTCCAGCCCCTTTACCGTCGCCAGGGCTCACAACTTCTCCAAATTGTTCAGAGGCATATTGAAATAGAGGCAGATCAACTTCTCAGTCCTTTACAGCTTTCCTTTGCAGACGAGGAAGACCGAGATTATGCCTTGCGTCAAGAGCTAGAGCCCTTATCGGCAAACCAAAAACTAGCGAGATGCAGAGCCATAGAAGGACGGGTACGAAGCCGTTGTTGTGGTCTGGTAGAAGTCTGGCAGGACTGGTCAATACCTGACAGTCAAACTCGAATAATAAACGCCCGGGTCAGCTTTCTACATCGAACGGTAGCCGAGTTTCTGCGGAAATCGCATGTCAGCAAGGAAGTGGTCCAATCCATGGTCGATCAAAACTTTGATCCCAGTATTTCTTTGGCGAAATGCTTTCTGGCGGACATTAAAACAAGCGAAATCAAAAGATCCATGGATTTTATTAAAGGAAGCTCCTGGAATAGTATGCGGCGTTGCTTGAATTGCTGTCGATTTACGACACCGTCTACTACAGAGCAGGTAATGCACATCATGGATGATTTGGACAAAACTATGAGTCGACGGTGGAAATCAATTGATCGCTGGGAGGAGAGCTTCACCCAATCAGATCAAACCACTGTTATTGTGGCACAAAAGTTCAATTGGTCGCTGTCTGAACTACGCCAGCCCTATCGACTGGGAAATTTCGACGAATTCTCGGATTTGCAGGCCTCGATGCTCATACTCGCTGCTACGATGGGCCTGGCTGATTATATTCATTACAAATGCAGCAGTAAAGAATTCGCTATTGACCGTTCTCAGCTCCAGCAAGCCATGCTGGCTGTGGTATACAGTGCCTGTCGTGTTATCGAGATTGAATCCGACTTGCTGAGCCAACAATACTCAAATATCAATAGCATGGAGAAACGAGGCACTATGGAAAACTATTTCGGTGTTATCCAGAGCCTCCTAAATGCAGGAGCAAGCCCTGACCAGCCAGTCGGACGAAAGGGCTCTACGCCGTGGATGCTAGCTCTCCAGGAAACCGAACAAATGGGATTTAACTCTGAAGTTTCCGCTTGGGCGGATATTCTTCGTTTATTCGTGCTATCGGGCGCCGATCCACACGGAAGTGCAATAGAAAAGAAACCACAGCTGATCCTGTACCGCAGCGCTTTGGGGATTATGGTCTCCAAAATTAAGGACTGCCACAGGAAAAACATACCTCCTCATATAAGACCATATGCAGGCCAGTTTTGTGAAAGATTGGTCGAGATCGAAACTTTACTGAGAGAAAAAGGGGCCGAAGTCAGGGATTGGACTGAAATTCCTGATCACATTCGACCAGAGAGAGATGGTACGCCGGCTCCGTGGGCAACAAAGTCTAGTCGGTTAAACGAAATATTCAACCCATCTGCTGGAAAAACAAGCAGGAAGGAGTCTCCTAAACGCAAGCGTGGAAAGAGGACTTCTAGAGATATAAATGAATACCCCCCCGTCAGTGGTAGTAGATACTCCTGCATTGAGGACCGAGGCCGTCGTGGTCGCTCACCCAGGGTTGACAAATCACCACAACCTCATCAATCATCAAGATCCGACGAATTGAGTCAGCAATCTCACTCTAAGCCCAGCCTTCACGATGAAGACAGACCACTCCAAGTCGAAGCCACCACAATGACTCTTCCAAACTCGGATTTTAGAAGCAGATCCGATTTCAAATTTGACAACTCTGCTCCTACCAAGCCAGATAGCGACAGTATTGGTAAACAATATGTTCACACTTCCCAACGACATCGACATAGATGGCTATCATGGTTTGGCCGACACCACAAGTCCTCGAGTGTTAATTTCTGATGAAATACAATTATTTGATGTCTAATCATGACTTCATAACCATTGGCGTACGGCTATAGGTTACTGTTTTAGTGCTTTTCGCGGATTATGTTGTCTCGATAAACGATACCCAGCTATACCCTGAATTTTCCGCATGTATATAGGAGGAAATATTGGAATATATTTCGATTATTTTTTGCAGTACATATTTTATTTAGTTGATGAGTGATTCCATTCACGTAACTGTTTGGATATAATTTTAGAACAGGGCAGGGCGGAAAAGGCGGTATGATGGGGCGGCTCGTTCCTCGGACAAGGTTCTAAGTATAGATTCTTCTAATGTTGTGCAAATTTCAGTAAGTCATATTTCTAAATCTATTTGTCTAAAGATTAAATGGAAAATCCAAATATCTCGCGCGAACAAAGTACTATGAGCGCGAGCAAGCTCAACCACGGCGCCTACACAGTCGGCTGGGTGTGCACTCTAGACTGCGAACTAAATGCGGCGCGCGCCCTTCTAGATGAAGAACATGAGCCGTTGGAGCCCGCTTTACACGATGAAAATATCTATGTTCTTGGGCGCAATGGAAAACATAACGTTGTGATTACTTTCCCGGGCGTTTATGGTACGAATTCAACGGCACAGACAATTATCAATTTGATCCGCAGTTTTCCAAACATTCGATTCGGGTTAATGGTCGGAATAGGCGGGGCAGCTCCAGACTCGCCGCATCCTAGAAGCCCTCTTAAGGATCTTCGCTTGGGAGATGTTGTTGTGAGTGAACCAAAAGGCAATCATGGTATGCTACTTTCTCGGGCAATCATATCCGTGTAGAGAACTCACCCATCTCACAACCAGGTGGTGTGCTCAACTACGACATGGGCAAGTGGGAAAATGAGACGGAATTTTCGATTGAATCACATCTGAACAAGCCGCCATCCATTTTGTTGAATGCAGTGAAAAAGCTTGCTTCTGACCAGCGTTGTCATAAAGGTAACATGACGCAATACATCGATGACGCTTTGGACATCCTATCAAGTCTGCCAGATGTAGACGATCCGTCGTTCCCGGGCTGGGACGAAGACCGACTGTTTGATTCAAACTATTCCCATGTCAACAAAAAGAAGGACTGCAGCATATGCGACAAGACACAGATTGTCAACCGTCTACATCGATCTTCCCAAAAACCCGTGGTTCATCATGGCCTCATCGCCTCTGGAAATGCCGTTATGAGAAGCGCGCAGCTCCGAGACCGATTGCGCGAGGCCTGGAATGTCTTATGCTTCGAAATAGAGGCTACAGGGCTGATGAACCATTTCCCTTGCTTAGTGATTCGTGGTCTATGTGACTATTCTGATAGTCATAAAACCAAAAGGTGGCAGTCTTATGCCTCTGTTACTGCTGCTGCCTATGCAAAGGACCTGCTCAGCGTCATTGGCCAGGAGCAAATGAAGAACACAGAGGTTGCGACCAACCTCATGGAAGATGGTACGGCTTCTCATTATTATGGATCTAAGAGATGGCTAATCAAATATCCAAGTGGCCAATACTCTGACGCATGTTGACAAGGGTATTCAGATCAAGGAGACTTTGGATAATACTTACAGGGACATGGTATTACGCTGGCTAAGCCCTATCGACCATGATAACAAACAGAGTTATTTCTTTTCACAACACGAACAAGGTACCGGGAAATGGTTCTTAGAATCCTCTAGTTTCCAGGGATGGGTTCAAGAGTCAGTAAAATTACGCGAGGCGAAGTCAGGACTGCCCTTCAATCTCTGCCAAAAAAAATTAGATGCGTATGACCAGATTTATTACGATTCCATGACTCGGATCCAAGGTCAGACCTAAAATCTCAGAAAACTAGCCATGCGTACACTGGAGTGGATCATTAGCATCGAAAGACCGTTTGCTATTACTGAGCTACAGCATGCGCTTGCTGTAGAAAGTACTACAAAAACTTTTCACAGGGATACCATTCCCGAAACTGGACTTATTCTTGAAGTCTGCTCTGGGTTGGTGACGATAGACGAGACAAGTAGGACCGTCCGTCTAATGCATTCTACTGCCCAGGAGTACTTTGAGAGAAATTGGAAGGTCTGGTTCCCCGATGCACATAGCAATATTGCGATAGCGTGCCTCGCGTATCTTTCATTAGATATTCGCGACCATCCAGATCGGGTCCACACATGGCCTTTTTATGACTATGCAGATCAGTATTGGATGCATCACATGCGGCTACAGAATGTCGACAGTCCACTCACCATGGAAATATTTGCAGACCAATCTATTGTGACCTTTGTTGACAAGAATTTAACACCTCAATGTTTTTGCGACGATCCTTGTTTTCCAGGACCAAACAAGGCAACAGCTCTTCACTTGGCGTCCTATTTTGGGCTGCGAAGAGCAGTAGAACAGCTCATATCGAGTGGTACTATTGACTGTGACCCGAAAGACGGCAATGGAAGAACACCATTAGCATGGGTATCAGATTGTCCCGATATAAGGGTTGCTAAGATTCTGCTTGAATATGGCGCAGATGTAAACCACGTTGACAGCCATGGAACCACACCACTTGGCTGGGCCGCAGGTTTCGGAAACCTCTCTTTGGTAAAGCTTCTACTAAGCAGAGGAGCGATGGTGGATATAAAAGACCACTCTGGTCTGTTTCCACTAGATAGGGCTGTAAAAGGGGGCTATAGGGCAATGGTAAGTCCACTTGTCGAGAATGGTGCCTTTACAGTGAACAGCGAGATTGAGAATACTTGGGACGAGGTCTCAAAGTGGGCAAGAGATCATGGGCAAACTGGGAATATTATAGAGAAGAACTGCCATAACCCCCAATGCCAAAAGAGTATGATTCATGACGCGGCTAGCAGAGGTCTTCAATTGGAAGTTACGCGCCTTCTGGACGCAGGAGCATCCATTGACACAGAGGATTCTGTTGGAGGGACGCCGCTTCTCCGGGCGATTGACGATGGACACGCTGATATGGTGAGGTTATTAATCAGGCGAGGAGCAAACATATTCCACAAAGATGATTGGGATCGCGATATGCTTCATGGTGCGGCGGTTAACGGGCAAGCTGAGATTATCCAGATTCTTCTTGCACACAACGACTCCATAGACATCAACAGAGGTGATGAAAATGGCGAAACGGCCCTCCATGACGCTGCTCGCCATGGATACACAGAGACGGTTAAAGTACTTCTCGCTTATGGGGCGGATCCGAATATCCAAGATGAAGATGGCAAAACACCTATCACTAATGCTCGCGACAACGAAAGAGATGCCGTCTTGGAAATGCTCCAAGCCGCTACCATGAATAAAAATATTTACGAATAAATTGACATAGATTGATATATGCTGAATTATGACCTTGGGTTGGTCTTGTATTGTCCTTTACACCATCACATACAACTTCAATACATATAGACACCTCAGATGTTGTTTAAAAATACATCTCAAAAATTGGCACGGCGATCCTAAAGAAATCAATATTTACCACTTTACAAAGATTAATTTCTTGGGGTTCGCCGTGCCAACATTTTTTGCACCTCACTGATGCTCCTCGTAAATACGCACTAGTCTATATAAGCATGCCGTGCCTTTACTTGGACACCGCAACCACAACCTCACCCACAAAGACTTCCTTGACTTCGCTGATTCCTTTCTTGAATTTATCAATTTATGTGGCAGGTTAGACGTCAGGGCCTGTGGAATGCACCTCGGGATTGGGGATGGCGTTAAGAATTGGGAATAACCTCAAAATTAGAATGCAGACGCTTGGGAAACTGACTCTCTTGACTGTTTAAAGGCTAAGTACATTATTTTTGTGCGATTCGCTTAGAGGTGAGTATTTCTTTGTCCTGTTTTACATGAAAATCCTTCTCTGATGCTAATATGCACCAGATTTTCTCTAGTAATGTCTATATGGATACAACATTTTGCTAGAAGAAAAGCAACTCATTTCAAATCGAAGAAATAGCCAAGCATAGCGTACCAACCACTTAGGTGGCAGATACAGAGACTCACACCCCAGAAGACAATTATAAAATATTAATTTATATATTAGATCTTACTAATAGGTATCTTTACTAATATTACTTTTTATACACCTCTGTATGGTCGTGCCGAAAGGGTCGATCCACCATCCTATTCATGGAGATTGTATGACCAAGAAAAGTGCAGTAGCGTCCAAATAAGAAAAAATCTGTCACAAGCCTGGATTAGATCAACCAGAGGATCCTTGCAGGTCGAGGCTGTCGACAATGCAGAGCAATTCGACACCACAGATACAAATATGGAGTTTCAGCATCCGATGCCCACCCAAGTCGCACATTTCGTGACAGTATACCAATTTTACACAAAAACGGGTTAAATCGCCTGATGAACCTTTGTCCAAACTCTAGCAACATGTGAATCTATGGCTTGTTGTTAGGCAGTGCCAAGTGCACGCGAGAATTATACCAAGGTGACAAAGGGTCACAAACACCAACATAGTTCGAGGAAATGTCATAATCATTTCACTCTTTCGATCGATCTCCTGCGTGATAGAGCCAGTGAGGCATTGGGGTTGATGGACCTTGTTCCTGCATGAAAGAGAAAAAAAGGACTTAGGTGAAATGGAGTTTTAATTTTCAATGTTACAGAGGGGAGGAGTACACACTGTTATCTGGAGCTAGCCTGAACTATGAATTTTTCTGATAGTATGGATTTACACAAATTAGATTTACAGGGCCTTTGCCATGGGCATTTTCTTCTCTGGAAAACCAGTACCGGGCATTTTACGAATGCTCTTCCCAAGCAGCGAGGACAATTTCTCACGATGAGAATTCATTTCTGCCAGCTTCCGCCGAAGAACCTTGCCACTCGCCGTTCGTGGGATTTCATTAACGAATACAACACCTCCATCGAGAGCCTTGTAACTTGCTAGGTGTTTCTGAGCAAAGTTATACACTTCCTCGGATGTGAGAAGCGGCCGCTGAGTGCTGTATCGGACAACAAAGGCGCGAGGTGCCTCGGTATTACTGTCTTTCAGTGGGACGCCAATCACAGCAGCGTCTTTGATGCTGGAATGCTTGAGCAATACAGCCTCAATCTCGGCGGGAGCAACATGCCATCTTTTGTTGAAAAGTTAGCAATGAAAACAGAACTAGACACGGAAGAAAGGGGTATAATGCATACCCATATACTTTAATCAATTCCTTGGTCCGGCCGAATATAAAATAATACCCGTCTCTCACGTAGACAGTATCGCCGGTCTTGAACCAGCCATTTTCATCCTTTATTCTTTCCTGTGTGCCCCCTTTATATTCAAGGAGGGTCCCTAGGCCTCGTACTTCGAGTTCACCCGGACAGTCATCATGGTCAATGATTTGGGCAGCGTTATCCAGGGCTACAACGCGGGCTTCAAACATTGGTGTCGGTTTCCCTATGCTGCCCGAGACTTGTTTCTCGCCGAAACGATTGATGAAAGCGATTCCAGTCTCTGTCATTCCCCATATCGGCCCGATAGTTGCATGTGGATCAAGCAAGCCTTGGAACTGTCGCATTGACGTCGCATCAATCGACGCTCCAGCAACACCTATGTATCGCATTGATGACAGGAATCCAGCAACATTCGCGGATGATGCTAGGGCCGAGCGGTTCAGAATATGAATCATTGTCGGAACCACATACGTCTCAGTGATATTGTATCGTCGGACCATCTCAAGAAACAAGACCGGTTCGAATCGAGGCAACACGTACGATGGTTGTCCGTACCGTATAGGGCTGATATGAGCCCACTGTGCGCCAAAAGAGTGAAACATGGGTAGACACATTAGCCGGGTCGGATTATATGGAACGTCGTATTGGGCGCTTAGATGCTGTGCAATTATCGAGTTATGAGACAGCATTGCTGCTTTCGGGGCTCCGCTAGTACCACTGGTAAGAAACATGACTGCCGGAGTTGTCTTAGACGCGGAGTTGTCTTCGAATGTGTGCCAGTTGCTTTCGCCATGATTAAAAAGATGCAACAGACTGTGGGGTGTGTTAGTGCTGCTTTGATTGACGTGATCGGCATGGGTATGGCAGTTGCGAATATATTTCACAATGCGCTTGATCGTGTTGCTGTCTAGAAGGTATACTTGATCTTTGGACATTCCTCTTTCAGAACAAACAGCAACGACTGTCAACAGGGAGTCAGCGGATGTTATGACCAGTCTGGGTTGTGCAGTCGTAAAGACATGATCGAGTTCATAGGCTGGGCTTGCTGGGTTTGAGCCCATGTACACGGCGCCGGCGCCGATGATAGCGAAGAACAAGGCCGAGTATAGGATCTTCAACCAAAGTAATCAGCAAGTTGAAACCCCTTCCCCGAGTGAGTCTCTTGGATATGTCCTTCGGAACTTACACTGTTCGGCAAGTGTAGTAGTACGCAGTCCCCCTGCTGAACCCCGGCAGCTTTCAGGCCAGCAATCAAAGAACGAACCAGCGATCGAAACTCGGCTGCATTTAGACAGCATGAAGGGTCCTCGGCGTCTATATACAGAGGCTGGGCCGGATCGTAGGACGTCGTACCACCAAAGGCAAAGGTAAGCAAGTCGACAGCGTCATGCTGTCCGCATGTTTTGACACTCATCTTCGTCCGTCAAGACAGATGCATCCTTTGGCATTATTCTTGCTGGAAGCATGAACCACCCACGGCCCGGGCTTCCTAGAAAATTCTCGCATCCCATCTTGCGCGCGGACAGCGTGACGACGCCAGCCACTGCAGCCACTGTAGTGATTGTACTACGACGACCACCAGTAATCCGTGCCGATGCCACCAGTCGGAATGAAAGCTGATTAGGGCTTGGCATTAAGTATCAATGTGGTGCTCGATTCGATATTACCATTGTCACTAGCCCTGTGATTGGCCATAGCAACACGAGGCTGAGTTGTAAGTTGGCCCTTTCTGGTGAGCTGAGCCGGCGGATGCATTCGTGTGGACACTGGACTCGGCCGAAGCCACATGTTAAACGGACAAGTTTTCCCCACCAGGCCAAATAGGGTAATCTTGTTGCAAAGGGGTTCCATTCTGCGGAACGAGGCGACGGAAGTTTTTGTTGCTGGGCTTGTCAAGTTTCAGCAATCCCTTTATAGCTAGCATATATGGTCTCTTGGTAAAGATGAGAATTCCTATATCTACAAGACTTCTCCTAGAATTGAAAATTGACCATTATTATTGCCTTGTGTTTCTCGCAATAGGGCCAATTCCCATTTTCTTTACTTTATTGTCCAGCTTCCATCCTTGTACTCCGCATATTCTGACATGAAAAGTGTTAATGGTGTTGGTGTAAGTTTATCTCGGCATCTCAGACTGCTCGCGTAAGCATTCGCCAAGGCGGCAGAAAAATACTGCCGCCCCACTGGCCATCGGCCAACCAGATGGGTAACTTGGCCCCACTGGCGTGCAACGTCTCGCGAAATGGGAAGACTTTGGAAATTGCGGAAGGCGGTCAGGTGATCGGGCGGTGAGTGGTTCCTCGTCAGAGGGTCTGAGAGGCTGAGACAAGCGTAACTGGACTCGACAACCAGCGCGAGGACCAATTGATGTTGCTGTGTGACAATACATTACGGACCGCCAAAAGCTTGGCAAGTACTTATCTATTAGCTTGATCTGTGGAGGTAGATGATAAATATGGGAAATATGCACAAGAATTGATGGAACCTCGGTTCCAGAAAAATGCCCAAAGGAGAGATATACAACGCCTGCGAGTCTAGTCATTATGCTCTATACAAAATGGTTGAAGACCTGCCGAGAACAATCACCTGTCTCGGCCGAGCCGTTCCTCGTCGTCTTCTGTCAACTCGTAGGCTGGCCGGAATTGCCGTCCGTTCTCGCCGTGTATCTCGAGCTGAGGGTTGGGGTGGGTATCGCGGGTTCCGCCGAGACTTGTATAGCCCTAGGAAAGCAAGCGTGCACTGTTAGCAACATGGTGGTCACCTCCTCCCGTCGCCGAAAGAATGGGGCGTTGGTCTCACCTGATCGTATAAAGGACAGTACGGTATTTGAAGGTGTCGAATAAACTACCAGTAGATTAGCACCTTAATTGTCGCTTGCGGGTGTTTTAGTGGAGATAAAACGCACAGCCCAGATTTCCGCTATGTTGCGCGCCACAGGTTAGCCTATTCGGCTATCAAAAGCGGGAATTCTAGAACAGCCTTACCATAATGCCAGTCAATTACCGGATGGATCCGCATAAACGCCGGCCATCCAGCATCCGTGGGATCGAAATGGGTCAACTTCTCTCCATGGGGGTCTGTTCTTCGCGTGCCGACAAACACGGCTTTGACGCTCGGTCGATCGGCCAGGTATGCCTCCAGTCCTTCTTTCATGGGCAAGCTATATCGGTCCACGTCGAGGTGGTATTCGGCGCCTGACGAGGCGACAAAGTCATCGACTTCGGGAAATGGATGCGGAGGAACGATATACACGGTTTGCAATTGTTGCGGGACTTGCGACAACTTGGCGGTACCATTCGAGGTGGTAGTGCTATTGTTAGTGGTGTTGGTGAGATTTTCGGCACGCGAGACGGAGCATCGAGCGAGGATCACAACCAGCAGGACAAGACCTGGCCAGATCGTAGTTAGTAGAGGCCACACGTAAAAAGCATCCAATGAGCGAATACACACAGTCCTTGCCGCCATTATAAGAGAGTGCAATTTCTTCGGGTCTTTGGGCGGACAGCGTTAGCGAGGACGGGGGTTCAGCAAGCAGAGGCAGGTCGCAACAGACCGGAACCTGGCCAGGGCTTCGTCGACCACGGCAATGGAAATGCGCAACTGTGCCTGGACGCGGCGGAGGAGCGGCGAGTCGGCGTCGTGGGCGAGAAAGGCGTCGAGCTTGTCTCTCAGCGCGAGGGAGACGTCAAGCAAGGAGCGGGGAGACATGGCGGCGGCGGGACATGTGGCGACAGCAACAACGACAGGAAGAACGACAAGGAACGACGGCAGCAGCAGCAACAACACCAAGAATGAAAACAACAACAATAAGAGTCCGTAGCAGCGCCAATTGATGATTGAAAGCGAGAGGAGAGCGTGGAAGGATCCAGAACAGATCGCTCGGGACCTCGGGGCGGGGCAGGTGCGCGTGCGGAGGTGGGGTTCGTCACGACGGATACAGGATGTACAGCCCTGTATCAGTGTCGCTTGATATTACCGGCATACAGATGGAAAAGGAAACCAACTAGTCAAGTGCCTGGAGCTAAGAATAGGAGGCGTGATATATGTAATTACGATTATTATTAGTGGCAACCTGCAGCCTCAGCTCAGCTCAGCTCAGTGTTGGGCTGGGCTGGGCTGGGCTGGCCACTTTCGTAGTATTTATCCCCGACAATCGCCAGACATGGAATTATTCTTCGCATCGTTAACCTAGTCAATGCTACCCAAGCCATATCAATGGCCCCCGAAGCGCCGGCCGTGGCCATCGTCGGTTCTGCGTGTCGCTTCGCCGGCGCTTCCTCGCCCGCGCGCCTGTGGCAGCTGCTCCGCCAGCCTCGCCGTGTTGCTTCCTGCATCCCCGCCGACCGCTTCAGCATCGACGCCTTCTACCATCCAGACGCCAGCAATCCCGGCACGACAAATGCCCGGGAGGCGTACTTCCTGGACGACAATGTACGCGCCTTTGACGCGTCCTTCTTCAACATCTCGCCCAACGAGGCCAACGCCATCGATCCCCAGCAGCGCCTGCTATTGGAAACCGTCTACGAGTCCCTCGACACAGCTGGCCTGCGTCTGGACCAGCTCCATGGCTCCGACACCGCCATCTACTGTGGCTCCATGAGCAACGACTATGCGTCTATTACAAACTCCGACTTGGACGCGGTGCCGCAGTACAGTGCTCCCGGGACAGCGAACTCGATGACGGCAAACCGGATATCGTATTTCTTTGACTGGCATGGGCCGTCAGTATGCATTGACACTGCATGCTCGTCCAGTCTGGTGGCGATGCACTCAGCCGTGGAAGCACTAAGAAACGGGGAGTGTTCGCTGGCTGTCACTGCTGCAAGCAGTCTCATCCTGTCGCCGCACATGTTCGTGGCAGAGTCGAAACTACACATGCTTTCTCCTACTGGTCGCTGTCACATGTGGGACGACCGAGCAGATGGATACGCTCGTGGAGAAGGAGTAGCGTCCATCGTCTTAAAGCGGCTGTCAGACGCCCTTCGAGACGGCGACCCGATTGAATGTGTTGTTCGAGGAATCGGGATCAACTCAGACGGTCGTGGAAAGGGTCTCACAATTCCTAACAGCTCAGCTCAACAGCAATTGATCAGGTCTACATACTTGCGCGCTGGTCTAGATCCCACCCGTGCCGAGGATCGCCCCCAGTTCTTCGAGGCACATGGAACAGGAACGCCGGCCGGAGATCCAGAAGAAGCCGCTGCTATCTACAAGGTTTTCTTTCAGGATTCCCCCAAAGACCACCGGAACGACTTATCTGATGTCATGCATGTTGGTTCAATCAAAACCGTGATCGGCCATACCGAGGCAGCCGCTGGGCTGGCAGGGGTAATCAAAGCTTCGCTATGCTTGCAACACAGCATCATTGCTCCAAACCTGAATTTTAATAATCTCAATCCAAACATAGTGCCATTTTCTACGCGGCTTATAGTACCTACCGAAGAATTACCGTGGCCACCTCTTTCTCCTGGGATTCCCCGTCGAGTATCTATCAACTCATTCGGATTGGGAGGAACTAATGCTCATGTCATCCTCGAGAGTTTTGATCCCATTTATTCACCACAAAAAGGGCTCGATCTAACTTCACGGACGACATTACCCGCGATACTTCCGTTTATATTCACCGCAGCATCACCACGCTCTCTGGTCTCAGTTCTGGGCCAATACAAACAATATCTTGAACAAAATCCTGATATCGACCTCGTGGATTTTGCCCTATCTCTGATAACCAAAAAATCTCAGTTGAAGCATCAAGCCATTTTCACAGCAGTTTCTGTTGATGACCTGGTAAATAAAATACAAGAACAATTAAATCAACCCGACGCTCTTTCCCTAGAGATAATAACCTCGGCGAGGCACACAAAACCCAAGCAAACTCTCGGTATATTCACCGGCCAAGGAGCACAGTGGCCACAGATGTGCTTAGATCTTATCTCTGCCAGTCCCGATGCCTTCTCGTGGCTTCAGGATATGCAGAAGTCGTTAGACGAACTCCCGTCTCAATATCGGCCTGACTTTTCTATGATCGAAGAATTATCAGCACCTAGCTCCTCATCGAGGTTGACCGAAGCCGTCATTTCACTACCTGTTCGTACAGCAGTCCAAATCATCCAAGTCAAAATCCTTCGTTCCCTAGGAATATTTTTTGACGCTGTGGTCGGTCATTCTTCTGGTGAAATTGCAGCTGCTTACGCTGCTGGCATTCTGACATCCTCGGATGCTATTCGGATAGCATATCTACGCGGATTCACAGTCAAGAAACACAAATCTGTCGGTGGAATGTTGGCCGTGGATCTTTCGTGGGACCAAGCCACTGAAATTTGCACCAACGAATTTTCAGGGCAAATTGAGATCGCGGCGTGCAACTCGCCGTCCAATGTAACACTGTCTGGCGATTTGGACGCGTTAGATGAGCTCAAATGGTTACTAGAAAGTCTAGGCCAATCCCCTAGAATGTTACACGTGGATACCGCGTACCATTCTCATCATATGCTGCCGTGCGCCGAGCCTTATTGCCGGGCACTCGATGAATGTAGTATAAAAGTCAACCAGACCTCTACAAAATGGTTCTCTAGTGTGCTGAACGGAGATTGCGTTAACTGGGATACTCACTCGCACTCATTTAAAAGCGGGTACTGGAAAGATAATATGATCCGTCCTGTAATGTTCTCACAAGCATTATCCACAGCTTTGACTACGTGCCCCGAAATCGACGCCATCTTCGAAATCGGTCCACATCCTGCACTCAAAGGTCCTTCATTACAGATACTGTCAACATTGGAAAGAAAATCTGAGTTACCATACATTGGCTTGGCCGAACGAAACAGAAGCAGTATCGAGAGTTTATCTATGGCCGTTGGTTTGTCCGTAGCATACCTCGGGGTAGATGCAATCAGCCTCGCTAAATACATATCAATTTTCGAGAAATCGAGGCAATTCAAATCCCTCCGAGACCTTCCATCCTATCCATTTGATCATACGCAGTCTTACTGGGCAGAATCTAGATTGGTAGGAGAACTTCTACACCGCACGTTACCACCCAATCCTCTTCTCGGAAACGCAACACCAAAAACTTGTCAAGACGAATGGCGTTGGCGCAATTTTTTGAGCATTCAGCGCTTGCCATGGCTCAGCGGTCACTGTGTTGATTCGAGGGTAGTATTTCCAGCGGCAGGGTATATATCAATGGTTGTTGAAGCCGCGGCGATACTCGCTGGAGCCGATCATCTGTTGTGCTCAATCGAAATTGAAGATCTGTATATCGATCATGCTATTATTATCCCTGTTGATAGCGCAGATTATGTAGAAACTCTCTTTCATCTGAAAGAGGCGGATTCTACGGATGATTTATTTTCTGGAGCTTTTGATTGCTTGGCCAACTTTGGCGGGAAAATGAAATCCTGCGCCTCCGGCCATGTGACGATAACCTTTGGCACCCTTGATCCGGAACTTCTGCCACTGAGACCCGAGGTTGAACAGGATCTACGAACAATGGACGTGGAAAACTTTTATGGCTCTTTAGGTCGACTTGGGTTGAATTATTCCGAGCCATTTCAAGCCATTACGAGTCTTGCTAGGAAAATGGACATCTGCAGTGGTGTTATCAAAAATGCAGGTAGTTCCAATGGTGCTTCCCTCCGCCTACATCCAGCAATTTTGGATGCCGGGCTGCATGGTCTTAACGCTGCTATCAGTGCTCCCGGTGATGGACAACAATCTGCGTTAACTGTCCCTGTTGGAATTGATCGCATCACAATAAATCCCCTGCTTTGGCAGTTTGAGAAAGATAACAAGCTTTCATTCGACGGGTATATCACGAAAACAAGCGCAGCCATGATAACAGGCGATGTTCATATGTTTGACCACGATGGTCATGGATTAGTTTCCATCGAGAACGTCAAACTATGTCCAATCATAGAACCCAGTCCAACAGAGGATGACTTTGTTTTTTCAAGTATGACTTGGGGCCCTATGCAGCCTAATCCTTTTTTGATAGAGAGTGCTGCATCCAACACAAATATTGACTGGCAGTATTTTGAGAAACTTGCTTTGCTATACATCAAGGATGCCCACGAGCAGTTGGTGGCTGATGGGCGAAAGGATCTGACATCACACGGATCTTATATTTCAACCTGGATGGACCATGTCCTCAAGGTTGTTCGCGAGGGACAAAATAAGACTATCAATTGTGAATGGTTAGATGACTCGTTGAACAATCTGTTGGACTCGATATCAAGGTCCTGTCCGCAAGCCGAGCTTCAAATTATCCAAGATATGGGACAGAACATGATTCCTTTTTTGCGTGGAGACAATACTGCAACCACAAAGACACAAGATGCGAATTTTCTCGGCAAATTGTATAAAAAGAGCGAATATGTCACCTCGTTGTTCAAAAGACTCTCGGGGTTGGTCGGTCAGATTGTATTTCGGTTTCCGTCTTTGAACATTCTTGAAATTGGTGCCAGAAACGTCTCCGTCACGCGTTCTATACTTGACCAGATTGGAGGTGCATACCAATCTTACACATGCACTGACAATGTCGACAATTATTTTGAAAGTATCCGTTCTTGCATAGAAAAACAGGACGACCGACTGGCTTGCAAAACGTTCAACGTCGAACTTGACCCCTTGAGCCAGGGGTTTGAACACCGCTTCTACGATTTAATCATTGATCCGGGCTGCATATTGCAAACCTTGCAGTCTGAGAATGCACTATCAAATATTCGAAAAATATTAAAACCTGGTGGCTTCTTTGTTTCGTCTATGCTCGATGATTCGGATAGTCTCTTTACTCCTTTGATATTCGGTGCCCGTGCAAGCGATGCTTGGTGGAGCAGTCGAGCGATAAAAGGAAACTCCGAGAACTCATTTCAAATGAGAGACATATGGGAAAATCTGCTTTTAAAAACCGGATTCACTGGCATTGAAACTCTCGCTCCATCGCAGGAAGATGGATGGGGGTTATCGGTCACCGTGTCAAGAGCTGCCGATGATCGTCTCCTTCTGTTTAATGATCCATTCGCTTCAGTTCGAGTATTTGATCATAGTTTAATCCTGGTTGGTGGTAGTTCGGATTCTACAACACATCTGGTACCATCCCTGGTTGATCTGTTAACACCACATTTTAAAAGTATTGTTCATTGCAAAAATATTGAAGCATTGGACATACAAGACTCGAATCAGACCAGTTTCATCCTCCTAGAAGACATGGATACCGCCATTTTTTACAATTTTTCCGACAAACGTCTGCTCCGGCTCCAGCAAGTATTAAACGTTGCCAGCAACCTGCTATGGGTCTCACCAGCCCATGATACCAAGGATCCTTTCATAGGGATGAGCAAGGGATTTCTCCGATCGGTCGCTTTTGAGTACCCTCTCTCGAAAATCCAACACCTTCAGGTAAACACAGTTCAGTCGGTCACAGCAAAGCAACTAGCGCAAATATTTATGCGCCTGGTATTTGCCGACTCGCAAAACGATTATCAGCTCTCTGAGCGCGTGGATAACTACGAATTTGAACTGATGTTGACTGATGATGGGGATATCATGATTCCACGTATGCAATGGGACGACTCTTTGAACCAGCGGCATCTTTCAGGTCGCTTCGCAGTAAACCCTCAGCAAGTTAATATCCAGTCTGCCGTGCAGGTCATCGGCCCTGAACGAGTGATTGATGGGAAATTGCAGTATCATTTTGATCAAGGCTTGAAACACGAAGATCTTCATCACCAGGCAAATCAGTGTTCGACTACTTTAAAAACCGAGTATTCTACGCTTCGGACGTTGCCGATAAATGGAAACAATTTCTTTTACGTCGTCGCTGGAAGGAATTCAGTGACTGGAGAGCTGATTGTAACCTTGAGCGACCAACATGCCTCCGTTGTCACAGTACCTCTCTCGAGATGTCATGGACTTTTGGGCGACTTACCAACTCATTCCATCCCTGCACTTGTGAAAAGCTTGGCTGCAGCACTTCTAGCCATCCGTATGATTACCAAGGCAGACTCGGGGACAGCTATTCTTGTTCATGAACCACATAGCGTTGGTGAAGAACTTCGAGCGGCGTTGTCTTATTTTGCTCGGGAAAATAGAAATCACATCATTTTTAGTACCAGCCACTTCTCGTCTGTCAGGAATGATCCAGGTACTGTGTTTCTCCACGAAAAAAGCTCCGTTCGCCAGATTTCCCGTTTGTTGCCCGGAAATATTTCTCTTTTTGTTGACATTAGTGGACATAGCGTTCTTTCCTCGCACATCAAAGCCGCTCTACCCCAAAATGTGATGCAATTAGACTTCGTAGATATGTTCCAGCCATCTTCAGCTTTTCGAGGGGACTCAGACGAGCGAGTGATGAAAGCATTTGAAAGAGCATTTACATTTTCGAAAGATCGGATTTCATCTTGGAATACCATCGACTCAGTTCCGGCTCATAGTTTGCCTGATATTCCGTTCAAAAATAATGCTCAACTCGACATTGTGGACTGGACTCAAACGACCAATGTTCCGGTGAAAGTACGCACAGCAAGTTCACTCATCGAACTTTCTGCTCACAAGACCTACCTGCTTGTCGGAATGACTGGAGACTTAGGGAGATCTCTTGCTGAGTGGATGGTCAACCATGGCGCGCGAACGATTGTTTTGGCCAGCCGATCTCCAAAAGTGAACTCATGGTGGATTGCAAAGATGTCCAACGTAGGGGCTCGCATTATATATATGGCCATGTCAGTATTCATTAATTTCCTTTTCGATGACACCACTGACAAAGTTGACAATTTTAGGGACGTTGGCAATCGTAATTCTGTCCTCGGTGTACACCAGGCTATATGCGAGCAACAGCTACCTCCTGTGGGTGGTGTTGTGAATGGAGCAATGATACTCAGTGATAGCTTATTCGGCAATATGAGTATAGGCACGATAGAAAGTACTTTTAAGCCCAAAGTACAAGGAAGTATAGTCCTGGATGAACTCTATCGCGACCCAAAGGAACTCGACTTTTTCATCCTCGTGGGATCTGTGACTGGCCCGATCGGAAACCCCGGCCAGACAGCCTATGGTGCTGCTGCTACATTCATGGCCAGCCTTGTCCGCCAGAGGAGAGAACAGTTCAATCTACCTGGCAGCGTTATCCATCCCGTTGCGATCATTGGTCTAGGATACCTCGAAAGCGTCGATCGAGGATTCTTAAAATCGTTGACAGCGCGGATGGGTCCAAGTCACCTATCGGAACGTGATTTCCATGAACTTTTCGCCGAGGGGATCCTTGCTGGACGGCCGGATTCTAATCGTGATCCAGAGGTTATTGCAGGGTACAGACAGATCAACCCAAGAGATTACCCCGATGCCCTATGTTACGCCGTCCCCAAACTATGGTCATTTATCGACCATACTGCTCAATATTCAGCCACCGAAGAGGGGCTCATCGCATCTAACACAAGTTCTATAAAAACCCAACTAGAACAGGCCACATCAAACGAGCAAGTCTTGGAGATAATCTCAACCGGACTAATGACCAAACTTCGTACCAAGCTCGGACTATCTCCAGACCAAGGAAATCTATCTCTTAAAACACAATTGGCCGAGCTAGGAGTTGACTCATTAATTGCCCTTGATCTCCGCAGTTGGTTCAATAAAGAGATCGGTGTCGATGTGTCTATTTTGGAAATCTTGAGCGGCGTTTCCATTGGGGATTTGGTTTATAGTGCTACTCTGAGGCGATCTGAGGATGTTTAATTTTTTCTTTGCTGTAATATAATGTATTTATGTCTGTATCAATATTGATATGCGGATTCGCTTTTTTTCTACAGTAGGAAATAGATGCCTCGGGCTACGATACATGTATGCCGTTTGGGACGTTGTCATTGGTTCCACCAATAAGAGATTCTTGTGAACTAGAGCCTGATGCATCAATGCACATTGTCATACAGCATCGAGACGTAGCATTTTTATGAAAGCCCTTTGTCCTTGACGAATCTCAGCGGAGCCATGTCTCGTAGGGGTCGCCGCGTCATGTGTATTTTACTTTTGGGTATTGGAGGGTGATACCAGCACTTTCTGCGTGGTAATTTCGTTCAAATGTTGCCTAGTGATCACAATACATATTTTTCTTTCAAATATCTCATAAAGGGGTAACAAACATTTGAAACATTCAAGGAATATTTAAACGAGGGCTTTGTTATTGCATGTAAGCGGTATAAGGCTGGACATCTGGAGCAACAATGAATGTTTTGAGGTGCAAATATTTGAAAAATAAACTATTTATACGACATCTGGACGCAAGTTGCCGGAAAGTTGAACTTGAATGTTTACTTCAAGTCTAGTATATATAATGTTATAGCAACGGAAATAACATTTGAAGTCTCGATTGAAACAACACCTCAAGCTGTTAGAAACACAGTTTATCTTGGATCCTACAACAGAGGTTAAATACAGTTGCAAGACCCAACAGAATCAGAAATATCATGGCGGACAACCTGCTTGAACGCTGGATTGCCGCTGCAAACAATCCTAATCGCACCAACAAGGCCCCTCACGATGAAATGGACTACATTTATGCTGACGAGCCACAAAAAAGACTCGACAAATACAACGAGAATCTACGGGTGGCCCTCTCCCATCCTCAAAAACCTCTTGAGGAGCGCTTGACCGATATCTCACTCGAAGAGTTCAGCCAAATGCTCGACTATATATACGACAACCAAGACTACAATGGAAGCTTGGTTTCAAGACCACGGTTTCTTCGCTGGTACATTTGTCCAGAGGACATGTGGGAGCCTAATAATGTGGAGGAGGCCAATATGCTCGTGCACGAATTCGTTTCCACACACATTGAAATGCTATTCACCGCAGAGGATCCGTAAGTTCTTTTGCTTTCTAATCACACAAAATTATTCCAAATGCTCACAGTTAGCATCTCAGATTTTACACGCTGGGCCCGATATATCGTGATCCAAATGGAAAGAAGCGATTCCTAATCGTGTGGTATGGCCTTCGGGAACCGCCGCTACCCGCGATTCTAAAAAGCTCTCGCTATATTACGTGCGTAGCACACTGGTATCTGGAACAGATGAAGACTGATCTTGACTTTTCTTGGATGTTTTGATGTTGTACGGTGCACTTAAGCTAGTTTTTATTTCGGGTTGAACCGAGTGTGGCGATAGATTTTTCATGCATTAGACTATTTTACATACCCAGGAATGCCAACAGTTTTCAGCTTTCAAAACATTTAAAACGTAGTTAATACCACAAAACACCAGGGCAGAAAGCACTGTCTAGTAGTCCTCCCAAAACAAAAAGTTGATCCATACCAGACGTTCCTCCTGCTGATTCCACACTAGATTACACCATGACAGATCCACCTTTCGCATGCACATTGCTGTCACTTCGTCATTTTCATTCAGCTCCGACTCGAGCAGCTTTCTATCCTCTGTTAGGCGGCTAACTGAACCTTTGTCGACCACGCTAACTGCAGAGACCCCCGAACAGCTTAGAAGCAGCATCTTCTCAAACTCTTTTCCATAATATGTGTGAGATCGACCGATGCACTCCTTTAGATCAATCATACCTAGACACACGGGAATATCAAAGCCTTGGGAATTTGGCAGCTGTTGATAGAAATCAAACTCGGCCTCAAGCTCTTTCACATGGTCTGCTTCCACAGCTTTGACGAGAAATGTGTAACTGTATCCCGGGATAGTTCCCTTGAGATAGTGATGATGTTTCCCATGAAGATGAATAGGACGAAAGACATATGGCAGATTGCTTCGCGCCAGTTGATTGTACAGAATGTTGAGTAGAACGCCCGGCTCAATTTCGTGGTATTCGTCTCCATGGTCCTGGGCATTCGGACATTTTTGGTCGATTTCCTCGTCCCTACTGAGACTTAGAAGACATTTGGACGTGCAAAATGGCCGATCAGCTTTGTTTGGCACAAACATCGGTATAGATATATTTTCTGGGGTTTGTGAATGAGAGGGGTAACCAAACCTGCCAGGTCGATTTCTCACTCCATTGGAATTGAGAAGGCAGGTTGGAAGTTTGGCGGCTAAATAATACAACTTCTGAGAAGGTGCCATATCTTGTAACGATAAAAGAGCAAAGGTAAGGTATTGTGCAACGACAGTCTTCCCTGCGTCTCCTTCAGCGTCCTCGTCGGCGGGTATGTACTTCAAAATCCTCAGTACATCGGGGCGCATTTCATCCACTTGCAGAAATACTAGAGCTTCGCCAGTATCTAATAAACCCGAACGGTTCCCTGTTGACAGCATTCGAGCATATGCACGGGCCATGGAGGCAATAAAAGGGCTTTCCTTGCCCCCGCCGCTGAACACATCCGTTTCAAAATAAAAGTTCGTAGGCTGCTCTTTGAGTTGGGTTGCCGGTAATTGTTGTGCTGAGAGATACTGGACGAAGAATATTGGAAATGTATGACGATCTGCATGGAGGTAAACACGGCAATCTCCTGAATCAGCTTGAAGCTCGAATTCCAGTGTCGAAGTAGATATCCCACAGGGATCTGCTAAGCAAGCGTATGCTTCTCGAAGACACGAAGTGATAATTTTTTCGTCACAGAGTAACTGGCTCCATATAATATGAAGAAAACGGTGCACAGTCTGATGTCTAAAGGTGTAGACATCCCTGGAAGAAGAAACAGGGTGTATGCTATGCTTGACCAGGCTGCACTGAAACTCAGAAGGGAAAACTTGGCTGTTTGAAAGGATGTTTCTCTTATCCAGAAAACTCCACACCGTTTGTTGTAGGGCGGGTAACTCGTCCCAGTTGAGGACATGCTGCGGATATGGAACAATCTGAGCTTCTGTATCTGGAGATTGGGATAAAACAGACGACGATGAGAATAAAGTAGTGAGAAGTTGAGACAGTCTGTGGCAGATACTAAGCAACTCGGCAAGGTTCGTGTTCCTCGAGTGGTCTTCATAATCAGCGTAGCTTTCCCGATGGACCAGATGGGCGTTTCGAAGACGGACGAATCGGCTGAGGTCTTTAACTGACTGATAGTCTCCTGAGTTCAGCAGACTATTTTGTATTTCACGGTGCAGCATGTTTGCCGTGGGATACGGGCTGTTTGGAGTTCGGAATAGCGTGTATGGGTTGATCAGAGATGAGTTGGAGTGACAAGATAGTCGTCTCCTTGACCAGGGTATGCACAAATTTGCCGCACGGGGTGCCAACAGAAAGGAGTAGGTGCCATGAGTAGGATACAGTCTTGTATTTTATGATGGGGAAGATGATAGATAGTGATTGTTTGCGGGGAAAACATGGGATTATCAGAGAAGAGAGTCCGGGGTGGTGGTTGCTTGGGACATTATGCCAGTGTTTGCCGCATTCATGGCAAGCGACAACCAGCCACCGCATATAAACAAATGCCAGGACTTGTGAATTACAGC
This sequence comes from Talaromyces wortmannii, assembly GCA_001939245.1. NCBI lineage: Eukaryota > Fungi > Ascomycota > Eurotiomycetes > Eurotiales > Trichocomaceae > Talaromyces > Talaromyces wortmannii. The sequence goes on from MJVA01000941.1 coordinate 290,927, forward strand.
AAAAGAATGATACATCACGTACGCATACCATCAAGCATCAAATAACATACTCTACCGGTTCGACAAGCTCCGTTGATCCCAATACCCCAACATCCCCCGAATGTCTTCCTCGTCTTTCTCCCAGTGCAGCAAACTCTTGCCATCCAACAGCAAAAGATCCTCCTGCAAACCATCCTGTTTGTCACACATATGGTAGAACTGGGAAAACTCGCCAATGGAGAGAACGCCGCCAACCTTGACTTTTCTCTTTCGTGTCCGTTCTGACCCCTCCACTTGCTTCATCTCGTCAACTGCTTCAGCGAGTCTGCTTGTGAGCAGCTGGCGCCCTGAATCCCATAGGCCATCCTCAAATGAATGAGGATCCAAGTCTATGACTACAAGGCGGGTGGGAAATTGACCGTCTCTGAGTTCTCGGACAGTCGTGATACAGTCGCCCTCGTCAGTCTCATCGTTCAGGTCTTCTTGTTCGATTTTGTACCCGAAAGTCACGATGAAAATATCACGAAGCAATCCGGTCCACCGAGATTCTGCCACAGTCGTGGCCTCTGAGAAGGCAGGGCTAGGCTCGCGGGATTCATCGTCGTCTTGCCCTAAAGAGTATGGAGGCGTTTCACGAAGTAGGGTCGGGTTTCGAGATGGGCTCGAAAGGAAATCTTTGAACGAAGTTCGGTGTGTATTTGATTCCTGGTCTTGTGTTAGATTCAGGATTACTGGAGGAGATGCTAATGCGTACTGTATTCACAGGGTTGTATGGCGTCTCAGAAATGTCGGCATTTGGATCTTCCTCGTCGTACTCAATGCTCTGCGTGAGTTTGTCAGTCTGAAAATTATACGGAAATAAACGAGTTGACGACCAACATACCTGCATGATGCAGTTTTCTGGATCCTGATTCATGCTATGCCAGTTTTGCTCTTGTATTAGGTGTAACCAATCCATTTTGGCCACAGGGAGATTCTCGAGTCAACAACAATACTATCTTGGAGCTATAAATTCGGTTAGTCTTCAAGATGTAAAAAGTCAAAAATAAAAAACCGGGACTGTGTTTAATATACACCAAAAATATGTCCCTAAAAAGGCATAGTACCGGTGGAGGACATCTTACAGATATCCGCCAGGCATCCACGGCCTGATGTTGCGAACCATGGTTTGGAGCAGGCAGCATATGCTATGACGATATTTAGATATTAATGATATGAACGCAGTTTTGTTTCTTGACCACTTGCACTGACTGATGACGTTGTGTTAGACTTAGGGTTAGGGGAATGCCAAGCCAATGCTGGCAGCGACCGGGTTTGTGTTGGCTTTAAATATCGACATATATAAAAGTTACCATTTCTTGTAAAGTGATTGGAATTTCAAAAATAGTAGATTCCATATTCTTCCCATGGCGTTTAGCTAGAAAGGCGCTTCTCCTCCCCTCCCCCGCTATGCTAAATCCCGTGAGTGACTACCTTGTCCTTCCATTTGATGTTGTCTTTGGCAAAAAAGTTACACATAATTCGAGTTAACGCTCCATTTCATATTAATACTTCTAGGAATGCAGCAATATCTTTTGAAACAATTCTAAACTGCGTTTTGGCAGATGTGTGCTACTACCAAATTAATTCCTGTCTCTTTTGAATTGAGTATGGCATCGTGCGAGTGATATTTAGCAGGTATTATACAGGTGCGTCTTAGGCATATGATCCTGCATTCTGGTACGAATCAGAAAGTTCTTTTGGGGTATGAGCTTGCATAAGCTTTCTGAAAGTTACTGGCTTCACTTGAGGGTACTTGACATTATCCAAGTCCTCCTTCAGATATGTTTGTCCGTTTGTGCAATAGTATTGGTAGAACCTATCATAGATTAGCATTATACATGTAATCCAGTATAGTATTTATAGAGAAAAAACTGACAAGGCTAGATATGCGAAGATATTGGAAGGGTCCTCTGCGAATTTGGCTTGCATATTGGTATAAAGGTCTTGTAAGGAGCCCAATCGCTGCAGCTGTGGCTTCTTTCCATAAACGTCAGCGAGCTCGTCAGCTATTTGACGGATGTCCTTTCGGTCCCCCAGAACTATGATCGAACCTATTAGAAAGCCGCATGGAAATTACTCGATAAAATAAATACTCACAATGCTGTAGGCCCACAGCGCTTCTGTCCAACGCCACAGCGGCCACATACTCTGCTGCAGTTTCATATCTTGTTGACTCCCAGATTTCATCCCCACTGCCGTAGTAAGACAACTTGAACTCATCTGGATTCCATACTCCAAAGTATCCACTCCAGAAGGTTTCCATGAACGCCCCAATCAAAACATGCACACCTTTGACGTTGTCCTTGGTTTCAACATATGCTTTGATATACTTCATCGGATCCTTAGCCGGGTGTTGACCGAATTCAAGTTTTGTAAAGTCAAGACAGTAGTCGCTGGCAATGTAGCGTGGCACATTCTCAAGCTCGCATGCATGCACGAGAAACTTCTTCCCTCAATCATGAAGTTGTTGTCGCCTAGGTAACAGCAAATCACGACATCACAGCCGCGAACGAATGACCGTAGCGCATCCAAATCGTAGGAATCGCCCTGATGAATGGTCACCCGTGGGTTGGACCGTATATGTTCAGGAAGCTTTGAAGGGTTGCGGCAGAATCCTCGTATGGTGGCTTCGGTAGAGCCGAGGAGACTTTTCACCACCAGGCGGGCGAATTTGCCTGTAATTCCAGCAACACCAATGGTCATAGCCATTTTAGTAGTATTAAAGCTCTCTTCTCGTTCTTGTGTTTAAACAGATGATGTGGGTAGGAAAAGCTCGAGGGTTTTACAAGGACGGAGGATGACCGTTAAATTAGGTCAGAGGGTCCGGCCGGATTTAAAGGTCATAAGTTGTCATGGATTGGTAATGTCAACTTTCTATAATTCAGGTAACTGTCCATTATTCAGCGTTTGTCATGTAGTTGTTAGCTGGGTCGATTATGGCTTGAGCTTCCAAGGATCTTCCCCGGATGACGGTCAACCGTTGTCGTTGATTCGCCAATACTACCAAACCAGACAGGTGGGCCAAGTTCAGGTGGCGCAGCCTTGTTTGAGACGTGAAATATGAAAGCTGCTTAATTGTTGAAATAAGATGCCCCGCATTGGACGTAGCATGCCGGTGTACACTTTTAGAAGAATCGATGGCGTATCGTATAGCTGTCGTCAAACATATTCCATCTTTCGGTAAAATCCTATTAATTGCAATGGTATAAAATTCACCGTTATTCTTATTAATTAGCAAGGCTATCTGTAAGCAGGGCGTTGCTGCTATACATGAGTCAGATCTCCCGCGCCTGGAATTTTCACTAGAGAATACTACTAGCATCCCACGTTGTAGAGCAGACACCCTGTCGAGTAGCTATTTGCAGGAAATCTAAGCCCACAACTATGAAATAGACCGTGTTAAGACCAGTCGTCTTCATAGATGGCATCATGCGGGACTCTACGGAAGGTTCATGGTCACTGATTCGGGAGAATATCAGCTTCAGGCAAAAATTTCACTCACGGTCAGTGTTCCTGCATCAATGTATCCCTTCTTTATTTCTTATTTGTGATGCATGGGGGTGATTGCCAAAGCACTTTCTAATTTGACATCCTTAAAGATTTACTTTTGCTATTTCAAGTTATCGATGCCATTCGCCTAAGTGCAAGCTGCCCTGATCGCAAACCTAGATTGAAGAGAAATGGAGCGGAGTCTAGGGTTAAAGTAGTGTATGTACAACGCATTATTATGAGCGCTAAGCATGATGCAATCAACACATCAGGAAGAATTATGTTGATTTCGATGGCGATTTAATAAGTATCACTTCTGAAATAATGTAAACTTACTGCTTCCTTCCAGGCTCCGGCAGTGCTTTCTCATCACCCAGCACATTTCTGACAGCAGGACGACCTTCCATCAAGTTCAACCACGTATTAAAGTGAGGATATTCCCGCTCTAAATCTAATTTGTTGTCTGTGATCCAAGGCACGAAATGAAACCATATCACAAAGGAGATATCTGCGTAGCTGCACTTTTCTCCCACTAGATATGCCTGCTTCTTCAACACACTATCAATAACACCCGCGACTCTGCGAATCTCGTTGACATAACGGTCATAGCAGCTCTGAATGAATTCTGGGTGGTACACCTTGAACCATACCGCTTGCCCAAAATACGGACCTTGTCCAGACATCTGAAAATGCAGCCACTGCTTCGCTTGATAGTACTCTGGGGTGTAGGGGGTGAAGCTGATTTTTCGATCCTTATCGTATGTTTCGACTAGATATTCGATTATTGCACCAGATTCCCACAGTTTCACGTTCGTGTTAGGATCGACAATGGCTGGGACCCGGCCATTGGGGTTGATGGAAAGAAAAGGGGGTTTCTTCATCTCCGGAAATTCAAGAACCTTGGCTTCATAAGGGATGGAAAGTTCTTCGAGAATCATGCGGACCTTCTTCGGATTGGGGCCGGCATGATGAGAGTATAGGACGATAGGCTGCATAATTTGACGTATGTGGGTGGTGAGAGCTATGTATGCGCCTGCACCGAAAAATGGAGAGGATTTCTTTTTCTTTACCTGAGATAGTCGTCTGTGTCCTTTTTTCCTTCTTATTTCCTTTGGCTACCTTTTATAGAACAGCATTTAGAATTTCAAGTCATAGATCAGGCCCGATTAGAAATCAAAATAGCGAGGACCGAAAAAAATCGGAAATTTCGGTTGAATCCACTCCGGCAGCCTTCTCTGGTGGCAACTTTCACCGGCGGATCTTCCTTTAAATACTATCGTATTTGGGTTTCCGGACGACACCAAGTCTCTTCACATCAATGGAAAAGGAATTAATGACCAATAAAAATCCGGGTCAATTGTACTCCGGGTAATTTAAATCGCTACGGGAATTCGATACCAGTACGAAGTGGCGGTTTACTTCGATGTTGCCGGAGAGTGTGGTCAAAGTTTTAGGTCTGACTATTAGCATGGTTTTATCTCCCTGTGGCAAGCCAATTTATGCCATAACAACAATAGCGGCAATATAGGATTGCCGGTTGCCGCTGGGTTACTGTTTGCTGACTAAAATGGTGGCAGTAACGGTTATACAACTAATATGTGGTTATATTATCGTAATACACCGGTTATATTGCTAATTTCGCGACGTTTTTGTGTTTTGTTACGTAATATCCGCCGCAACGTATCTACGACGTATTATATTTCGCGATGTATCAGCGATATCTTGAACTTCACGACCATCCTGCTACTATATAATTTACATGCGGAACTGATAAAAGTTTGATTTTTTAATTTGATAGATCTACAAAATAAAAGGTGTCGACGTATCCCCTATTTAAAATATACATATATATCAACACCACCCTTATATATATATATCTATATTATATAATCATGCTTCTGAGCTGTGATAACCCCCCCCTCTCTAACATTTGGGGGTCTGAAGGTAGGCCTCGCTGCAGCTTTCTAAGTACATTGTTAAATCTTTCTACAAGGCCTTATTAACCAGCTTGCAGGCTTCTCAGGCGCGTCAAATTAGTGTGCGTAGGCCTGTTAATTTGACATCATGTCTGCCATTCAAGATACTCGAGTGCCAGGTATCATTCGAGATTTTATCAACCGGTTCCATATGCTTTTAGACAATGTTGCATCAGGCACAGCAAAGGACTGGAGTGAGATGTTTCGGTCTGGTGGAGAATTCTGGATCATGGGAGAGATGTTCAAGGGCCGTGAAGGTAACCTCTTAACACTTGCGACTCGGGTCAGTGGATAAGCCAGCTACTTGCCAATAGCAATAAGAAATCATCGGGAAATTTTCTGGGAGACTTTTCCCAGCTATACTCATAGACCGATAGCATTTTACTTTTCCCCGGATTCCTGGCTCCACACCACTGTCATTTTGAACAACAATATAGCCTTTAAGGATGGCACGGAGTTGTCCCACGGCGTGGCCGCCCAATATGAGTTGGTTCAGAACGAAGAAAAAGTTTATGTTAAACGACTTGAGCTTTTTATGGTAAGTAAAGCCCCATAAATGGAACGTGATGGAAGCCAGTTGATTCACTGGGTAAAATATAGAACCCTGCACCCTTACTCGGGGGAGAAGTAACTCAATAGCTCTCGATATTAAGAGATACTACTGCTAGATTAGCATATTGGTGATTCGGCAACTTATAATTTATCCTGTTAAGAGAATCGCCTGCCTCATAACATTTGATTATTTGCTATTATTATTATGAATTTTACCTACTGTTTGGCCAATATGGGCACTTTTAACGGTTATGTTTATACGCCAAGATTTTCGTTGTCCGAGTAAAGCAGAGTTAGAAGAGGGCTAGAGCACGCTCAACTCGTCCGATCAGACGAAACTAGCAACCCAAATATCCATGGACCTAACTCCTTTCTGACCCCCCTGGATGCCCTCCAAGCTCGCCTCACACGCATCCCGTGACGCAAGAACCGCCGCCCGTTCCCTCTCATCACTCACTTGCTCCTCTACCTCCCTTTCGAAAGAAGAAGAAAGACAAGCGGAGACTTCCCATTTTCCGTCTAGCAACCCCTCCCCACCTGGCACGCGAGTCTCACTCTCTAGCTGCCACCCGGCAGCCAGGGCTAGCTCAGTAAGCCGCTTTGGACTCAGCACTGTGCGGACGTTCGAGACGCTCTTGGGTTTACGGACCTCCAGCGCCGCCTGGGTGAGTGCAGCTAATACGTGAGGCTGGGCGGAGGCGTGCGTCGCTACCAATGACCACTCAGCAAGAAGGAGACGCTTGCTGTGTTGCTTGAGGGCCCGGAAGGTGGAAAGAATGAGAGCGGGGGAGGGGAAGTACCATAGGCTGTGGGCGAGCACTGTTGCGTCAAAGGCCTTGCTTTCGCTGGAGGGGAGGGAGGAGAGGTAGTCCAGGGGGGGTTGTTGGACCCAAGTAATCTGCCTACCCACCGGACCATGCGAGATGTGACTCTGTGCTTGGCCGAGAGTATACGGAGAACCTACAGGAGCCATCAGTCGGCTGCTTTAAGAAAAGCGAGAGCACTCACCATAATCCAATTCCGCTGGATCGACCGCCACCACCCGCCCCTGCTCGCCCACAGCAGAGGCAAGGACAGTCGTGCAGTCCCCCTGCCCGCATCCTAGTTCCAGCACCTTGGATTCAGTGGGTATCTTCCAGTGCTGCAGGAGCACCAGGCGGTGCAAGGTTTGGGAGTGCTGGATGCCAAAGTGGGCGGGGTCGTGTAGGGAGAGGCGGGCGATAGAGGGGGCGTCGAGTTGAGTGGACATGTTCAATGTTGTGCTCGGTGGTTTTTGCGTAGCTAGGTGGTGAAGTTTTAGGACTATATATATAGCCTTTATTGTAGCTAGCTTTCTGAAGGCCGCGGATGGGAATATCTTTGTCAGTTTAGCAAGAAAACTTTAAGCCTGGCATAAAGCATCGCTGGATTTGGCTCTAAAAGACTATCGAATACTAATTAAATAGTACCACTGTTAGTTATGGTTTACATAATTATGAGTGATAAAATATGAGTCATACTTAGTAGTGACTGTTGGTGTTGAGGGGGTAAGAATAAAGACGCTATCTGCTTTAGAATATGATTGACACGCCGTCGGACCAACATTGGAAGCCTGTAGCATAATCTGACCTGCTTTTAGTAAGGAATCTGGATGGGTGTTGAAAGGTCTTGATTGTATATAGTAAATATCTAACCAATGGATGTTTACGAAATAAAAAAAAAATAGTTAGTTGTGGTACTGTGTTATAAAATCATCATCCGTCCCAATCACCTAGATTCTAGCAAATTTTGTAAAATCTAGCCTAGGTTCACCCTCTTCCACAGCCTCATACACTCCAACATATCCGACGACAGGTTGTTGCTGCCAGAAGTTGCCTGCAGCACTACTGTTACGAGAGCTGACGCATAGCAGAAAGCGATTTTGTTGTCCACCAAGTGCGTAAGCTGACTACTTTGCATCCCGCCGAATTGGGCCCATAATGCCCAACGTTCCAAAATATCGGCGATGAGTTTTGCATGGGTTTGATCGAGAATCATCAGGTACAAGACTGCGTGTGCCAAGTCCTGAAGCGAATAGTATTCGGGGATAATCTTCTCTCGAATGAGGTAGGCCATGGTCGCGTTTGCAACGGTGTTGTTGTCGAGTCGTGGAGATTGGATCGCCTCGATAAGTCGTCGTTCCTGGTACTCTCTCTGCAACTGCATTCTGTTATGGTGTTCTTGATGGAAGTGTCGGGCGTCACGAAACAGTCGAGCGCGTCGCGATTCCTCTGCCTGAGCAGAGGTCATTAACTTTTCCATTCGGAGGTCATCTTGTCGCGCTTGCATTCGCTGATGGATTTCCATTGAGCTTTCGTGCATCTTCGGAGGTGGCGAGGCCCACGGAGGAACATCCTTGTCATCCAGAAGGTCGAGAACCACCATCACCCCGCAAGGAATCGACTTACGGCGGACAAATGCAGCAATCTGATCCGGAAAGGAAAAGCTCCACAAGCCCGAATTCTGGCCTTGGGTTATTGCAGAAGCGGCGCAGACGAACCATAGGCTGCCGTTTTCTCCTCCGACATTAGCCATGTCCCGGGTTTCACCTGTAAGAAGTCCATCACTTTCGAATAAGAGCTTGCGGACAGTTTCACCGTCGATTTTGAAACGCACGCTGTCACTGGGAGACGTCGTCAGGGTATTTTTGGCTTGTTCGATCGAGGCGATGAGAGATGTGGAGAGGGCGCTCGATTCGGTGGAGGAGCCAGCGACAAGAGTGTCCTCTCGGGTTAGAGTCTTGGTTTCATTTTCTGAAAGGGAATCGACTTGTTCATTGACGTTTTCTTTGGATGGCTTAGGCGAGAGCGACAACTTGGTTTCTGTGTCAACCACGATCTTGATGAACTTGGGTTGTTCCAACCTCATCCAAAACGGAGGTAAACTGGTCGTACTTCGAAAGTCCCAATTCGTGTGCCAATATACTTGCAAACTTAAAACGCCCTCCGAGTCATCCGGTGGAGCGATCTTTAGGACTGTTCCTGGTAAGTTGTTCGGAGGGTTCAACAACGCTGTCGCGGTGGGCGTCCATAGCCCAATTGTTTTCAACATGTGCCAACCTTTTGGATCGGGCACAGCGCCGCGATCCAGTAGAAAAGCGACAAGCTCCTCAAAGTCTATCTCAGCTTGCGGTACTCGCAGTTCGTCCTTGAACTGGCATCGATACAGCCGGCGACCAGTGACCAAACGATTCCAGTTGAAAATCGACCAGGAGCCGCCTTTCAAAGTAGTCTTGTAGGCGCTCAGCTTCCAGTATTCACTATCCAAGTCACGATCGAGCGGGGTGATGGTGCATCGCGGCAGTTCGACCTCGACGATGCCAGACATGAGACTGCTGCGCGTGATGGCAGAATCGAGCAAGCCATGGCGTTTGAGACTGCGACGGATGGAGCGTTGGGTCAAGATGGCGCGAACAAACGAGTACAAGATCGGGAGCACGCCGAGGACGGCGAGCGGCACACCGATATAGGTGATGATGTCTGTCGGAGATCTCCCATTATCCATAGGTGCCTGGTAGTATAGGGAGCCGCAAGGCTGGTAAATTTGGATGGAGATGAAAAAGAGGGATCTCCATCTTTTTCCTTTGTTCTCGGACACCCACGATCAATGGGCGGGCGATTCTCAGATTAGCCTGGAGAGAGGCTAACTAACAACTGCGATGGCATCGATATCAAGCGAATCACCGCGGCCCGCAACCGAGAGCGAGACTTTGTTAGCCGACGCCACGCTCGCGGCGGCCCCTGAGAGACGGCGAATCCATGCGTGAGACGGAGTATGTTTGCTAAGGCAGTTCAACAATATTTAATGAGGAGGAATAAGAAGAGAAGGAAGCGCCTTTGACGGAGATGGAATGACTGCTTAATAAGTTCTTATTAATCGAGGTTCTCATTCATAGTTTCAACGTTCAACCACAAGGCAAGAGCGATGCGACCAAAGAAAGAAGGAGCGGCCGGCCCCGCTTTTACGGCGCCCTCAGTTTTGCTATCCATTGTTTTCTCTTCTCTTGGTCGCTGATCCCCCGGGAAAATCACGCATTTCTGCTCATCGCTTCATCCAGGGTCTCGTCTTCGATCACGACAACAATAATAAGCGATACTATTAATTTGTCAGCGGGCTGACCTGCGACCGTACCAGTCCGTGGCCGGTCATCACCTCATACTGCGAGTCTCCGACCCGCGAGACCCTGAAATCCGCATTGATCATTGATCGCAACTGCGATCGGTCATTCGCGTCGATCCAAGAATACCGGAGGACAGAAACGAAACAAAACGAATAGCATAAACCGGCAATCTTTGTGTTCACTCTACACCATGGTCTCGTCAGCCAGCGTCCCAACTCAGTACACGCTCACCTGGGATGCGCGCACATCGTCCGACACCTCAGGGTCGTCGCCAGCAGTCAGTCCGCGACGTCACGAATTTGGCCAGGCCTCACAACGTCGTCTACGAGAGGCCTGCGACGGCTGTCGACATTCGCGAGTCCGATGCGGCGGTGGCCATCCCTGTTCGCGATGTCGCACTCGTGCCATGGACTGCCATTACGGTTTCTCCAGACGCAGCGGAAGACTCCGGGCGAGTCCGTTGCGGGAAATGCAGCCGCCAGCCCCGATCACCACGACGCCTTCTTCCACCTCTTCTTCGATGACGATGCATATGCGCGAAGAGACAAGCACAAACACAAATCCCAATAGCAACACCAACACTAATAGCACCAGCAACCACTCCCGGGGCAGCAGTGCGATGCTCGACTCGGCTGGCGTTTTGAACCCGAGCAGCCAGCCACCTGTGGGCGACTTTAATGATGATTCATGGGTCAATTTCAGCACTTTCATGGGCGCTTCTTCATCGATGGACGACATGAGCTTGTACCCGAATTTTGTGCTGGACGTCCCTGTGGCCCAAGCGTTCAGCGCACCCAACCCAAACCTCAACCAGAACAACCACGCCTTCTCCCCTCCTCACACTCCGCCCTTCAGCAATGCGCCACCGTCTAATTGTACCTGTCTCGCCTCGCAGCTCTCGTGCATCACCGCCATGGTCAACTATCGAGATCTGAGCAACATCGGCATCGACACCATCCTAAACAACGCCCGCGAAACTATCAAAGCATTGAACGGCCAACTCAAGTGCGCCGAGTGCACCAAAGGGACGTGGAGCTTTCTCCTCACTATAGTTATCCTACAGCGTCTGCTGTACATGTTCTGTAGTCTGGCATCGTGTCGATTCGTTGACGTGAAAACCGCCAAGATTGGCATTGGCAATTATCAGTTATCTGACGAAGAAGACCTGGCGCATAAACGGATGCTCGCGCTGTCTTCTCTCAAGGGATTTGAAGATTTCGTGGGCCAGTTCGGGGACGCAGTTAGAAAGTTTATCCGCTTGACCGAGACGATGAGGTCGCAGTGCAAGACTCCGCTAAAGACAGACTGCATGAATTTGAAATGGGCAGCAGAAGGGTTGGATTACATTACGGCACGATTGGAACAGATCCGAGTGACGATAGAGTCGGATCAGTGGAGGAAGGGACAAGAATGCTGCAATTGATTGTTTTAACGCGTTTCCTTTCGATACCTTGCATTATTAGCAGTGTTTTATTCTTTATTTGTTACTTCTTTTTGCACTTTTTGTATATGGAGTTACGGTTCTTCATGTGTCACGGGAGATATCAATTGACGGCAGGGAAAATTGTTCAGCGGTCATTTATTCAGGCTTGTATTTACAGAGTATTTTATGATCAATCGCAACTGCAGTCTATACGAGTTGAAACACGATACACACACCCACAATCCCATACCCTCATGCAAGCAATTGATGCCCAATAGATATTGGCGGAGGCTACTGTGCATGAACAGGTAGGTTAACCAAAATTTACATGGTTACGAACTATGTAACTCGGCACAGGGGATCCGGATAGAAAAATAAACAGAACTGGTGGAACAGCGTTGAACAGCCTCCGAAAGTCCGACCGCCCCTATGTCCATATTTTCAACGCACGCAAAGGGGACTGGCTCAGTCGACAATAATTGCGAAGCGATACTCTGATAGCATCATCCGCGTACATTACCGACATGCACGGCGATGACACTACATCCGCTGGGACATGAACTGCCTGTTCGGGCAGCCTTCGGGCACCGAGATGCCGCATGCGGCAGGTTCGTCAAGCGAACCGCCCGGTGCGGCATGGCGGATCGTCGGCGTGGTAGCCGGCTTGGCGAATGGGCTGCTCAAAGCGGGAAGGCACGATGCGATACGCGATTCCCAGCGTTCTTGCCGATTTCTAAGAACCTCACGTGTTTGTGCTAAAAATTAAGCATGTGCCGGCTTTGTCTCCTGTGCTGGTGTTGGTGTTGGCGTTGGCTTGACCATCGTCGTTGACATGTCGATCCATCCAAATCGTTAAATACGCCCCGTTGACGTTCTTGTCTGTCTGTCTGGGATCGGCTGGACTATATTAATACCAGAATCACTGCTAATTTTTCTTCGTCTCACCGACAGACTTGGAGAACGCCTACTATGGCACCCAACGAAGCGCTATTTGCTTCGACCACAGGCGACCCTGAAGCGACATCGTCATCCACCGCCGTGTCCGTCCAAACCCCCCAATCCAGAATCCAGGACGAAGAAAAGGAGAAACAGCAGCCGCCAGCAGACCCAATTCCAAATGGCGGTTTCCACGCATGGCTGCAGGTTTTTGGGGCCTTTTTGCTCTTCTTCAATTCCTGGTATGCCGATTGTTCGCTCAATTGGGTGTATACACTAACACAAAGATGTTAGGGGAATTATCAACACTTATGGCGCCTTCCAAACGTACTATGAGTTCAACTCGCTAAAGTCGTCTTCATCTTCGTCCATATCCTGGATAGGCACCGTTCAGGGTTTTCTCCTGATTATTTTTGGCCTCGTTGGGGGTCCAGCCTTCGACAAGGGCTATTACCGAGAATTGATCGCAGGCGGCACGTTCTTCTTGGTCTTTGGCATGATGATGACCAGTTTGTGTACGGAATACTATCAGTTTTTCCTCGCTCAGGGCATCTGTGTTGGCTTGGGCGCCGGCGCCGTCTTTCTTCCAAGCGTCGCCTTGGTTGCAACCTATTTCTCGACCAAGCGTGCACTGGCGACTGGCATCACAGCCTCCGGAGGAAGTGTTGGCTCGGTCATCTATACCATCGTCTTCCGTCAGCTCCAGCCCCGGTTGGGCTTTCCATGGGCAACAAGAATCATTGGCTTCATCGCACTGGGCAGTCTGCTTGTCAGTTTGTCCATCATGCGCTCTCGTTCCCCACGTGACGCTGCAAAGAAAGCCCGTAAGCTGGTTGACTTGTCCGCGTTCCAGAGCGTCCCTTTCAACATCTGTGTTACCGGCATGTTCGTCGCATTTATCGGTCTCTATATCCCGTTCTTCGACATTATCACCTACGCCCAAACCCATGCAAAAGTCAGCGAAGACATGTCCTTTTATCTCCTCTCTATCATGAACGCTGCCTCAGCCTTGGGACGTATCATCCCAGGCTTGCTCGCCGATCGCTTCGGTTCACCAATTGTCTTGGCGACATTGACAATATTTTCTGCTATCCTCGTGTTCGCCTGGATTGCCATTGACTCCTTGGCCGGCCTCATAGTTTTCAGCATCTTGTACGGTTTTATGTCAGGAGGTGTTGTGTCACTCCCCGTCTCAACAATTGCATCTTTCACAAACCACCTGGGCCAGGTGGGAACCTGGATGGGAATGGCCTTTTGCTTCAATGGACTGGGCTTTTTGATTGGTAACCCGATTGCCGGCACTTTGATCAATGCGGAGAGGGACGACTATGTCAGGGCCATTGTCTTTGCAGGAGCCACCATTGTTGGTGGAGGGATTGTCTGGTGGGTTCTGTGGGCATATGTGACATATATCAAACCAAAGGCCAAGGCGTAAATCTTCGGCCATAGACAGGCATTTCTCGGGAGTTGGGGTGTTCTTTTATCTTTTGTCATTTGTCTTGACTTGCTCGATGAGTTATTATGGCATTGCATTATTATCTGGCGCTACTTTAGAAGTTGATCGTTTACTTGGACTAATGACAATAATAATAGTAATAACAATAAGAAACAATGGCTGTCAATAGAGGCTTCAAAATCAGCAGGTAGCCACGATAAGTACATTAATTGATTCCAACGGACTTCATGATTTTCATGCAAATGGGATTCATTGCACATACATGCTGTTTCTTTGGATAGGACTTTTTCTTCAAACGACCAAGACTAGATAATTACGATTTATTCCAAAAGACAAAGATTGTTTTTTCCTCCTGGTAATGATGCAAGGCAACACCAGCGGTGTCTGAATATGGTGTCAAACACGACGCCGCTTCTTTGTCTCAATCCAGGGCAACCCTCCACAACACTTCCGCCTTCCACATCAGGAAATTTTCGTTTAATTTTCGCACCGCTCGTGGCTATATCTCACCACACAATGAAAATTAATCAACAGTTGTTTCCCTGCGCTCGTTCGTTACGAGCCCTGTGCTATCTTGCTCTCGTTCAGTGCTTGTACATATATCGCTGCCTCAGGCGATTCTTGCCTCCATGATGAATCACTCAAGCGCCAGCATGGAGCATACAGATACCAGTGGAACAGAGGACGAAACCTCCAGCACGATAACTGATGCTTCTAGCTTCTCCTTTGACCCTGAAAATTTGCCCAACAGGATGGATGTGCCACTCTTCATGCTGGTCCATCAGGAAAACACACCGCTCAGGGCCAATCCTCGCGGGTACAAGATCTTTGACTTCATGACTTCGGTGATCAAGCGTGGGTACGTGTACCGTTTTCTGTATTTTTCACGCGCGAACTGCACTAATACATGGTGAATGTCTATAGGTTGCTCGAATCAACAACGGTACTCGTCCGGAGTAGAGAGTCCCATAACTTGTTTCGCGTGCACAAACAGCTCTTCGAGGCTACCTTTGTCCATTTTCCCTTCATCTACGATCATGTTCAAGACATCAACGAAGAAGTCTACACGTTCTACATTGGCTCCGACTACACCGTGGCACGTTTCGTCAACTGGCTTTACGACTATCACTATCCCGAACGTATCGATCTCGACGGCCTAACGAGAATCAAAATGCCAACATCAAGATTCGCCAGTCTGGAGGAATATCTTCAACAGACCCCGCGGCCTTGTGTCTCGTCCCCGACATCTACAATCAACATGGCTGTTGACAGAGGGCTAGTTCCCTACGTGCAAGGGGAGCCGATAGTCTACACTCAAGCTCAGAAGGATGCTATCACTGACGGGTTTCCCTTTTTGGTTCATTTGAGAATATACGTATTTGCCACTCAACATGGGCTTAACTTGCTACAAGTTGAGGCGTTCAGAATGGCACGAGTCTGTCTCGAGGATCCTTTAAAGATGCGAATGAGGCCGGACCGAAGGGACCTCATCTGTGAGTGTCTTAGGGAGCTGGCCCCCTTCATTCTTGTAGGGGATGGAATGATGGGTTTCATTGAATATACATTGAGAATCCACGCCAGGGAGCTTGAATAAATTTGTGTTTGGAAACTTTTGGAAGCTTTTGGTTCTTTCTTTCTTTTTCTTTTTCCTGGAATGGCGACACAAGACCTAGGAGAAGAGAGGTTTGTTCGGGTTGCTATTTTGTATCTGAGTTGTTGGAAATACGAGAATACAAAATTTCCCATGCTTTTTGCAGTAAACATACTTGAACAAAGCTAGCATGAAGTTGTACTTGAAACTACCTGCCTTGTTTCAAGTGAAGTCCACATCTTTACACTTTTTTTGTTTTTTTATTTCGAAGTAAATACGGCAAAAAACAAAGAGTGTTTTTATATGAGATGGCTTTTCTTGGTTTTCCATATTCTTTTTACTCATCAAAAACCCTTGAAACATGCGGGAATCTCCCCTGTACATCTGGTTTCAGTGCATTAGCAATATGTAAATCAGGCATAATCCAGAATTTTAACATTGCACCGAAAGCTATATGTAGTCAGCCCTCATCTCAGTTGTAGTAAAGACTGAACTTCTTCATCTACAAGGTCTCATCAAGGTGAACTTGGATTTCTCGCCTCCATCGTGTGCCATACTCGACCTCTCTGCCGGTATTATACATTCCAACAGCATACGAGTCCTGTGTCTTCCTAAAACTACCATGAGGTGAGTCCCATATTCAATACCAATTTATAATCATGTCGTCGGCATCCTGGTTCTGGTATTAATGGCGATGTTGAAACAGTTTGAACACTTCCAGCACGACAAACCTCGGAGACATGAATAAGGATTTGAACTGTGATCAAACAACTCCACACCTTCACTCTTTATTATGTTTTCCTCTATCCATCAGAAATAAAATCTACCAGTATCTTGAGAGCAATAGTCGTGACTGTGGGCATTTGTCAACGCAACCTTGGGAAGATGTATATCCACATAATCTACTCCACACTTGCCACCAGATTCATGATGAGCTAATTCCCATTGTGTACTCGAGAAGGAAGTTTGTGGTTTCGTACTTGGATAATGATAGTCTCGCTAGTCTACAGAATCTTAGTGCCTTTGGTTTGCAACACATGCGAGATCTAACTATCATCCTTTACCGTGAGCATTGTCGTCATCAAGCACATCAAATACATAACACTTGGGATCCATGGAGTGAATATGACTACCTGGAGCTCACTACAGCTGGTAACTACAGTCGTGAACTTTTCTTGACAGGGTCTGAGAAGAGCGGGGAAAAGATGTTGGAAGAGTGGAAGGAAGCAGCGAAAAAGCTAGCAACATGTATCACAGCAGGAAGCCTTCATTTGCGGTTCATTTGCCATGTTGGAGACCTAAGTACCGGAGAAGCCGTGGTTGCTCCATTGGCGGAGTTGCCTGTGTTGAGAGAGTGTAGCATCTCCCTAGGCAAAATCCACATCACGGGGTTGCCGGAGCTAGCAAATACTACCAGAATGCAGGCAATGGGGATGATATCCAAAGATGTCAAAAACGTGATTAAGTCCTTTAGATACCAAGACCTACCCCCTGAACTCCGATTGATTGTTCTCGAAAATACCGATTTGGTTCCTCCAGTGTTTGGCGAAATCGGCTGGAACCCACTGATAGGGTATTATAACCGAAACTCTCGGGAATGTTTCAACCATGCCGATACGAACTTTCCTAGCATTCGAGAAATTTGCCATTGTTCTTCTAATCATGCCTCCGCTACGCGTTATCAATGTTGGTGCTGGAAAATTCCTAAAGCTTTCTTCCAAGTCAGCCGTGCCTTTCGTGAAGACTCTCTAAAAGTTTTCTTCGAGAACAGGATCATCGTAAACTCACACGATGTTCCTACTCTTCCAAAACCATCTATGAGATTTATTGCTAGCAATCCCCTGTCTACGTTTTTGTTAGGAGCTGTTCCCAGTGACGGGCTGAAGTACGTTCATTCTCTCGAGGTCATCATGGAATCTACGATGGCCGAGTATTTCGCAAGTCGTGGACACTTATATCAGGATCTTGTGAGAGTTCTGGAAAAGAAAAATCAAGTTTGGAATCCTACAGGTCTGCGATTATCGTTTTATCTTCCCATGATAGAACGCTCCATCATGGACGACGCTGATCCCAGGTCATCCTCTCCAGATCAACCAGCAAACACCGAGCTTATGTACAGTTCCTTCTGTAAATTTTTCGCAGCTCTTTCGAAAACCCCCAAGCTTACCCGGTTGTTTGTATATGTTATAAAACCACATCGGGATTGGCGTCGTCCTCCATTCAGCGACGCGTTGATGTTTACCACTCACGGCGGGAAGGCGCTGCGTGAGTTGGAAAAATCATTGGAACAGATCACAATGGGTGACCAGTATGATGGTAATGATTTGGGGAAATGGCCCTCCCCCTCCGTGTGCCACTGGGTAGAAGATTCAGTCGTTACACAAGACGAGGACTAATTCGCCTCGTGAGGATGGCTGTCTAATGGAGGCGGACGTACTTTACATCCAATGATGTTTCAAAAGACACATCCATTTGCCGTCGTTGGCACAAGAAAATATTCAATGCTGTCACCTATATAGTTTTAGTTATTTATCGTCATCGTGGGTGAAATTTAGCCCTTGAGTACATCAATTCAACATTAAACACACGGAGTTAACATAAAAAAACGGTCCAATTCTTGCTAAAGCCCAAAGGTCTTAACATAGGTATAGTAACCTAAACCCCACGCTCACATATGAATTTACAGAAGTCTAGAAAATCGACTAAAAAAGGGCGCAACCTTCGTAGAAGTGTTAAACTGAACGGAATATCATTGACAAGTATTAATGTACATGCTTCGGGCTGTCTTTGACCCGATCCCCGTCTTATCGATAACCCCCGCGAGTCCTGGCACGCCCCTCGGCGTTGCCGCCGATATTAAGGTGGGGGGCGGGGAGGAAGGACTCTTCACTTTCTCGCGCAGCGTTTTCTCAACACTCCCTCTTTCCTGCTACTTTTTGAAATTTATTTTTGATTTCCTTGCTATATAATCTATAACAATGCCGTTTGACACAGCAATCCGGTCTGCCCTGCAAAAGGATTCGCCGGCCTTTGGGTTCTGGCTCTGGTATGTACTTGTTGTAGTACTATCAAGATACTCAAAACTCCGATGATTGTTTAAGAGCTAACTTGTCATTGCACAGTCTTAATAGTGCTCCTGCAGCAAAGACCTTTCTTCGTGCGGGATCGCAAAGCCCGTCTGGGGGTTTCAGCTGGGTGTTGGTCGACGCAGAGCATGGATTGATCACGGATAGAGATTACTACGAGGTATTTCCCCCGTGGGACATGTTCATTTCTTGTTTTCCTGGACCTGACATAGGTACGATAGCTCAACAATGCCATTGCATCCGAAGGCGCCAGTCCCATCATTCGCGTCCCCTGGGCGGAAGAATGGATGATCAAGCGCGCTTTGGACGCGGGTGCCCACGGAGTCATGACTCCCATGTGTCATTCAGAGGTAGGTTGCGTGTTGTCATGGCCTATATTTCTTTATATTAACTAGCAACCTATACAGGAAGACGCAGCCAAAATCGTGAAATACTCCAAGTATCCCCCTCGCGGAACTCGAGGCTATGGACCAATGTTTGCACCCCACGCCATGCCCGGCGTGGCCGCCGGCGAGCACCACGATGCCCATGCAGATGACTCTTTGATAGTGGCCGTCCAGATTGAGTCCAGGGCGGGTGTTGATAATGTGGAGAAGATCGCAGCTGTGGATGGGCTCGATGTTCTTCTGATTGGTGTGTTTCGTTCCTTTGTTCCTTTATCTGTGGACGATCTAACGTATCGTTTCGTGACAAGGCCCCTTTGATCTCGCCAAGCAGCTAGGCGTTACTCGTGGCGGTGATGAGCATGAGGCTGCCATTCAGCGAATCCTAAAGGCAGCCAAGTCGGCTGGCAAGACGGCCGCGATCTTCTGTATGTTTCATCTTTATCTCTATTGCTCTATATACCTCCATATTCTGACAACGTTTGACTAGGTACCGATGGAAATGACGCCCGCAATCGCATCGCACAGGGATTCACCATGGTTTCTATTATCACGGACGTCGGCGTCCTCGGCGAGGGCATGAGCCGTCAGCTTGCATTGGCGGCTGGTGATGCTCAGGGAGAACAGAAGAGAGACGGTTACTAGAAAGAATTTTTTTGTGATCATTTGAAATACGTATGACTGTTATATAGTACTATTGTTCCTACTCAGAAAGATTACTATACAGCCGATTATGGTGTGTAGATAAGCACATATGCACATAAAATATACAACGAATAAGTCAGTATTGAACTTAATTAGTATTCGTTTATAGAAAGCTAGAAATTTAAACATAAAGCAACAACACCATTGAATTCGACATTGGCGTGGATAAGAAATACCGATGTTGAAAATAAGCTAGCCGGGTATGAAATGACAACCAACAGCGGCCCGCAACCGGGCTCAAAGTCTTCCCGAGCCCCCCGAATGGTTAGCCCGAAGCCGAGTCTATTAACGAATCTCTATATGTACGTAAACTCCCCATTCTCTTCCCACGTTGTTCCTATGTCTTATTTCCATTTTACTTACGCCCCAAATGGACACGCCCAGCCCCTCTCAATCTCGGCAATCTCCATCCGGACCTTCGGGGAAAGCAAAGGCTTGCACTCCGTGTCGACAGCAGAAGGTGGGCAAACAAGGTATAATTATACATTAGGCCAAGAAATTCACATTAAAACTACCTAATTAGGTCAAATGTGATGTTTCAAGAACTGGTAATGGGTTCAAACGTTGCTCGAGATGTGAAATGGCCGGTATTCGTTGCCATTTCTCCACATCAACCAAAAGAAAAGCCCGGAGGTACTTCCTTTGTTTTTTCTCATTTTCAATTATTTGTTTATTCCTTCATTTATTTTTTTATGCAAAATTTCTAATTGCTGTTTTAAATTAGCAAAGCAGAGTTACAGAAAGAAATATTGATGCTCAGAAGCCGGCTGCCTAATCTGCAGCAAAATGCAACCAATGCATCGCCTCCCAACCAAAACGATGAACACAATGACACCGCATCTACTGAGACTATCTTACAATATGATTCACAAATAAACGTGGAAATCCAAGAATTGGACAATATAAAGCAACTTGGTGCAGCCTCAAGCCTGGTGGAATATTTGCAGCCAACGCATTCGCGTGAAATTGATGGTGTGTGCGTGGAAGGCTCCCAGATTAAGGACTGCTTTATTTTGTAATACCAATGTTATTTTGAGCAGATTCATTGTAACTTACAGATGGTGACCAGATTTTTCAAGCACTATCATCCCATGCTCCCAATATTCGACCCATCATGGGACCCAAGTTCAGTCTATACGCTTTCTCCATTTGTGTTTTGGAGTATTGTCATCACAGGTTCCAGAAGATATGAACGAGACCCGACGCTTCTCAATCGTCTCGCCCCTGGTGTGAAACAGCTCTCACTGCAGGTCCTAGCACAAACAACGGCATATATCCCGACTATTTGCGGACTCTTGGTTCTGTGCACCTGGCCCTTGCCAATGAAGGCGGTTTGCGAAGACCCATGCCCCATGTATGCCGGGGCCGCAATGCAACTAGCACTACAGCATGGCCTTCAGATGTTTACAACCCGACATTCCGTAATTCAAACCATATCTTGTGAACCAATTTCACACTACGGGTATTTGGCTCGGATTTGGGCTTACCTCGAGTTTGTCTGTCATTGGTAACGTTGGCTTCTTACTTTCAAACAATTAACTTCGCATGCTAATTGCTTACAGTACAAGCTGGACTATGGGTAGTCCACCACATTACGTGACAGACGCGTTTGACTTGTTGTCAAATTTTGACGATCTGTCAAAGTATCTGTCTCCAAGTATATTTTGGATACAAGAGTTTGATAACGTTTTTACTCGAGCCAATAAAACACTCACAGAGTGGGCCTGGTCACAGACTCTTACTTCAACCAACGAAACTTTTCGTGATCTGATAAAACACTTTGATGATGAAGTTCTCCAGATGAGTCGGAAGACAGTAGGGAATGCAAAATCACAATACCCTGAGCGTATAGAGCTCTCAGGTTTTGCAATTCCTCTCCCAATGATAATCACAGCTTTTCGAATCCGTATTAACGCGTTCCACTTTTTTGGAAGCGATATAACATTTCATATTCCTCAGCTTATAGAGCTTTATTATCTCGCCTGTTCTTGGACACAGAGTGCTTCCAATGCCAACGAGGCCAACAGTTGGGCTCTCTACTCGTCAGAGTCCTACTTTCGCCATATGCTTCTAGTTGCGGCAATTATTCTAAGAATATCTCGAAGCCCTCGGCTCAAGGCAAAGATTGACCTACGCAAAGGAGAAGACGCGTATTATGCATTAGTTCATATGCTCAAGAGGCGTAGCCTTTCGAATGATGATTCTAATGAACACATGGCCGATGTCTTATCAGCACTTTGGCGTAGCGAGGATTGTTTCAAGCTTCCGGATGGCTCGTATGACAGCCTATTTATCCCAAGGTCTGGACACGGAGTACGTATGCATATAACGGTGGTCTTGATATCGGCTAATTTTGTCAATAGGTAGTCGATGTTGTTTATGGCTGTTTCACGTCATTCCACTGCGACCCACCGCGAAGTTCCTCAAAAGAGACCAACCTAAAATTGAGCGAAGGAATTTCCTCTGTAGAAGAATTTCCTGAGACTGATAATTTTATGGCTATAGATTTAGGGGAGACCGATTGTTCCCAGGGCCTTTGCGATGATACATTTTTGAACCTCCTCTGTGATACACAAGACACGCAATGGACACCGAACTACTTTTGTTAAATTTGAATCAATCAAATACAATCAAAACGTTTAAAATTTGTGTTATTCCAAGTGTACTGATGTTAGATCACACTCCTCTTAGCTCAACACGGAACTCCAATCCGTACTTCTGATATAACTTGCTACATCGGTCAACAATGCCTTGTCAACACCTACGTCTTCTGGTAGAAGTGCCCCTTCGTTACCATCCCACCCAAAATCCCGTAAATAGCATGCTGTCTCTGCTGTCTCAATTCCAAATCCCTCTGGAAGAAGTCTCACTACATCTTCAAGGGTCAGAGGGTCCAGCTTAGCTTCCACACCATTGATTTCACCCCAAAGTCTGATAAATTCAGAGTACCGCATGAACGAACAAGTACCTAGAACAGTGGTGCGTGGGGGCGCCTTGGTGATAAGTGCTTCAACAAACACGCCAGTGTCATTTGGTGGATGGACGAAGGGCATTGGACGAGGCTGTCCGCTAGTTGATACATCATCAATGTATGGAAATAGAATTGTGCCGTCAGCACTCTACAGCGCGTTAGATGAAATCGTTATGCGTAGGAGTCTAGGATTGTGCCAACCTTCCTTGGAAGTAGAATCGGGTTCTTATTCCAGTTGTCCAAGTAATATCCCATCTGGACATAGCTCGTCTTCTCAAAAAGATCTTTATATTCAGGGGATTCATGCGACTTTTCTTCCAGATATTGCACAACACGGGCCTTTCCATCAAAATGATAGACCCAAGTGTATTTGCCTTTACTGGCCTTTTTCGCGTCGCTGAGTGAGCTGTAAACCATCTTCTCTAGCTTGCCATCTTTCACGACGTGGGCAGCGGCATCAATAAAATTCTTCCCTTGTTTTACTTCCTGCAGATAGGAAGCCTCATTCCAAGTGATGCCCTTTGCGGAAGCAATATCCAGCGTAGATTGCTTTTCAGCAAACTGCCAGAAATCCGTTACACCGAAGATAGCATTGACACCTTGGAAAGCGGCTATCAGCGAGTCAATGTCATCTAAGTCGGCCTGGACTAGTGTAACCCCGGATGCTTCTAGCTGGCGAGCAGCTGGGGAAGTCGGGTTGCGTGTGATGCCTCGAACCTCCCACCCGGGAATAGCGGAGAATGTTCTGGCAACAGAGCCTCCCTGAGTAGTGTCTGTTAGTTGCAAGGAATTTGATTTTTCTCTCTGAAAAACACCAACCTGAGCGCCAGTGGCACCAATGACGGCGATGATTTTGGACATTGTTGTGTGGAAGCCAATTTTATGTTGGTGGAAATACAAATCATTCAAAAGGGTTCATCTTGCTTTAAATAATACCATTCACCGAGAATTTTCGGACGTGGAAACTACAATACTGACTCTGGATTACCATGCCAAATCATATAGAGTCCGAACTTTTTCGGAGTTGGCTGTATGTGCTGAGGCACCTGTTTGTATTAAAGAGCCAATCCACAACATTAAATACGTTATTACCACCCTTATATACCAGCTGACTTGCTATTTGTACTCGTATGTTAGTTTACCCTGAAAAGTTAATTCATTTTGATCCGGTAGGGTCATCACTATATGACATGTTGAGTCCGAATTTTTTCGCAGTGGGGTTTTTGACCTGTTTTTCCCCTGTAATGTCAGAATCAAAACAGTGCATTAGTTTATTCACACGACTGTCGCACTAGTACTAACTATGCGTCATTGTGAATTGTGTATGCTGACAATAGACGCAATTTCTACTTTTTTCCAATCCACATTTGAGGCTGGCCTTAGACGCTATTCTTACGGGCGTGTAATGCAACTATAAATATATATAAATTAGCATTTGAGGAGCAGTAAACAGCCAGAAAAGTTAAAATTGAAATCGAAAATTTCTGGAGACATTATGCAGAGAGTTCGAACCTTTGAAGATGAAATTCGACATGTCCGCCGTTATCCACATCTTTAATGCAATTTGGATCTTCCCCGCATTTTTTGCACAAACACCAGTTGACACCGTCAAATTCTACAAATCATTATGGCGCTCCCCCATCTCACCTCGCCCGTCCCCTTTCTTACTGAGGCAGGCCTAGAGACAACGGCCTATCATACGTACAAAATCGAACTTCCCTGTTCTTCCGGCACAACATTACTCACTTCTGACTCGGGCCGCGAGCTGGTCAGGTCTCTGTACACGTCGTACGCCAACATTGCTGCAGCATCTGGGACCGGAATCCTTCTCGCTACACGCACTTGGCGTGCATCTAGTGCCTGGGCAAAGCCGTTGAATTACAGCATAGATGAGCTGCTCGACCTCAATCGTGCTGCGGTGCAGTTTCTTAAAGAAGTGCGAGCAGAAGTGAATCAGAAAAACCCTGCCGTGCGGATTGTCATGGACGGAGTTGTTGGTCCGTTGAGGGACGCGTATGAGAACTATTCCTCCGACGAAATCTCCATTGATGCTGCAAAGGAAGCATACCGTGCGCAGATCCGCACGCTCGTGGAAGAAGGAGTTGAGATCATTTCTCTCATGACCGTGACAAACTTGCACGAAGCTATTGCTGTCATTGAACTAGCAAAGGAGATGAAAACTCCCGTCGCGGTTTCCTTTAGCCTTGAGTCCGACGGAAAATTGCTTAGCGGACTATCGTTAGAAAATGCGATCCAAGCCGTTGATGAGGCCACAGACGGGTATACTACGTATTTTGGAATCAATTGTGTGCATCCGGCAAGGATCGTGCAGCCTCTCGAGAGCATTGATTTGGATATTAGGCAAAGGATTGGACTGATCCGAGGGAACGCTAGCTTGAAAACTCACGAAGAGCTGGATAACAGTGATACGCTTGACCGCGGGGATATTCCAACATTCGTCTCCAGCCTGAAACAAGTGCTCTTGCTGTTACCTGGAATCAAAGTTGTGGGAGGGTGCTGTGGAACAGACGAGGAACATTTAACGGCTATTGCACATCAATGCCTTTGATAAGCTGGCGTGAATACTGCACTCATGACTTCTTAGTGAGCAGCTCTTAAGCTTTGGAAAAATTTGAGTTGTAGAAAATATAAAAGAATAAACCTCGAAATCGATTGGCTTCTCTATCTTGCTCTACTCCCCCGCCCATCTCCCCAAAGGGCACGGAGTCAGAAAGAGTTCATGACTGGTGAACGTCGGTGGTTAAGAAGAAGGTGTATTATCTTTTAAAATATCTTTGACCTCTTTATAATTTCTCTTAACAGTGATTATTAGGGGCGCGCATTCATCGATATCCTTCTTTTCTAGATCAGCCCCGTTGGTAATGAGAACCTTGATTGTTTCAAGCCGCCGAGATCCAACTGCAATATGTAATGGGGTCATTCCGTATTTTTGTGGACGATTTACATTCGCACCGTGTTCTAGAAGTACCCGTATTACCTTTACCCGGCAGTGACGGGCAGCAAGGTGCAGAGGCGTATCCCCGAGTTCATTATGGGCATCAACATGAGCCCCCCCCCCCCTCTTCCCCAAGCGAAGAAGCAGCTCAACCCATTTAACGTTTTTCTTTTTGGTGGCATGGTGAAGGGGTGTTTGTGACAAGTAACCGTAATGCTGGGTCGGATCGTAGCATGCCTCACGCAATACGTACAAAAGCTTCTCTCATTATGTGTTAGCTTTATTTTATATTCGCTTTCATTTATCGCCATGAGAGTGTACTTCCTATCTAGTAAACACTCGATGACCTCGAAATTGCCACAAAACATTGCACGGTCGAGGGCAGTATGCCCAAAGTTCTCTGTGGCGTTCAAATCGGCTCCGTAGTCAAGTAGAAGCTGGGTAATTTTCCGACTACCCCAATTTGCCGCATTGTGAAGAGGCGTAAATCCGCCGGGGATGTGTAATGGATGTCAGCCCCAGCATCCAGCAGCAAATGCGCTATGGCTGCCTTACAGTCGTGCTTGCGTGTTGCACTGGACAACGCTGCCCTACCCTCATAGCTTGTATTTGCATTGGCCCCTTTGCGTAGGAGAACCTTCACCAATTTGGCATTGCTTGTGCTAATTGCCGTATATAACAATGGCTTGTCGGAAATCTTAAGCCCTATGAAATAGCCTGACGCTGACATCTTGGCATCGGCACCGTTACCAAGCCAGAAGCTGACCATGGAGACATATCTGCGATTTATAATATGCCGCATTAGTGTAGTAAACTATAATGTGGAAAATGAGCACGGTATTAATCCTCTATTTGCGGGAATGGGGCGTCTCATCGTAGTCACACGGCCTTCGTATAAGGCCCAAAAGAATACCGTGTTTTGCTGACACCGGGCATTCAACACATATAACTCCTGACAAAGTTTGTGCCAAAGTAAACGACAGGTCTGAACAAGAGAATTGATATATTTCTCATAATCCAGGCACGCTACTATCTTCAGCAACAACTCGGTGGGAAGAGAGTAAAGACATGGCAATAGTATGGCAAGATGTTGACATTTAGAGCTCGGTTCTCTGTGTATGTTCAATGTGTTGATTGTTCGATGAACTCTGGAACTGATGAGCAATTTTTATCCAAAAGGGTATTTAGATGCTCTCCCAAGAGGATGATCTCATACTCTGCGTAGATGAATATTTTCCCATGAAGTACAAGGGTTAAGCCGAATTTCTTGGAGAAATTTGCGTGGAACGGTCATTTTCTCTAGCCAAGTCTTTGCAACCGGGGAAGAACTTCATTCACGATTCGTATCGACGTCCCAGCCACAGTCTTCAAGTTATTTGTCTTTTTTGCTTTGGCTTTCATTGTTTCGAGTTCTTTTTCGGCTCTTGTATACTGGCGTGTGTTTTTTTTTTTTTTTTTCCGATAGAAGTGCATTGTCTGAGAAATGATTATTTTGGCCTCTCTTCTGGATACGACCCCTTGGAGCATTTTCCTAAACACCGGTCCTTCCTAGATAACACAAAGGTCTGTAAAAGATGAATCACAACCCATTCAAGGTCGTGAACAAGGGTGTGACAGGGTAGACTCACCGCCTGCCCTAAAGAAAGCTGCCGACAGCCGATAAGCGATAACGTGCTTTTGGTCGGCAGAATCTCCGCTTTCGATTTTTTTTTTTTTTTACATCTCATTCACTTCATCCTTGTACTCGTGCAGATAGTGGTTCAACTACTTCGTAACAGGCCTCAAACCGACAGTTGCTGACCACATTGATTGTCAAAAAAATATACCGCACGAGCGCCCTTCTTTACCCGCTGCAATCGCCGTGGAACCAAATCGACCAATTCATGCGCCGGGACACGTTGACACTTCACATTTGATTCTCGTCATCTCGGTGCCAAAGTTACGCGAAAAACAACTACGGAGGAAATGGCTACATCCTCCGCAAATGAAATCAAACTCATATCTGGGCGCGCACATCCCGAGCTGAGCGAGAAGGTTGCTAATCGGTAAGCCACATGCACCCCGCAGTGACAAGCAAACGCCTCATTTGCCGATAGACTCGGTATCAAGCTTGCCACTACTGTCAGTCTCAATTACTCGAACTTGGAGACAAGTGTCACAATTGGCGAGTCTGTTCGAGACCAAGATGGTATGCACTTACTGGCAATTCCCCGCACCTGCTTCGGTGTTAAATTGTTAATACCCACGCGTCCTCTCTAGTCTACATTATCCAGTCTACTGCCTCTGGAGCAGTCAATGACAGTCTTATGGAGTTGCTCATTATGATCCACGCATGTCGTACTGCCTCTGCACGATCGATCACTGCGGTCGTTCCGAACTATCCCTATGCTCGGCAGGACAAAAAAGTATAACTGGGCGCTTCAACTAATTGTTCTTTCACATGCTGATGTTCAGCACAGGATAAATCGCGTGCTCCAATCTCAGCTCGGCTCGTGGCTAATATGCTTCAATCATCTGGCGCCGTACGTTTAATCCGGGCTCGTTGATCTGACCAATGGCTCACGCTTGTTCTAGAACCATGTCATCACGATGGATCTCCATGCTTCTCAGATTCAGGGATTCTTTAACATCCCGGTTGACAACTTGTATGCTGAACCGTGCGTTTTAGGGTGGGTGAGAGAAAACCTCGATACCCAGAACTGCGTTATCGTCTCGCCAGATGCTGGTGGCGCAAAACGTGTAGCGAGCCTTGCAGATAAGTTGGATATCGGGTTTGCCCTTATTCACAAAGAGCGACCTCGCCCGAATGTAGTGGGACGTATGGTTTTGGTTGGTGATGTCAAGGATAAGACGGCGATCCTGGTTGATGACATAGCTGATACCTGTGGAACGGTAATTCAAATATCTCTCCTCACCATGCTTTTGTTCGTGATAGAATCGTACTGACCTTAGTATAGCTCGCAAAAGCTGCACAGGTCGTAAAAGAAAATGGGGCGAAGGAAGTATACGCCATTGCGACCCATGGCGTCTTGAGCGGACCGGCGATTGAAACCATCAATAACTCGTGTCTGGCCGGGTTCGTTGTGACGAATAGTACGTATTACGGCCACACATTCATCTGCACAAGGACACAAGCTAATTTTGGTACAATGATTCACAGCTGTTCCCCGTGAGTCTTGACTATTTGTCATAATCAAGCTTAGAAAACAGGTTAAATACTGACCACATTATCATTATGACAGTTGGCGACAAAATCGAACGCTGTCCGAAATTAAGGATTATTGACGTATCAAGTACTCTGGCAGAGGTATGTGCATTTTGATTCAAGTCGATTCGATTCTGAACTCATCACGTACCTAATTCCCAGGCTATCCGACGAACCCACAACGGCGAATCTGTCTCTTATCTGTTCCACAATGCTCCATGAATATCGCCATACATTTGAGATTAGAACCGGCTTGCTAGCCTTTTAGCACGCGCCTCAGGGAAATCCTTGGAGTTTTGTAATACCACATCGCCCTACAAGTAGATTGTAGTCCCATACACAAATGAATAGTACGCCCCGTGAAAAAGAAACATCAGCACCTTGGTTATACGGTAACGGGGCAGAAAGCTACCAAATAGCAACTACAGTGATTTAAAGTGGTTTCATGGATACTAGTCAAAGACTGGCTATGTTGTCTAACATAGGAGCCCCTGTCAGATTGTATTATTGGAAACGGGAGTTGCAAATGTAGCATTCAATATTATCTGATAACGGAGATGATTCTTACGTTCTAATTTATATGCTACAGGGATGAAATTCCAATGAGTTTCTGATGAATTTTCGGAACATTTGTGTTCTAGCGCTTATGCTGCCCGTTTCAGCTAGATCTCCTTGGTCTCCATGCCAATTTTGGTGAATTCATCCAAGTCTTCTTGGGGAAGTTCCAACAGCTTGTTATGTAGGCCTCTGGCTGTCTCGTAGTTTTCTGGGTCATTAGGAAACAACGATCGTGCGTACAGCAGTCTGACAAATCCTGCCGCATCCCCGGTCTTAAACAATTCCTGGCCAGATTTCCAGTAATCTTTTGACGTGGTGTAGGTGATCTTCCAGTCGTCTAGCTTAGTACCAGTCACTCGAAGAACCGATTCCAGCATGTCTTGTTGGCTGACTGTGAAGGAGGAAATGTACACAGGCTTGTTCTTAAAGTCAACAAGGCTGGCACTCTTGTCGTCTTTGTCATCGGGCAAGATTTTCAGACTTAGCAGAGAAGCTAATGCGCGCCCAACCTGAGGCATAGTCGTAGTGTTGATCTTTGTCTTTCCATCGTCCATGATCACTAAAGACCGATCGTTGAAGTCAAATCCGTACCGGTCTGGACCGCCTCCGACGCTAAACTCGTACCAGAACCCGCATATGAGACTAATATAGTTGCTCTTTCCAAGCCTTTCCACCTGCTCGCGAAACGGCGCTTTCATTGCGCCGACTATTCCATCTTTGCCCCTTTCTACGGCATAGGGGTCCCCGCCAAACTCATTTGGCAATACCCAGGGCACTCCGGCAGCAGCGGCAGCGTCGATAAGCTTGGTCTGCGTGTCTGGGGGGGCCATGACATTCATCGTGATAATCAGGACATCTTGGCCTTTGAGTGCCTCGACAAGAGATTCTTGGTTGTTGTAATCAACCTTGGCCACGGCCACGCCGTCGGGAAGAGCATTGTTACTATCTTGCCGGGTGATAGCTGTCACAGTGTGCTTGCCGGTCTTCAAAAGAGCCTGAGTGATATGCTTGCCAATCCGTCCTCCTGCCTAGTTTTATTAGCCTTTATAGCATATAGGGTCGAAGGCAGAGGGAATAATACCCCCACAAGGGCTATCTTTTTGACATAGTTTTCGTAGCCTGAAGGCTGAGCGCTTGCGTATCCTTGGGCCATTTTGTAAGAAATGCTCTAGTAAAAAGATATCTATAGGACTTCTCTTTGTATTTTTCGATATTACACATGAGTGAGATATGACCCTTTATTTATACATGTAATGGATGAGAATTCATCCAATTGATGTATTCCCGGTGATAGACGGACATAAGAGCTGGCAAATTCAAAAATATACGAGATATGCTTAAGTAGAAAACAAGTTAAAGTTGCATTTGCCTCTTGGTATTGTATAACCAAAACCAGTGTTTTAGTCTGTATTTTACAAACCCTATTCTACGGTCAATTCCTAGGTCGATGAGGTGGCCAAAGATCGTGTCAAGATATTTCTACTGGTGGTCGTTTAATGTAAAAACTTATTAGAAAGGCCTGCTACTACAAAATACAGTCCTGGCTAATAATTTCACACAGATTTATATATAAGTTTGAATTATCTTCTTATTTGAATTTTTCGAGCAGCCTGAACACGGATCATCTAGAAATAGGTAACATGCACAGGTCCAACAAGATTTGTATCAATATCGTCTTTAATGTATGGATCGATAAACTGCATACCGGACCTTTTCGGCCGTCATGCATATCTAAAAGCTCTTTTTTATCCCCAAATTAGTTTGAAAACTGTAGCTCTACTGATCATCCAAAACTTGCGTATGGTATATGGCGGAGTTAGAATTGGTAAATCCGGATCCACAATAGTGTGGTCCATTTATCCCAATATGGTTAGCTTACGCGAGCACTCAGCTGCTCGGCTGTAGTGCGGAGAGTATATCGGCCTGAACCTTCTATACTCGAACAATTCGTTTACTTACACTGAGTTAATAATACGCAAATTTTGATTGAATATTGCTGTTACATAACTAGTGTTTAGTCTATGCTTGGGTCACTATCTAAAGCAAATTCAACACCACGGCCAAGGCTTGGACCCAGTGCTATTCCAATTTAAAGCCAGAAGACGCTTCAGAGACTTGAAGCAGGGATCGAAGCTACTGACTGGTTGTGTCGATCCAATTACCCGGCTCATTCTTACTAAAGCTCATGTGCATCGACTATCTGTAAGATGACATACAAAGTGCACAACTTGCGGGTCTTTGCTGCCGGGCCCAATGGGGGAAATCCCCTCCCGGTCGTGGTCGATGCACAGGGTATGTCTTCCAAAGATATGCAAGCCGTCGCAGCAACCCATGGCCACGAAAGCGGGTTTGTCTTTCCTGCTCCGGAAGCATCCGGTTGCGACTTTGAGTTCGTCTTCTGGGTTCCCGAGCACGAGATGGAAATGTGTGGCCATGCAACTGTCGGTGCTGTTTGGCTGCTGGAGAAACTGAACAAATTGAAACGCCCCGACATACGAATCCTAACCAAGAGCGGGGTTGTAGAAGCCCGTGTTTCGAAGAGCTCACAAGAGATTTGGGTTGAGGTTTCCCAACCAGCAGGCGTTGTGGACACGGTGGCGGCACCTGATGATATCGACGCATTGGTCTCGGTGCTGGGTATATCGAAACAAGAACTAGCAGATCTACCAGTCCACAATTCAAAAACAAGTAGAGTCAAGACATTGATACCACTGAAGTCGGCCGGTCAGCTCAACTCGCTAAAACCAAACTTCCATCTCGTCAAAGAGTTGTGCGAACAGATTGGGAGCACTGGTCTCTATCCATATGCTCTGTCTGATGCCGCAAATCAAGTCTTTGACGCCAGGCAGTTTCCGAAATCATCTGGTTACAATGAAGACGCTGCTTTATCTTATGGGCTTTTAAAGAACGGGCTTGTAAATGATACGGGGAAATCTCTTAGGGTTAAGCAAGGATGGGCAATGGGTTGTCCGTCAGAGATATCTGTAAGATTCAGACAAGATAGTGACGGCTGTTGGATTGGCGGCACTGCTGTGGAAGACCTAATTGATCAGAATGGACTTTGACACGCTACGCCAATGAGCAGTTTTACATATTTATCAATTGATACGCCGACTACAAATTCATCTGTCTTATTTATTTTTCTCGTGCCTACTCTTAAAAGTATACTTTAGTACATTTCCGACGGTTTGGGTACTCCGTTTAATGTGGCGCCCATTTTCCCCATTCGCCGTTCCAAGCAACATGCCCGCGTCGATGACGCGCATCGTGGCGAAGACCCACCCGCCACAGTGCATCATTTGACTTTGCTGTGCGATACAATCAGATAAATTTTGAACTAACTTCGTGAATTTTTATTCGGCATCACTCAGTTGTGCTAACAAAATTTGTCATGTTCGCTCAGCATTGATTAGCAATGACTAAACGCCGAAGTAATCAGATCGGATTGCTGTGATTGCCAGTCCACGAGTCTGGCATGACAGGGTACATGCAACCTTTGACAAAATGTCGGAATCAGATACTTCATCGCCGTGGTTGCTCATTCCGAATATTGTTCTTACTGCTGTCTTTTTGCCCATCAGCAGCGGAGCGCTGATGCTCCGAATCTATACGAAGATTCGTATCATGCATAAATTCTGGTGGGATGATGGTGAGTAAAGAAATACACTATTCCGATGGCCTCATTTATGAAGTAATTGTGTGGCTAATACTTCTGATAGTCTTCATGATTCTTGGCTGGGTATGATCCCCCGAACTATGGACATCGGTTGACAGTCCATATCGTTAATGCCGATACAATGTATATGAGAAATAGATCTGTTCAGTTGGGTCGCAAGCAATAATACTCTGTAAGATTAAAACCTACTCTCTCTTCTGTCACCGTCACCTTGTGAAGGATTCGATTCACTAATAATGGATACTGGAAGATGGGTATGGTCGTGCCGGTTTTGGCTTGCATATCTGGGAATTGTCAGACCCGGTCTTGAGCTTATACGTCAAAGTATATACAAGCAAGATACACCGTTGAGAACCGGGGTTTAGAAGCTTACATTCACACAGACACTTTTTTGTGCGTCAATTATGTACGTTCCTTGCCTTGCGTTCGCCAAACTTGCGTTGGTGATGTTATACTATAATCTCCTGCACATGCTCTGGATCTGGAAGTACATCATCATCTCAGTCGGTTGCATCATTTTTAGCTACAGTATCGGTCTTATTCTCGCCATCTTCTTTGCCTGTAGTCCGATCGCAAAGAGCTGGGACATCCACATTACCACCGGCTCGTGTATCAGCAAGAACGGCTTATACCTTGCGACAGCCGGCACAAATACGGCTAGCGATGTGATTTTAATTCTGATACCGATTAAAGTTGTGTGGGGGTTACATTTACCACCGATGCAGAAGCTAGGGATTGTTCTAATATTTACTATGGGTGGCCTGTAAGTTTTCTGCATGTGGTTGAAATCATCTAACTGGTCCTGTTTGCAACCATTCTTGATAATCGTTCTAATGACTTGCTACTGGTAGAACAACTGTCTTAAGCATCATTCGCTTGGGCACTTTGATGCCCTTGGTCGCATCAAACGATCAACCATATCACATTGCGCTGGCCAGTTTGATAGTGTGCGTATATTAGGCAATTCAACAGGATGGTGCTCATACTAATATTTTGAGATATCCCTACAGAATTATCGAGACGAACTTTATCGTTCTCTGCGGCTGTCTGATATTTTTCCGCCAATTTCTTCGTTTCCACGCTCCCAGGTTAATGGGCGATCGGAGTAGCCACAATAGGAGTAGCAGCAATAGGAGTAGCAACAATAGGAGTAGCCAGGGCAGCAGCCAGTCTGGGCAGCTAGGTTCGTCCCCAGACATATCCTGGCCCAGAAAACGGTGGTCAAGGTTTAGTCAGTGGTATCATCGTGACGTGGCGCCGGTGAATATGTCAGATGACAGACCGGAGATGGTGTCTCAGTCGCAGGAAACACCACTTCATGATGCTGTGTAGGGTAACAGTCGTACCTATATCTATTTCACTGCGTTACTAGTCAAGAAAGGTGTAAAAGGTGTAAAAGGTGTAAGCTGGACATTATCGACATGTGCGGGTTAGGACGCTTCTTGAAAATGTACCACCTTTCACAATGCAGATCATAAAAACATACCACCTGTTCAACATATAATACGACATGGTCAGGTCAGCAGGGGCCATGGCAGTGACCACTACTCTAAATGTGGCTTGATCGCCCATGTTGTACAAAAACAGCCCCTAATGCTCCCCAACCTGTAGTGGAGCCTTGGCTTGCATATGCCCCATGTGTCAACCACTCTGTTGTGTTTTTCGGGTACGTATATTGTCTATATTAATTTATTCCCAACGCTTGCTTTGCCAATCCAGGTGTGTAACATAAATTACCATCTGGCTCTTTGTGCAGAATTGCCAGGCCATACCCGAATTGTTATGCCCCAAGGGTGAGTATTGATTCTGGGGGCGAAAATCCTCCTCGGTAGTGATGACTAGTCTGCCGGCCCTCCGCCGCAATAATATATAGATTAACAACTGAATCAGACGAGCCTTGGCTCTTTGTCAAAACAATGACAGCGAGGCGTAATTGCGGATGTTGGTCAGTAATTTTTTAGCAGTGAAAGGTGTCCTGATTTGGGCCAAACGACCTCATTCAATCCAGTCACGAAGACTTTCCAAACAAAAAGATAAAGTGGGATGCGGCCTCACCGGCGACGAAAGGATTCAATGACACGAAATTCTTAATTGTCATCCAGCCTATTATTGGTGACGCGTCGTGTTTACATGGCTACATTGAACAATTCCTATATGGCAAATCAAACGGCGACGCCGCAGAAACAATTCTGTTGCCTCACCGATTTTATGGTATCACTCATTCAATGACCAATCACGCAATCCCCTAGTGAACTTAGATTCTCGGCCAACGGCGGATAGTGAAACGTCGGGACGTGTCCTGTCATCTTACTTAACCTTAATACGCAAACTGGCGGAAATTCCCCTGGTGTTTCTGACTCTAAAGTAACAGTTCTTAGTATTATTGTATTAATGGACATATTAGACCACAATCCGCAGATTTTAGGCTCTCTTTAATACACATGTTACATTTTTTTTGCTCGCTTCGAGTTGGTGGTAGAATTTACTTCCGAGAAAAGGATAAATATCACTTCACCTGCTCCAAGTCATACAGATCCATCTTTCAGATACCGTCACCACCACCAAAAAAAAGGGCCAATTAACTAAATTCCAAAATGAAGACCTCCACTGTTCTTTCGGGCTTGTTCCTGGCTGCTGCTGTGGGAGCATCCACCAACGTCTTGTTGCCGCTGTACATTTACCCAACTGCCGGTGCATTCGACCCCGTCTACAGCGACATTTCATCAAATCCTGATGTCACTTACTACGTTGTCGTCAACCCCGACTCTGGCCCGGGCGGAAGCCAATATCCGAGTACCGACTATATCGCCGCTGTCGCCAAGTTGAACTCATATTCCAACGTTCAGACGATCGGATACGTGCGCACAGGCTATATGGATCAGTCGACTGACACGGTCAATACCGATGTCAATACTTACGCTGGCTGGACCGGCTACTCCGACAGTGACATCTCCGTCAAGGGCATTTTCTTCGACGAAGCTACCAGCACGGAAAGCCAGGATGCGTATGATTACATGTCGACCATCGCGTCCAACGCCCGTGACCAGGGCCTAGACTACGTTATATTCAACCCAGGCACGCCTGTCACTGCATCGCAGTTCTTCGACGCAGCCGACCTTATCGTCATTTCGGAGGTTGCCTACTCGGCGTACCAGCAGTCCACGGTCCACTCGGTGCCCCAGCAGTACTGGAACCAAAGCGCCGTTATCCTTCACGACACTCCGTCAGGAGCCGACTTGACGTCTGTGACCAGCGGGCTGGAGAGCGATGGGCTCAGCGCATTTTACGCCACTGGGGACTGCTGCTACCAGAGCATCTCCATGCTGGGAGATGTCTCGTCCGCGCTGGCTGCATAAGGACAAGGCTGATTATGGAATTAGCGGGTTGGAAATTAAGCATAACAGAATTTCAATCGTGAAGAGTGTATATATGTATATCAGTTACTGTCATGAAATTCCCTCAAAAGCATCGCCAACGAAGTAAATACTCACCCACGATGTGATTGGTCGTGAAAGTAATGTGGGGCGTGAAGCATTTCCGCCAATAATAGTAGCGCATATGTGGGGCCGATAAAAGGCCGAGCCACTCTCACACTGGGATGAACTTCACCTGTCAGGAACTGTCAACTTCCTTCTCCGTACTACATACAATCATCTCTATCGTTCCTCCTAAGCGAGCCCATAGCCCACTCCCTCGACTCTATATTCTTTATTCCAGTTCTTGTTGTCTGCGTGCGCAACAACAAGGACGTCTCTCGGCCAGCTGTAAGTAACAAACCCCCGCGAGAAACCCCTGTGGGTACAATCGAATCAATGGCCAATAACACGACATAGATAACCAGCGGCGGTCAGTCGAAACTCGAGTCGTCTTCGATACCGAGAGCAATGTCGCCCTTCAGCTGCAGCATGCGCATCAGGAACCTGAAGATGAAGGCAGTCTCGTCGCTTGGCTTGCCATTGCAGGCTCGTTCCTGGTCTACTTCTCGTTATTTGGAATCATGAACAGTTTCGGCTTTTTGCGCGACTATGCTGCCTCGGAAATTGCGCTTATCGGCACAATGCAGCTTGCCTTGATGTATCTCACGGGTCCGGTTGTGGGTTCGCTGTATGATGCGTATGGAACAAAGGTGGGTGGGGAAATTATTTATATCCATTATATAACACCTATCAGTAGGTGCTGGAAGATCTGGCTAACATGAGGTGTAGTATCTTTATCCGGTTGGCGCCTTGGGTTGCTGTCTCTCCTTGATCACGCTTTCGTTTACGCGACCCAACCACATATGGCAGCAGTTTCTTTGCCAGGGCCTTTTATTCGGCCTGACTGTTGCTTGTGGTGTCCAACCTGCTCTTACAATGGTTGCAAAGTTGTTTGAACGCAGAAAAGCGCTAGCAATGGGTCTTGTTGCGTCTGGAAGCAGTGCAGGCGGCGTATGCTATCCAATCATGTTCTCCAGATTGGTCCCTCGTATTGGATTTGCGTGGTCTCTTCGAGTTGGCGCGTTAATATCTCTTGTCTGTTGCGCTGTGGCATGGTGCATAACCAAGACGAGCCACACACCAAAGCCACTGTCCTCGCTAAGCAGTCTATTTGACTTCAGCGGATTCAAGGATATTCGATACGTTTGCCTTTCTTTGGGTAGCTTCTTGGCAAATTTGGGCTTGTATGGGCCCTACTACTATGCAGGCTAGTACCGCCCTTTCAAGCAAATAAAATTAGAAACTAACAACCACCAGAGTCTTTTTGCGCACTGCTTGACCCAACTGCCACAATCAAGCCATACTTGCTACCACTCATCAATGCATCTAGTTTAATCGGTCGAATTATGTAAGTGGTTCAACTTCAAGCTCAGCTACAAAAATATCTCTAACGCATTTCTTAGAGGTGGCCATTGCGCCGATATCATCGGCCGTTTGAACCTTTTGTATCCAATGACAATTTTTTCTGGGTTACTCTCGCTACTCATGTGGCGTTTCGCCGCGAATGTTGAGACCCTGACGGCGTTTGTGTGTCTGTATGGTTTCTGCTCGGGTGTATTTATATCCGTCATACCGGCAGCGACGAGCCAGATCATCCCCGACGACAAACTAGGTGCACAGCTTGGCGCGTTCTCATCCCTAACCGCCATTGCAGTCTTCGTGGGCACTCCTATAGCCGGATCGTTAATCAAAGATGTGTCTGTCCCGGGATATAGACCTCTTGTCACATATTCAGTGAGTATGACTTTTCTGTTCCACTCTACCGAGTCGTCTAACTTTTCTCAACTAGGGATCTACCATGCTCGCTGGAGGAGTCACACTGTTGATTGGCCGACTGCTTCATGGCAGGAATCTGCGTGACAAGTGGTGATCTTCTTAGCAGTGATCAACTACGCTGGAAAATTTGGCTAAACTCTCAGACTGCAGGAACCTGATAGACGTAAAGGTTCAATCAATCCACTTACCAGTTGAAAAAGTTAATGGGTTGTTCTTGATGAGGAAATCCACGCCGTAATCTACAATGTTTCATGCGATGGAGGAAATACTCATTGGATGAAAGGGGATCCCAAATTTCAACAAAACGTCAGGGGCATGTATACTTCATCTCAATTATCCTGGCTACTGGCCTAAAGAGAAAATGACACAAAGGCATCAGTCAATTTCCACTATGAAATAGTGCTAGCTAGCAAAAATGATGTACATAAAACCCGTTAACCAATGTTAAACCATGCATCAGGTCATCATGCTCTTCGGTCATCACATTGACTTCGCTTGTTCCAACTACACGTATGCCAGTCCTCCATCGACCGAGATGTCTTGGCCGGTCACAAACGAGCTTGCCGGACTGGCGATGAAAGCGACCACATCTGCCACTTCTTTGACAGTTCCATTCCTCTTGATGCTCTGTTCGACTCGGAATTTTTGTACCAGAGGATGCTCCTCGGGAGGCGCCAGATCGGTGTCAATGGGACCTGGCACAATGGTGTTAACTGTAATACCTTTGCCACCCAGTTCTTCGGCCCATCCAAGCGCCATCGCACTCAGAGCTGCCTTGGACCCTGCGTACAAGGCGGCAAACTGACTACCGCTCCTAGCCACGACGCTGCCGACATTGATTATCCTTCCACCGGGCGACTCCAGATGTGGCAAAGCGGCTTGGACAAGAAGAAATGGTCCACGAGTGTTGGCTTGGAACAGGGTGTCAAAGTCCTCCACAGGAATGGACGTAGTATCAGGATGGAAGATGCCTATGCCAGAGTTGTTGACTATAATGTCGATTTTTCGGCCGGGGAACGCAGCAGTGGTCGCGGAAACAATGTTTTTCCCAAATGCAGTGCTGGATGCATTCCCTTGAACGGCGATAGCTCTGATATGCAGAGCCTCGAGTGTCTTGACATTCTCAAGGGCAGATTCCTTGTTGGTGTTGTAGTGAAGCACGATCTGAGGAGGGTCGTCAGTTGTATAAAACTAAATAAACCCAATTCTGTAGATTCCACCTACGTCTGCACCAAGTTCAGCCAGCGCAGTGGCAACAGCAAATCCAATCCCGTTTGCTTTTCCACTGCCAGTAACAATGGCCAGCTTTCCTTTGAGAGATCCCTGAGACGACATTTTTTTATGTAGCGCGATTCTTGATTCGAGATAAAAGAAACTTAATAATTTTGAAAGAGCCACAGTAATTGAAAGAGTTTAATTAATCTGTGTCAAGTGGTTTTACCGATGTTTTGATTCTATTTTCAATCAGCTGGTGGTGAAATTGATCAAGATATACATATGCACAGACAATGCATACAAGGTAAATTAATGACTGGAGATGGATTAAAAAAGATCGTAATGGAAAGTAAATCTGAGCCTGTATTACTCATCTCGTTTGCTTTGTAAAACCGCATATTCTCAAATTGATTGCTATCCTCATCATTTGATGCTCTCAGCTCGGCGGCTCGCCGAGCTCGCCGAGGGACGGCGACGCTAAAAGCTGGGGCCGGCCAATCAAGTCCCTCAGACTATAAACTTCCTCGCTATGACATGTAATTGCTGAATAATTTAAGACCTCACCATATTAATACTTTACGATGAATGTTCTATATTTGTAAATAAGGTTGTGACAGGTAGATAATTTTCTGTTCACCGGGAAAATGATTTGAAATTGCTCGGGGGCGTGCCCGTTGTCTATTAATCATCCAGTTCAGGATGGGCTGTCTATGTCAAAGTGCTGAAAACAACGTTCGAAATATTTAAAAGATGCTATAGTCTTCCAACCCACATTTCTCTACAGATTATTTGACAATCCATTTTCGACACTCATAATAAGCGTTTTTCCGCCTTCAGCAAAAATTTCTCTGTACACGGCTATAACTATAACCGCTACATTGACTGACAACGCCATGTCCAAGTTAATAGTCGTGACCGGTATCACTGGAGTTCAGGTAGGTCTGGACAGAGTTGAGTATAAGTAAACAACAGCCTTCTAACCTGCGTGTGAAGGGGGGCTCCGTTGCCAGAACCTATCTAAACACCCCTGGATGGAAAGTGCGCGGTGTCACGCGTAACACATCCTCCAACAGTGCCAAATCCTGGGAATCTAAAGGAGTCGAGATGATTGAAGCTAACCTTGACGATATCAACTCACTCAAATCCGCTTTCCAAGGAGCTGACATCATTTTTGGTGTTACTGATTTCTGGACAATTTTCAAAGACCCGGAAAGCATGACAAAAAAGAAAGCCGGTCAAGATATTACCCAGTATTGCTTCGAGGTTGAACTTCAACAGGGGAAGAATCTAGCAGATAGTGCAGCAAGCATCCCGGCATTGGAACGATACATCTTCAGTTCCATGGCAAATGCGACACAGTGGAGCAACGGAAAGTACCGTGAGCTCTACCATATGGATTCAAAGGCATTAGCCGTGGACTACGCAAAGAGTCTTCCCGGTCTGAAGGAGAAGTTCTCTCAAATCCAGGCCCCGATATATTTCAACTTGCTATGGGAATGGGGACTGCCCACGACTCCTGTCAAGGTCAGTAATAACTCACAAAAATAGAGAGAAGAAACCGTTGAGCTAACTTATTCAAGCATCTGGATGGTACCTACCGCACCAAAGGGATCGGCAGTGGCGATGTGCCCATCTCATTTGGACATGTGGCCAAGGACTTTGGACCATGTGTACAGGCAGTAGCGAATGCAAAACCAGACACGAACCTGTTTGCAGTTGGAGACGAAATTTCATGGAACCAATATCTCGACACATGGTGCGAAAGTCAAGGTGTCTTGAAAGGCGGATACGATGAGCACTCTTTGGATTGGTGGATGGAAAAGCTTCCTGGACTTGGAAGGGAGTTTGGAGAAAATGTCCTTTTCAGTATGGAATTTGGATATGATGGAAAAGACCCTAGTGTTATTCGTCCCTCTCAAGTATGACTCCCTCCATATCTTGTAAAAGGAATTTGGCTAATGTTGGACATAGCTCGGAGTGAAGATGACTACTTTTAAGGAGTATTGTACTGAGACTGACTTTTCGCGTATACTCTAGAGATAGTCACATTTTGAGATGGGGGGTCTGTGACTTATTTTATGCACTTATACATTTTCTGTGTAAATTTCAATGTATTCATCTCTGAATTACCGGATGTTTCCCTTTGTCTCCGATATAATGGCTGATTTTGTGCTGACGAAAGACGCTCGTACGATTGTGGACAAAGCCCAGCCATTTTTAAGCAGCCAAAAAAAGCATCATTTAAATGACTAGGCTTAGTAATAAAACTTGTCAAATAAGTGTATCACCTACCCTGAGTGACTATTCGCCTAGCATTGGGTTATAGAAGTCACCAAGTACATCAGAGTCCGGACTAAAAGGACGCCCAGGGACCCCCCACTGAGAAAATACCGGATCTATTCCATGTATCGTTGAAACTGCCTGAGGTTGCCACAGTCCATCACCATTTATTGTTAGGGTGTTTTCATTTTCTTCTGTCATAGCTTCATCACGACGGAGTTCAGCCTCGCGCTTGAGAGCAAGAAGTGGTTTCCATAATGCACCTTGACCATCTTTCTGCCGATTAAAGATGACGTTCACTTGAGTCCATGCACGCTGTATCTCTGGGTCTACTTGATCCATGTGGTGTCGTAGGTATATTAACATTGTTGATGCAAAATGCCATTTGGTGATTTCATGGAAACTTTGAAACACCCAGTCCCAGTGCTGCCCGGCATACTGCTTTTGAAGAGATTGAACAACTTCAGAAATATGAAGGGCTTTTCGAAATAGTTCTGTGCGCAGTTCACGTGTCGCCCATGTTCTGTGTTTCACTAAGTACTGTCGAGAAATAAACCACAGATTTTGGAGGTTAAGAACGATCAAGTCTTTCGTGATTTTGTGTATTGGTTCGTCCAAGAGGTTTTGTGAGTAATAAGCTCCAATCCGTGATTTAGCATTCAACAATAGCTGATCACAGTTGGTTAGGTACGCATGCTCAGAGCCATGCTCTGGTATACTCATTTCAAACATTGTTCGCGTCAGGGTGGATATTTCGAAAGAAATCAGAGCTGGAGCCATTTCAGTCCAGCCAGACACCGCGACAGGCAACTTGCGACTAAACTCGCACGCGTCCCAAGCATTATCCGGTGAGTTCTGTGGGAGCTTTGTGGCACTGTTTCCAAAGGCTGAGACAGGAAACGGCTCAATGCCGTGGACTTGGAGGGCCCTCACATTGATCAGACAGAGGTGTTGCCACAGTCGACGGCGGATTTCCACGGCATAGGGACTAAGGCTGAATTGTTCTCCATCCTTATGGAGGCCAAGACGAGTTGCTATGCTCAAAGAAAGGCCACTTAATGATGTCCATTCTAGATTCGAACTGTCTATTTCCGATAATAGTGTGACGTACAAAGCGAATGCCGTCACCGCCGTCAAGGAGTGGGTAGAAAGAATGTTGATTTTGTCAAGAGCGTTTTGAGTTGCGACTATAAACCGGCCAAGCATGACATCCTTCGATTCGCCAAAATAGACTAGGATATCTTCCTCGTGGAGTGAATGCGCGGAAAATGCATATATAGAGAAGAGGAGTGTTTCGAAATCTGCTCGCTGGGATGCAAATGACTTCTCCTGGCGATAGAACTGATCCAAGTCCAGCTTGAAGCGGGGCTTGTGGAAGAGTCGAATAAATGGATCGACGTTGGACAGAAACTGATCAATGAGAAAGTCCGACGCTTTCCTAGAAGTTGTATACATACTGAAGTCGAGAGATTGTTGAGGGTGGGCAAAAAATGAGGTAACATCGTACAAACTCTTACCAGGAATAGCCTTATCTAGAAGAAAAGTGAGGTTTTCCACCTAAATACCAGCGGGTTAAGCATATTAGGATTTTGTATCCAGTGATAGAGATGATACTTACCTCTTCGTAAAGACCAGCCCAGAACGTCTCCCTGATATACCTCGCTTGTGCATCGCGGAAACATAGTTTCCCAGTATGGGATGAGTGATTGTCTCGCTCTTTGACTCTGTCCAATTCATGTACAGAATCTTCTATCGTTTTGACTATATTTTCCAAACCCGGCTGTCCTTCGTAGCTTCCTGCCATACCACCGCTGTTGACTGATTTATTGATCCCAATAGACTCATCGTGGTGGGGGTTTGCTCTGTTCTCTGGGCTCTTTGTGAGCCTTTGAATTGAATCTTGAAGTTGCATTAATCTCTTCATAATTTCAGCATTGACAAGACCTGTATCTCCTGATGCGTTCGATTGATCTTCATAGTAGCAATCGATCCCTGCCCGAGCGCAGTTTGTACAAGGTTGAGTTTTAGAACAACGGACTTTACGACGTCGACAAGTAGCACAAGGAGGACGGTTTACCGTCGTCTCCATGATGGCGTCTTTGCTAGATATAATTATTGTCGATTCGGTTTTGGGAGAAAAAAGACGATGACATTTTGCTTTCAAGCTAATTATCTCCCCGCCATCTCGCGCTAATCCACTTTGGGACGAGTCAATCGTGTACTTTACGAGCCCATCATTCTATATCAGAGCAAAATACAGTTTGATGGAGTTCTGGGTGGTTTAACGGCTAAAATAAAACCCATGTGCTTATAATTGTTGTGATATATACACCTATTATGTCCCTTGACGTGTCGAAACTACCGAAATTTTCCAGCTTTGGTCTCAGTGGCACCTATCAGATGGTAAATGGGTCAAGAGATTATCTCAATATTAGCCTAGAACTATAGAGGCATTACTTTTTTGGCCTGGGGATAATTTCCAACAGCACCACTAGGCGCAATAAGCTGCTTTTAACAGTATCGTTCTAGCTGAAGCTTGTCTGTTTCTCTGGAGTCCTTCTTACGCCTCGATATAGAGAGCAAGGTTTAATTTCGATCCAGCCATTTGATATTCGGTCATTTATTTTAAGTAGTCCCATGAATTTAGCCTTACGCTCTTCATATGATGCCTAGGCCATATTTGATCCCAGTGGACAGCGACATGCGTAGTCAATATAATCCAAAAATAAAAATTTCAAGTTGACATCATGTATATAGTGCTAAATATGAAGATCTATTGTGTAAATTATTTTTTAAAGGTTGAATATAGCCCATATAATATTTTAAAATATTTGAATAAGAACGATGTTTGTAATAGACCATTATGTTTCAGATTGTTATCTGTATAGATATTAATTGATATTACATGTATCGGTGTTAACTGACATGGAGTCTGT
This sequence comes from Talaromyces wortmannii, assembly GCA_001939245.1. Taxonomy (NCBI): domain Eukaryota; kingdom Fungi; phylum Ascomycota; class Eurotiomycetes; order Eurotiales; family Trichocomaceae; genus Talaromyces; species Talaromyces wortmannii. The sequence goes on from MJVA01000941.1 coordinate 335,732, forward strand.
GATATTAGCTCTTAGCTCCAATCATTTACCTTTAGGAGGCTAACGATGGTATTTTAGATGCAGGATGCTGTAGTTATTAGGATGTTGACCCACATATCAATCTATCTTGGCTTTAGTAAGCACTAGTAATACGAAAGAACCGAGGGCTGCGGGAGGGGGGAGGAGATTGTTTACATGTAGGTGGCGGAGTCCCTTTTCATTTTGGGCTTGAATGTGGAAGCCAGAAACATAAGCAAAGACTCAATTGGAGCATTTCTCTACTTACTGGGTATAATTTAATAACCCAATAGTGGTGATATTGAAGAACCTTGGTTTAGAAAAGGTATTCTAGCTTTAAAGATAATCATGTTGGAATTTAGGCATTGTTTACCGACTTAGTAATAAGCCTACATTACGTTTGTACTAAATTTTAGGCGACACTTGCATTTCGAAGAGTGGTTCATTGCAATCATGCTAGGAAATAAAAAGACCTCTAGTGCTATATACCGGGGATTTATCGGTAGATCAAGTCGGTTTCCAAGCGATAACTAATAGTTTACCCAAAGACTCGCAGGTAAGCTGGAGAATGCAGTCTCACCCCGGAAGATCGGGAGTCCTACTTTACCAACATTTGAAGCTTACCATGCACGCCAAGTCTAGGAATGCCCCTCTTTACACGTAGGGTATTGAAGGAGCATAGGTCTTGCATAAAAATACTACTCTACGTAGTCCAACGCATAATTCTGCTTCTTCAAAGGCTATTCAATAATGGCCTAGCTGTTAGATAAAGACCGAAGTCTTCGAAGGTGCTCTCCGTGGAGATATTAAGGATTAATACTCAAGGGCAGAAATTGTTTGTGAAACAAAACCTGTTTCTCGAGCGTTTCATTACTGAACAATCGTCGCCCTTTCTGTTAAATTAAGCAAAACTGAGAGAGAGACAAATAATTTTTTATCAAGCCGGAGCAGCTATGACCGATCTAAATTGCAGTTCTCTGTCTCCGCAGGCTAAACCTGGCTGCGACCCCAGAAAAGACCCCCGCGGGAGTTAGGGTTATTCCCGATTAGGAGAGATCTGCTTATTTTGAAACTCTTCACCTTGGTTTTGAGCTAACTAAAACCATTGGCCAATTAGAAATACCCGAGGGTTCTTAATCTGTCTAAAATATATTAAGGTACCGTACAGCCAGATTTAGACCGGCGTCAATCGTTCTTGTGTGTCCATAGTAGCGGAGTGTCGGGGCAGAGAGGTATACAACCGCCGCGTCTCGTTATAGGCTAGCATCAACTGCTGACGGGGAGTCTCGGTTGTCGAACGTTTCCAATGTTCTGTAGACTGTTTTTTAGACTATCGATTCAAAGGAACATGTAGGTATTATACTTGCTCCTTTTAAGAGAAGTTATCCTGTGGCATATAAAAAGGCATCCATAGCCTCATTAAATCGCATCATCTTCTCGATCATCGCGCCTTTTGTTGGGAAAGAATCCATCTTGAAAGAAATCCAGGATAGAATATTGATCAAAATGTTTCAACGCGCTCTTCTTTTCTCCACCTCCCTTTACTTCGCTGTCCAAGCACAGCAGGTTGGTAGCAACAAGGCCGAGACTCACCCTTCCTTGACCTGGCAGAAATGTACATCTGCGGGAAGCTGTACCAGTGTCAGTGGGTCGGTCGTTGTGGACGCAAACTGGCGTTGGGTACACGATGTTGGTGGTTCTACCAATTGCTATACTGGCAACACGTGGGATGCTACTCTATGTCCAGACGATGAGACCTGCGCAACCAACTGTGCTCTCGATGGCGCAGACTACCAGGGAACCTACGGAGTGACTTCTTCCGGAAGCTCGTTGAAGCTTGACTTTGTTACTCAATCTTCTAACAAGAACATTGGCTCGCGGTTGTATCTATTGGAAGACGACTCAACCTACCAGTCGTTTAAGCTCCTCGGCCAGGAATTCACTTTTGATGTTGATGTGTCCAACCTCCCCTGCGGCCTGAACGGTGCCCTTTACTTCGTTTCCATGGATCTTGATGGTGGAATAGCCAAATACCCGACCAACAAGGCTGGCGCCAAGTATGGTACTGGCTACTGCGATGCGCAATGTCCCCGTGACTTGAAGTTTATCAATGGCGAGGCATGCAAATTCACTGTCTTCCGTTAATATTGAGATGTTCACTAACATGAATTTCTTCGCATAGGGTAATGTCGAAGGCTGGGTTCCTTCGACCAACGACCCGAATGCCGGTGTTGGTAACCACGGATCTTGCTGCTCGGAAATGGACATTTGGGAGGCCAACAGCGTCTCTAACGCAGTAACTCCACACCCTTGCTCAACCATCGGCCAGAGCATGTGCGAATCTGACGACTGCGGTGGTACATACTCATCCGACCGCTACGCCGGCGTGTGCGATCCCGATGGGTGTGACTTCAACCCCTACCGTATGGGCAACACTACATTTTACGGCTCTGGTTCTGATTTCAGTGTCGATACCTCGAAGGTCTTCACTGTTGTCACCCAGTTCATCGAAAGCGGCGGCTCACTCAGTGCCATCAAACGCTTCTTCGTACAGGACGGCAAGGTTATCCCACTATCGAACTCTGACGTATCCGGAGTCTCCGGCAACGAGATTACCCAAGACTTCTGTGATGCCCAAAAGACGGCCTTTGGTGACCAGAATGTGTTTGACGAGAAAGGTGGTATGAGCCAGATTGGTTCCGCACTTTCCGGCGATATGGTTCTGGTCATGTCTCTCTGGGACGACCACTACGCAGATATGCTCTGGTTAGACAGTGTCTACCCTACAAACGAAACTGCTTCCACCCCTGGCGCAGCCCGTGGAAGCTGCGCTACAAGCTCTGGAGTTCCTAGTGATGTCGAGAGCAGTAACGCGAACGCGTCGGTGACCTACTCCAACATCAAGTTCGGCCCGATTAACTCGACTTTCACTGCTTGATTGAAGATTTTCAATAGGATTATCCATCTGTTGCTGTGATGGGCACATGTCACTGGGGGTCATGCACTAGCCACTTTTTTCCCCAGCAGAATACATTCGTTGTTTGTTTCGTTTCTGAACACGTGGACAAGATTTGTTAGCTTCAAATTTGTGTAAATAAATCACATTCACCGTTGATTCAATTTGATTTGTCCTTTGATTTTTGGGTCTTACTTAAATTGGTCCTACAGCCAGCATGAACGTAAACATCGGACCATGTCCGATTCTGTTGGCTCGGCACTTTGGCCGAAAGGCGGGGGTTGTAACGCAGTATGGGGGATCTGCAGGCTATCGCCCGACTTGCTTTGTTCGTCTTGCCAAACTCAGATTTCTTTCAGTTTCAACCCGTGGCAGGTATGCCGACCCCGGCGCTGATGTGTTCGCTGGCCCCCGCGTTGGCATTCGGAGATCGGGGTATTTAAGGGAGGACTTCCAGCATTCCAGAGGACAATAATTCGTTTTATTCACTTTCACTACCGATTGATCATATTTATCTAGGGCTTCAGAATCACAAGGCTGAGAGAAAACATGGCAGCTGTTCGATCCCTACTAGGCAAAACTGCCATTGTGACAGGTTCCTCGTCAGGGAACGGACGCGCCATAGCACTCACTCTGGCCAAGGCTGGAGCCAATGTCGTGTGCTCTGACCTTACTCCCGATCCACGATCGGAAGGATACGAAGAAGATGGCCAAACGCCGACGCACAAGCTCATTGAATCGCGAGTCGGAAAGGAGGGAGGCAGCAACAACACGCTCTTCCAGGCGTGTGACGTACAGTATCCAAAACAAATCAGCGACTTGATCGAGCGCACCACGTCTGAGTTTGGCCGTCTCGATATCATGGTTAACAACGCTGGCATTTTGGCAAGGCTGGGCACAATTGTCGACTCGACTGAGGACGACTACGATCGCACGATGGCGGTTAATGTCAAGGGGACGTATTTTGGATGCAAGTACGCGATTGAGCAGTTTATCGCTCAAAAGAAGTTTGATTCATCGTCGCATTCAATCGGGAAGATTGTGAACTTCTCATCGATCGGAGGTGTCATCGGGTTGAAAGAGGAGCCCGCCTATTGTGCATCGAAGGGAGCAGTGGTCAATCTAACGAAGCAGCTAGCGGTCGACTTTGGGAAGAAAGGAGTGAACGTGAATGCAATCTGTCCCGGGTTCCTACAGACGGCAATGGTACGTCCTTTCTTGGATGACCCTGAACGGAAGAAGTTCCTTGATGAAGTTACGCCGTGGCCGACTTTGGGGGTTGCACAGGATGTAGCCAATGCGACCCTCTGGTTGTCAAGCCCAGAGAGTGACTATGTGACTGGGTCGGCATTGACTATTGACGGCGGATATACTGCTAGGTAGGGGTGGAGACTTAGGTGTGATAGCATGAAACCATGTTTTACGACTTCTTATTCTTGATTAATTTACCCATGTCGTTCTTGAGCGCATACCATGGTTCGCGATGCTCGTTGACTCCGGCATTGTATCGTGAAATAGCTGTTGACAAATATTGCATATCATAAAGAACCTCCTCAGTGACGTCCTTCCACATTTTTGCTGTGCTTGTTCCATTAGAAGGCACAAGCTCGCCGGCGACATCGTCCAGTACAACTATGTCCAAACAATGACCGGACCAGCTACCTTGTCTGGGCGTGGTAACAGAGTATTCCTCCCCGTAGTATCCGGTCAATGCATCCGAACATTGAATCTGCCAGAAAATCACATCCTCTACGGCGAGTTGTGTAGGTTTCTCGCCACGTAATACCTTTCCTCCACCGCGCGCATCACGACAGCAGCGAACATATTCCATTGTCGACAGATTGCGCAGCACCCATACCCTGGAATCCGGTAAAGTTTCTCCAAACGGCGTAATTTTACATGCCCAGTGCAATTCATTTATCAGACGAGACATCACGCGCCGGTTGATGTGGGATTCTTCCGTCTCTTTCAACGTCCTCGTCCACAACTCCGGGGTGGTCTCCAGTTCAGCATACTTATTTGTCAACAATGGCGTCCTGTTCAAATCGTCGTCTGAAAATAACGGCCCAAGCTGGCGTTTGCCATACCTCCTTCTAAGAATTTTGTCAATCAGTGCATAGTTGTCTCGCTTGAATGACTTCGGTAAGTCATATCGAACATCGCAAAACAGGGAAATCTCCACGCCGCGAAGGAGACCAGATGCCCGGGTGCAATCCCAGTGTAGGTATATAAGTAAATGTCGCCATAGCACGGGTGACGAGAGTCCAAAGTTTATAATGTCACGGCAAGTGAATAATGACAGTTGCTTCACGATCAAGCCCACAATCTCGCTGGGTAGGGTTTCGATCGCTGATAATGTATCTTCACCAGCGATATTGCTTTCTCCACAAGTCTCGGTCTCTGTAGAGAACTGTTTTTTACGTGGGATCCACGCAAGGCAGTCCCACGAGTTCCATCCGTGATCTTCTGCTGGTCGACAGATTGGTGGATAGTCGCTTCGGTAGGCGCCATCGAAGCGATAGACCGTCTCTCTGCGCGGCGCAATCAAAGTCCAGCCAGGAACAAGTCTCTGTTCCATTATGCGTAATTTTAGTTGATTTTGGTAGAGGATTTAAATTAAAGACAAAAGACACTCTGCTACTACTTATTGTTAGTTATATGGATGAAAATTAAATGTTCTGTCTCAGTGCGCGCGGCGGTGAAAAGTGCTGCCTGCAACATTGAAAGTGCGCGTAACCCTAACTACCTACCCTAACTCGACCGTAACCCTAACGAAGCTTTTTATTACTGCCTATTTCCCCTCGCAACCCTGCAAGTTTCGACGTTATCTAAAACTCGGTGGCTTTTGAACGGCTGTATACAAAAATAGTCATGTGTATTCTTAGCACGTCCCAACAACGATACTTAAGGAATCTGCGTTGCATGTAAGTCCATCGAATTATTCCTATTTCTTTGTAATATGGACTCAAAATAGACATGTAGTTAAATTTGAGAAATTACGGTTTCACATTGACGAAAGAAATGCAGTTAAAAGCAAACTGACATTCTTTGTCGTGAATGTTACTTTCCACTTTTCTGGAAACCTTGTTTCTTTAAAAGGAACCGCTGATCTCATCCAAATCAGACAGCTGTACTTTCGTCAAGTAAATAAGCATCTGGGAAATGTGCCTTGCTGGTAGACACCATATTTCGACAGCGCACTCGGATGAATAGCACTTTGACAGCAATTCGTTTTCGCACAGGATGATCGGCCAGACCACGGCGGCACTCTTCTCGCTTCTTTGCGCATATGCAAACGCTCTTCCTTATGGGAGTTTGAAAACTAATCCCATTACTCCGTATGACCAGCAAGCAACAGCAAACGAAGGATATGTCTATGTCACAATAACGGATCCGAACACAATTACCTACACCAGCACCATCTTCTCGACAATAATATCCCATCCAGCGGAGAATTATAGCATTGTCACCGTTACCAAAACTGCAGTTGGATCACCAGCATCATTACCAGCGATGTCGACTGCAGCAGATGCAAAGGATGGTGTCGATCAATTAAACGCAGAACAAACACCAAAACAAAAATCGGGTCTCCAGGTAACTGCTACGACCATATACTTGACAAAGACCCAAAGCACGAAACAGAAGAGTAGCCCAGCGCTCGTAGGAGAATATCAAGCCCTCAACCAAGATACTGGGGTTGCAGGCCCCAAGAGTGTTAAAACTGTAATGCACACCATTTTCAACACCGTATCAGCGAAAAAACGCCCACCTCCAGTGACAAAGTTCATCACAGTCACCCACACAACAGTCAAAACAGGAGAACCGGCCACTATATTGACTACAGTCAAGAGAGTCACGGAAACAATAACAAGTGTGACGGCCACCAAGACAGTGACGTCGATGATGAAACTGACCACGCAGTCAGATCGCAAAAGAGACATTATTTTGTGGAAGCGAGATCACCCCGAGATTGAGTATTTTGAGGATGGGTCAACTTCTACCTCAATATTCTCATTGGTGGGAACTATGGAGGCGAGAGCAGTTCCAACAGCACCACAGCAGACAGATATCACAGTGACCGTACGTTTTCACCTTTGAGAGTTATGTGACCAGAAATAACAAGTTACTAGAAAACCTACACCCCATCGACAACCGTGTATACTACAAAAACAATCACAGTTCCTGGAACTTGGGTACCCTGGGCAAACTCGACAACAACAATGACTATTCCAGCGACAAAAGGAGGGGGGTCAGAAGCGGTAGAGCAACAAATAAATGCCATAAGCGTTGCAACAGAGACAGTGGTCGAACCTATTCTGTCAACCATTGTTCCTGATCCCCCTACTTCTGTGCCTCCACTAACGACGTCAATCAAAACGGTCGACGTGACGGATGTTGTCACTGTATCAAACCACCATCCCAGTACCATCATAAAAACAAAAACACATGTAGTAACCTTGACAACAATACCGCCCAGCTCGGTGGTGACCCAAATGACCACTATGACGGACAGTGTTACAATTTCCGGGATTTATACGATGTTTCTTGTGCAGACGTCCTAGTAGTTTCATGCTATGTTGTATCTTGCCGGGTTTAGATGTTTTCAAAGTAGTGGGTTTCCGTTTCTGTGGTGTTGCATCAGTTGATATTAGGCGTGATTTCTTCAAAGGTTCTCCTTTTCCGCCAGGTTTTGTTGCATATGTACCAGTCCAATTGATACCGATTCAATGTTGACCAAGACATGACGCTTGACGTATTCTATATCATTTAAGATGCAAGATTTATTTTTAAATTCCTTGGTAAAATTATCCATTTATAAAGAAAAATAGAAGAATGTGCACGAAACTTGATCACTCATGAGTTACCCAGTACCCATACCGGACGCCAATAAAAAACCGAAGCGCTGATGTATACAATTATCTACACACGTGGAAGCCCATTTTAACCAACGAGAGAACATAGACAGAAGTGGGAAAAAAAAGGAGATGAGCGAAAGACTTGAATCAGTAGATCCCTCCAACGACGAGCCAGGCCATTCCTGCCAGCCACGAGGTTGAGAAAAGCAGAGTGATAATGGCTGCACCGGCGCGGTCGCCACCCGAGATGGGCTTCTGCTTTGGAGGTTGGTACTCATTCCCGCTAGACTGGCCGCCAGTAGGGTTACTGGTACTGTTACCACCGGTATCTGCTGTAACAGGACCTGGCGACGAGGGCGGCGTGTAACCGGGTGATGTCCCGCCGTTGGTTGCGAAGGCTACTAGGGTGTTGGCGAAGATGCTGAGGGCGGACATTTCTTGTTCGATGCCCGAACTGCCATCCCAGGTGCTACTATACAATTGCATGCCGCATTCATTGCCTGGCCCGCTACATTGTTTTCCAGCAGAGACAGCGGTGGCTTGAAGTTTGGGAATGATAGCCCCAGCTTGCTCGGGGACAAGCATCGCGGTTTTTGAGAGCCAATCGGCAAGTAGGCCCTTGAAGCACAGCTGATCGCGATTGCACGTCTTGATCGGGTCGCAAGCGACCTCAGTGAGGACGTTTCCGTACTCTGCAGGGAAAAAAGTGGTCCATATGGAGCCGAGAAGACCATCGACACCCGATTTCCATTTGGCGGCGCCATTAGTCTAGGCAAATTAGTACATGCTACAAAGACGAAATAATCAAATGAGAAGACGGAGGGGAAAAAAACGCGACCGCATACCTTGTTGTACATGTAGGCTGCGCCGGCGAGATAGGATCCGTAGTTGTAAGACCATTGCATGTTACTCTTGTCTTTGCAGTCGTTAGAGATGTGAGTGATATCATTGATATACCACGTCTGGTTATCGAACAACACGGATTGCACACTCCAGTCCCAAACAGCCTCAGCCATGTTGGCATACGATTCGTTGTTTGTATAGCGATACAGGCGTGCAGCCAGCTGGAAAAAGGCCCCGTTGGAAATGGCATTCTTGGCATCATATCCGGACAGCACGGGGTAGAGCTGCCAACGCAAGCCTCCCTTGCACGACTCCTTGTCGACCTCCCAGCGATTGGCAAAATCGTTGTAAGAACCCTGGGCCAATGAGAGCCACGAAGCGCTGTCGGGCGCGGGGTTATCTGGAAACTTTTGCTCTGCGGCAGTCATGGCACCTAGAGCCCAAAATTCTTGATCGTCATTACCCTAAAGGCGAAGAGGAAAAATGTCAGCATAGCGTAGTAAACAGACTAGAAGAGGCGGAAACAAACCAGGTAACTACTGTAGTTTGATGTGAAAAAGTCGTTATTCGGGCCTCCCTGCCAGGACATGCCCTCAGTGACCAGATCATTGTATTGGCCATCGCCGGTCCAGTGCCAGTAGTTGATAAGGAAAGTGAAAAAAGCACCGCCTTCCCACCAGGTGCCGTCGAATTTACCGGGGATGAGCTTGCTGTCTCGGTCGTTGTAGTATTTGACGGCCGAGCCGGCGGCTGTTTTGGCGGCAGACTTCAACGAGTCGGCACTTTGGGCGTCGACGGTGATGGCAACGGAGATAGGAGGGATCGATAGAAGCTGAGCGAGTAGGACGGAGGCTGTGAGCAAGCGCATCTTCGCGACGGCGGTTAATGAGCGAGCAGTGAGAGAGAGAAAGACGCGACAGAGCGCAGACCCGCAAGCATCGACCAGCTTGGGGCAGAAAGGATTGTTGAAATAGGCAAAACGAGTGGTTGGCTACTTTATAGTAGTAGTAGTAGTAGTATAATCTGACGGATCTCTATATTGACGGTGTTGGTTGGGGAAACGAGCGTGGTAGTTCTGCTGTCAGGGGCCGGGAAGTCGGGGCCCAAGGGAGAAGATGAGGACGAGCGGAGCGCGCCAGGGCCTGGGGCGAGACGTGACGGACGATTCGATGTGAGGGCTCGACTGGCTTGGCTTGTTTGAGGCTAGATCGCCCAGAACGATCGCTACATGGTGGCAGGCTGGCCTGGCAGATGGTCGGTCCATTGCGGCCTTGCCTGGGGGGTGGGATGGTGGAGATGGGGCTGTGCTGCTGGGCACTGGGCACTGGGCGTCGCGACGTTGCGCCGAGGCGCGTGAGAGGAAGAGAGAGGAAGAGAGAGGCGGAGGCTGTCCGGGCGCTCTTGGCAGTGAGGGACGCACTAGTCCGATCTGCGGCTCGCGGCTCCACAGCGCAATTTTAATCAAACTTGAACAGTGCTCCATCACGCTCTGTCTGGCGCAATATTTTAATCAATCATAATGCGTGTCAATCGCCGTCGCCAGTATATTCTTCTACAAGATTGTCATCGACCCTGCTAGTCTTTAAGAGCCAGCTTGGGGCTAGCGGCAGGCGTTTTCTTTGCTGACACACTCGTCCGGACTGGGTCAGGAGGTGGCACGTCGGGCTTGGCACAGGGCGTTGATGTGATTCGCTGGGTGCAAGGACAAAGTCCCCGCACCTCACTGGGCTAATCCGGAAGAGGCATAGTCCCCTCTCTCTTCTCTGTCAAACATGGACACGGGGAATTCCTAGCCCTAGCCCTAAGGTCACCTTTTGCGAATAGACTGCAGAAATCCATGCAGCCAATGAGCACTCGGCGGGGTATCAAAAGCGGCGCCATTCCCGATACAGACAGAGCTGCAAACTGCACAAACAACGCAAGGCGGAGACATCAACCGCTCCACGCATCCAGCGACTCTAGATACATGCAGACACACCGCTGGACGCAGCCCAACGACACGTCGCACCCAGGATCATGGCCGCTCGAGTCCTCGTTGGTGTCGGCGTCTTTGTGCTGGAGTCCAGCAACGAGCCGGCTGACAATCCACGCTTCCTAATCGGCAAGCGCATCAACTCCCACGGATCAGGAACATACTCGCTCCCCGGCGGCCACATGGACTTCGGCGAGACGCCCGAGCAGTGTGCAGAGCGCGAGTTACTCGAGGAGACCGGTCTCCAGGTCAAAAATCTGCAGTCTCTGACTTTTACCAACGATTACATGCCGGCCGAGGGCAAGCACTATGTCACGCTCTTCACTGTCGGTGTTCGGCAGAACGAAAATCAGGATCCCCAGGTGCTTGAGCCCAACAAGTGCGAAGGCTGGGAATGGATCAGCTGGGAGGAGCTGAAAACATGGGCGCAACAGCAGATAAACTCGCCCCAGGCTGGGGAGAACGAATTGCAACGAAAAATGTTCCTACCATTATTGAATCTTATTCGCCAACGAGCCGGGGTCGTCCCTGCTATCGGACGAAGTAAAAAATGAAATACGACTCATGAGCTTACCAGAAATACCCCGACCACTCACTCTGTCCCATAATGGCAAAGCCGGTCAACACTCCTGCCTCGTTCACCGTCGTGTTTTTTTTTTAAGACTCGCTGAAGAGCTAGACCCAAGTTCACGGTCCTTCTTGCTTTTTTAAAAGGATTATTGTGTTACCAGTTTGTCCTGTTATCACAATAATACGTAAACGCTTATCAGCGCAAAGAGGAATAGTCAGTCACTCCGCTGCTTTGCGGTTTTCCTTACTCTCCTCTTCGGTGACTAGATTGATGGACACAAAGACATCAGCGCTACATGCTGTTCTGGAAGAAGCCTCTTTCGTGTTGCTTTTTCTCGTCTTATTTTTCCCGACAAATAAGAAAACAACCCGCTGGCGCAAACCTTCTGCAAGCCACCCAGTTCTTCCTACCAGGTCACTCCCACCGGAAAAATACGACTTGTTGGAAACCGGGCATCATGTCTCTTTCGATTTAAGTATCCGGGGCCACGTACTACCCAAAACGCCACCATGTACATTCGCTATGCACGTATGACAATTGAGCCTTGGTGGTCCAAGCTTGTCTATATACTTCGTAAGTTAATTGGTTATATGTACCTAAGTTTGCGGCGCATGAGGCACGAGGACAATCACGACGACTTAGTATCTCTAGATCTCCGATCTAGCCGACGTAATTAGCATAACACATCCCAGTAATAGCCGCGTTTCGTCGTATCGGCTGACCGCAAGGGCCGGACTGAATCGAGCATGCAGGGCGCTCTCGGTAGACCCGGCCCACTGGCGGTGGCGCTATTGTGCATCGCTAGATTGTCCAATACAGACCCCAGCATATTTGGGCTCGCTGCACAACGATCCTGTTTCTGCCTCAGCTTGCTGCCATTTATTACTACATTAGGAATTCCTCTCAGCTGCAGCCACATTGGGATAGTGGTTATTAGTTCTGGTTTTCAGAATCAAACCTAGCCCAGGAACTCATCATATATCCATAAGTATACCCTCGCATTATTTACTTCCGAAGCATTGGCTGCCAGCCGTACGATTCAAATCTGCTCGATGCAGACGATGATTTGAAAAGTAAAATTGAGACCAGTCATATTCACAACGACAAACTACATGCATACAAATCACTATCCATCATCCATTCATCACACAAATAGTTGCCAAAAGCGTTCCCTAGCAACAAAGTCTCTTATCGTATACTCACTATACCTTGTGAGTCTCCAATCTAGATACTCGGCGGTGGAACGGTCCGGATGGAGATGGATTCAATTTCCGGAGACGCCAGCTGCGCTTGGTCAGACAAGTTCCACAAAATATTGTAGACCCCATCTGTAGCGGTGGGCTGTGCGAAGAATTTAGATTCCAGCTGACCGGCTGGGTTTAGTATAAACGCATATTCTCCGTAGAAATGCTAGTTCTTCAGCATCACACGACACACCCAATCTCTGTATCAACTCACAAAAAATTCTCGAGGTCTAGTTTCAGCCACAGAGGGGTGTTGGGAAACGAGGCCGTGATTGATTGGCACCAGTCCCGGCTGACAATGGGGTGTTTTTCCCCTAGAAATACTATTTCAGGAAACATTTCCGTGTGTTAAATCATATTCTAGTTTTCCCAATTATTTATTTTCCTGTGAATGAATTTGCTCCTTTTTTTGTTTTTTTCAAGCGCGTATGCAGGTTGAAAATGCACCTTGTTGATCTTCCCAGGCACCAACCAATCTCTTCTCTGTTCTCTACGCTTTACTACACCGCTTATTAAGAAACCTACCGCGTGCCTATGGCTATTTACTTCTAAATTAGGAAATTTGATTGGATAAGCTAAAAGGCTTCCGCGTAGGTGCCAACGTCACTTTACGCCTTGCAGCCCAGGCTGTGCAACCCTAACTTAGGGCTTCCATGCAGCCAACATTAAGGTAATCGTGAGGAAATTTGAAATCGGGTTCCCGGGTTATTGATACTGTTACACGACACATTTTTAGCTTTTTACGTGAGCTAATAATGTCTCGTCTTTTATTCTTTCGCTTTGTTCAAGCTCTGCAGCTGGTACTTTAGCGCCTGCGAGATAAACTAGTTACCAAGCTTCCAACACACACATGGAAAAGCTGCATGCATGTATGCTTGTTCGCGCATTAAAGCAAACAGATCAACGAATAGAATTCACAGCAGGTCACTATCTAGTATTTAGCTTGTTAGGTGAAGCAATTTCCTTGTACTTTAGCTGGGGTTATATGTTGGGTTATCACTCTGTAGTATACCTCCCCAACGCAAGACAACACCACACTCGGAACTCACATGCTATGAGTATGATATGTACAAAAGGCTATAATAGCCGAATATATTCCATTGTCCAATAAAACTAAAGCTTTATTTACTCAACCTGTCAGATGATGATGTTGCAAGTGTAATTGGAGTCAAGCGCCAGGCGTCATTGTCTCAGTGTCTTACGCGAGTGAAAAATACGATGACGAGGCTACTAATATTTCATGGCTATGCGTGAAGTCCATGCGAGCGGGGTGGTCGGAGATTCGGAAATTTACGTCCGGTAAATGAGTAGATAGCAACAGTCAAATTATCTATAAATCTCCGAATTCGATCAACGAGTCTCGCATGATACACTGCCTATTAGCCTCCTACAAGAATATTCTCATCTTTTGCTCACCGAGAGCCCCTGATCTTCAATATGAAGTATCTTCGTTTACTATTACATCTATCTGCTTCGTTTCAGCTCGGTTCCACTGCGCCCAGCAGAAAAGTTACTTCTTGTTCTAATTCGGCGAATAACCGTACTGCCTGGTGTGAATATAGTATCCACACAGACTACTACACGGTTGTTCCAGATACTGGAGTGACCCGTGAGTACTGGTGGGTTCTGGAGGACGGGATTCTCGCACCTGATGGAGTTTCTCGTTATACCCAAACCATTAACGGCTCGTACCCAGGACCAACACTCTTCGCCGACTGGGGAGACAACGTTATTGTCCATGTGACCAATAAACTGACTCAGTCCAATAATGGCACCTCTATTCACTTCCACGGCATTCGACAACAATACAATAGTGGAAGCGATGGAGTGCCGGCTATCACGCAGTGCCCAGTTGCTCCTGGTGATACTATAACCTACAAATGGCGCGCCACCCAGTACGGGACTACTTGGTATCACTCCCACTTTGGTTTGCAAGCCTGGGAAGGCCTTGTCGGTGGTATCGTCATCAATGGACCTGCAAGTTCAAACTATGATGAAGACAAGGGCGTTGTGTTCCTCTCCGACTGGACTCATCCGACCCCAGACTCGCTGTTCCATTATGCAGAGGCAGTCGGTCCTCCTGTTGTCAATAATTCCCTGATTAACGGAACCAACGTTTGGTCAGAGGATGGGTTAGGAACTAATCAAGTTGGGTCGCACTTTACCACCAAGTTTAAATCTGGTACCTCTTATCGTTTGCGTATCATCAACGGTGCCATTGACACTCAGTTCAAATTCACGATTGACAATCATGTCATGACTGTTATTTCGTCTGACCTTGTCCCCATCAAACCATTTACTGCGGAGTACATAGATATTGCAATGGGTATGTTTTGGAAGCCTTGAAATCGATGGGGTTTTTGACCTGACCGTATGTACTGACAATATTTTTTCAGGTCAACGTTATGATGTAATCGTCACCGCTAATCAATCTCATGTTGCGGATAACTTCTGGATGCGAGCAATTCCGCAAACTGGGTGCTCAAGTGAACCCTACCCTGAAAACATTAAAGGCATTGTCTATTATGGCCATTCGCCTAGTACACCAACCACGACTAATTTCACTATTCCTGATGATGGCATCTGCGGTGATGAGTCCGATAAGCTCTCACCTATTGTTGAAATAGATGCTTCTGCTAATCCCGAGTGGACTGAAACCGAAGATGTCACGGTAATAAATGCAGGAAATGGGCTTTTCAAGTGGGCCGTGAATAATGTCTCCATGTTTGTCGACTGGCAGGACCCATCTTTGATGCAAGTCTACAAGGGAGAGTCAAATTGGTCTAGTACAGCTGGCGTGGTTGAACTGGACGAGGCCAACGACTGGGCTTATGTTCTTGTTGAATCTACTCTACCCGTTGCTCATCCAATCCATCTCCATGGACATGACTTCCTCGTGTTGGCACAGGGGACCGGTGTCTACGATGCCACTACTGATATTGGCAGTCTTACTAACCCTCCACGTCGCGACACTGCTTTGCTCCTAAGCGGCGGCTACCTGCTGCTCGCCTTCCAGACTGACAACCCTGGGGCGTGGCTGATGCACAGTCATATTGGCTGGCATACTGCCGGGGGTCTAGCTATTCAATTCATCGAGCGATACAGTGAGATTAATAGCACAATAACTGACTATGCTTCTATGAAAAAGACGTGTGATAATTGGGATGCGTGGCAGAACTTTACGGACATTGACTCGGGGATTTAGTCTTGCATGATCGGACCATGGCTACCCTGTCTATGACTACTTTTCTTTTTTCTTGTTCTTCCTTTTTGGTTCATATGTACATATGGGCTTGACAACCACCAACACACTCCTCTTGTGGTATATAATGGCATCAGTTATGACCATCGATGATACCGACCGATCAGAAAACCGTATGCAGTAATCCACTACATTATTAAACGATGTCATAGAAAGAGCTATCCGTATTGACAAACTTCATATATTACGAAGAAATCTCTCTTCCGAGCTAATTTACGTTTTGATAAAGA
Source organism: Talaromyces wortmannii (assembly GCA_001939245.1). NCBI lineage: Eukaryota > Fungi > Ascomycota > Eurotiomycetes > Eurotiales > Trichocomaceae > Talaromyces > Talaromyces wortmannii. The sequence goes on from MJVA01000941.1 coordinate 351,663, forward strand.
TTACTTCCTCCACGTAGCAATACATTCGGGTATGTCGGATCCCTAGTCGTTTATTACATTTGACACAAGACTGCTTACTCAATGAGGGTTTCTTGTCAAGTACTATAGCTTAAATCCCCTATATTATTGAGCCGCACAGGTTCCACGGGCAGTTGACACGACTCAGATACCGCTAGGGACAGGCAGATACAGGCGTCTCAAAAGGGTTACTCCTAAAATCTTGGCATTAGTTGGAGATTAGATCGAGACCTGGAAACCTAATCTTACAGTAATCAAATATAACATATATCGTGTCCCGTTTTTCTTGGCTGTTCTGCGTCATCCTTGCTGCAACGGTATTGCCCTAGCCATTGAGAACTTACCAACATGGCGCGGGGTGACACACACATGAAGCTTGTGATACTACTGTTATTAAAATTATTATATCTATAAATAAATCTGGGCTGTCATTGACAAAAAACCTGAGCGTAGTCAGGCGGTCGTGTCGCTGACAACTTGCATGGATTCAACTGGCGAGGCAGCGGAATATTTGTTTTTGTTCTCGCAGTCATCACACGCGCCAGCAGAGAAAGAGGAATTTATTTACCAATGGGATTATTTCCATGTGTGAAAAATTCTCCGTTGCTGGTATGACTCGCCTACAGCTGACAGCTGAGGGGTTCGTTGCTAGCCCTAATCAGCCCCTACGCCACGTGCAACCTGGGTCATCAGGGCGACTGGTTCAAAGGCCAAATGAATCCATATAGTGGACAATTAAGATGAAAATTAATAAAAATTAAATGTTGGAACAGCAGAGTATGCAAATAACCGCCCATCCGGATGTCATCTGATGCGTCTTGAGTCATGTCTATTTGGTGGATTGGAAATACTCCGAGTCTCCGACTAACAAGCCACGGCTTAGGGCCACATACGTATAGTTCCAGCTTAATTAATCACCCTTCCAGGATCCAGGAATACCCCTGTCATTCTTTCGGTTCTATAAATTCATAGTATGATCGCGGAACGCAGTGTAGCGGTTATTAGTACGAGTTACTTTTCAAAATAAAATATCAAATGTATTGGTGCCTCAGTTTCTCAAATTTCCTTTCTTGGAATAAGTGATGACCTGCCAATAATAGTGTCGTGATCTGGCCTTGCTGTAAGGGGGTGGTTATTTAGATATCTTATCGTTTATTTAGGGGCTTACTTAGGGGTAGTATATAACCTCAAATGTTGTAGGCTTCTCAGGAACTTACTAACTGGCTTGTAGGCTCGCAGGCCTCACTAATCGGCTTGTAGGCTTCTTAGGATCTCACTAATTGACTTGCAGGCTTGCAGGCCCACTATTTGACCTGCAGGCTTCTCAGGATCTCACTAACCAGCTTGCAGGCTGCGTTCCGTCTCCCATGGCGTTCATGCGCCATAAAGGTGGGGCGAAGCACCACCTGTCGCTTGTATTTATACATGATGTTACACCGTCAACTGGTGATTTCTCGCAACGTATATGGTTGCGAAGCTCGAGCAAATCACATTTTCACCGACTATATTTCTCCTAAGCAGAGATACCTAAGAGTTTAGAATGGCGTTTGGTTCAATAAACAAAACTAAAAGTTGAAATTTTAGGCGAGAGCTCGTGTTTTTTCTTCTCTTCCCTCTCGTATCAAGTACTGCAAATGCGGGGGTTCAAATCTGGACTGCCAGGCTGTTGATACGAAGGGAAAAAACTGATGACACAACTACGTGAGTTTCAAATGTTAATTGTGACTAAACTTAAATCTACCTATTAATATATATCTCATCTATAGCAAGACTATTTCTTTTCTTCTTCTTTGCAACATTAAACATTCCAGGGTTAACCGATTGATCATGTTAATGACAACGATTGAAGCTTTTCGATAGCTAATACCATCAATTGATCATTTGAAGAAATCGTTGGATTAAATTTTTTAAATGGGTAAAATCCATGTTATTTCCGGATAGGCTTGCTTCTGCCCTAGCAATGATCTTTTGGAATCATTTCGTGGCTTTTAATTCGTGTTTGAGGCTTTAAAGTGTCACGACTTTGCCGATGCGAGATCGCGTTGTGTATGTATATCCACTAAGAAAACAATGTAAGAAGCGTTACTTAATATAAATTGCAAATATCTCCCTACATACAGTTTATACTCTTATCTTCCCACCAGCACGTCATTACAGCCCAACCAGTACATATGTAGCGGGTAGAGCAATATGGTTGATAGGTACCCGGTATGACACCATCATTGACAGTGATGATGTACATCGGAGCCAAGACCGGCCTCTAATTGTCATAAAATAAACGCTACTTGAGTAATACATGCTTCAAGTGTTCTCTTTCTGGCCAATAGTTGATCAACTGGGTGCTGTACAAGCTGCACAAATTGTGTGAAACAGGATGCATATGGCGTGTGAGACATTGCACAAGTATAGTTTGTCTCTACTTATACTTCCTTGTAAGGCGATTCTTCAGAATAGAAACGTTAATAAAAAAACTTTTGTCTACATAGGAACAGTCTGCGTCAATTGAGAATTAAATACAGTGCAGAATAGCATGTCTCACAACAATCCCACGTATCGCAGTATCGCAGTGATCGGCGCTGGCCCTTCTGGTTATGCTGCAGCACATGCGTTATCACTGGAAAAGAAATTTGACGTCATACGCGTATTTGAGAGAAGAGACAAAATCGGAGGTTTATGGTGTGATGGTTTCCATCTATAACATCGACTTAGGAAGCTTATGAGATACCTAGGCACTATGATTCAATTCCAGACGAATTTCCTCTAAAGCCAACCGCAAACGTGGCCTTACCTGTTGAGTTTCCTGCTCTCGCGCCACCTGCTGCAGAAGATGTCACTGCGCGAACAGCAATCTACGAAAAACTGGACAGCAATGTCGGCGCTGAAATCATGGCTTTCTCGGATGCGCCCTTCCCCTTGCAGAACTCAGCTACGTCAGTTCTGCGCCTGGGACAAAATAATGCTAGCCGTCCATTTCAGGTAGTGCAGCAATATCTCGAGACATTGTTCCAGAAGTACCAGCATTTAGTCTCGCTGCACACGACGGTTGAAAGGGTAGAGAAGAAGGGAGATCAATGGGTTTTGTCTCTCCGTCAGCCGGGCCATGCTGAGCCAGATGGCCAATTAAGAGACTTTTGGTGGCAGGAATCATTTGATGCCGTCGTCGTTGCGACTGGTCATTATAACGTGGGTGCCATTCCTAATGTCCAGGGCCTTGGTGAGACGTACAAGGAAGTCCCTGCAGCATTCGAGCATTCAAAATCATACCGATCCGCAGACAACTATGTCGCAAAGGTGAGAAGCTTCCAAGAATTATTCCAACCGGGGATCACTGTTAACATCGCGACAGACAGTCGTCGTAGTTGGAGGTAACATCTCTGCTGCTGACATTGTCACAGACCTGCACGCCATTGTTAAAGGGCCCCTTTACACCGCGCAGCGCGGACTGAATGAGAAATTGATTGCCGCATGGAACCTGCCAGGAGTAGTTCGCAAGCCTCAACTGAAACGAGTTTTTGCTTCGCCCGCAAACGGCAAGGTCAGTGTCGAGTTTTCGGACGGTGAAGTTGTCACAGACGTGGACAAGATTATTTTCGCCACAGGGTTTAGAGTATCATATCCTTTTATACAGCCAAACAATCCTGTGACACCAACGAATCGGCTGGATGGTGTATATGAACATATCGTGAAGATTGGGGATCCATCCCTGGCCTTTGTCGGACAGGTATTTTCTTACATCCCACCGACAACCAGAAAAATCCCAAGTTTTCACTAACACAAGCATTCGCCAGGTCAAAGGAGGACTCAGCTTCCGTGTATATGAATACCAAGCAGTAGCTGTCGCACGCATACTCGCTGGTCGCGGCAACTTGCCTTCTGTCGTAGAGCAAAAGGAATGGGAAAAGAAGCGGCTTGCGCACAAAGGAGACTCGGTGGCTTTTCACGAGATCCTTCCGGACTTTGGAATATACTGGAATCGGCTTCGAGACATAGCGGGCAAACCTGCACCAGAGTCAGACGGATATGAGCTGCCCGAGTGGCGACAAGAATGGGCCGATACCGCTCTGGCGATCCTGGAGCGAAAGAAGAAGTGGTGGGATGAACAGACACAGTTTGCGAAAGCACGGCTGTGAATGAGAAAGATCAGGGTCAGAGTAATATTGGAAGAATCGAAACTCAGAACGAATGTGGATTATTTTTTATATATGTAATCTTCCAAGGGCTATTAAACTAACTAGATTATATATTCATGGTGCAAAAATTATGCGTGCAACCCGACTAGTTCAGGTATTAGTTGTTGTTCATGTTGGAATGCCAATTCAAAGAGCGAGTGTGTGTATGGAAGCTCGGATGAGTCGTATTAAGCCACTCGTATAGTCAGAAAATCGCGGTTTCGGCAAGGTAAGCGTCGATCGCTCTACGAGATGAAGGTCGCTTCAGAGAAGAGTGTGCCTTGTTCCTGCACGGCGTCCGAGTCACCAATCTTCAGCGAGAGTACAAGAGAGTCCCGTGGAGGACTCGAAAACTAAAGGGGAGAAATTGAGTTAGAATGAAGTGATAAGGATGGTCAAACTTTTGCAAGCTCTACATACCTGGTAAACAAATGGCTTTGTTCCGACAACACCACCAACCAGCGACTTAATGAGGCCTGGAATATGAGCAAGAACATCGACTCGGTCTGTTCGCTGGCCCAGGTCGCCTTTGACGACGGCAGAGACATGGCCCTCTTTGCTCTCACCTTTCCAAGTCCACTCAACCGATACGGGTTCGGGCCAAAGCGTTTCAGAGTCCTCCTTGGATTCAGGGTACTTGACTGAGTTCTTGACCCCAGCAAACACAATTTCTCCGTCCTTCACGATACCGCCGACATTGACTGTCGTCGAGGCGTAGGATGGCGGGGTTGTGAATTCCATCATGATAGCCGAATAGGTGGGGGTCTGGAAAGTGACAAAGTTCCATTTTGCAGCCGCGTGATGCGGCTTCATACCTTGGATAGCATGGATGAAAACACCACGTCCAGCAAAGTTGTATTCTTGTTCAGGGGTAATAATATTTCCCGAAACATCGCATCGAGGCCAGAAGCGGTGCCTCATCTCACCCCACGGGTTCTGGGGGTCAGTGCCGTAGTAGGTCGTGCCGTTTTCGCCGGCCTGGAAGCCCGGCGTGACGCGCTTAACGACGAGATCGATCAGCGCCGATTCATTTCGAGCGGATTTGATATTGTAGGCATCGCCTTCTTCGTTGAGGGACACTGAGACACCGTCTGCGTAGAAGGAGACCATTTCCTCGTCAAAGCCATGGTTCTCCAGCGGGTCGGAGAGCCACAGGTGGTCCGCTGCCGAAGGACCACGGTGGTTGAAAATCTTCACATTCAGCTGGCAGGTCGTCATCAGACCCCTTCACAACATCCAACCCAATATCAGCGTGAGTTCCAGGGATTCGATGTTGTTTGTTGTTTGTTCATGTTCGCGGTAAGGAGTCACGTGGGCAGGCGCGGGGCAGGTTGAAGGGGAAAGAGAAGAGAGAAAAAAAGGATCAACGACATACGCGACGTTGTTATAGATGATCTGCACCGAGGCCAGCTTGCCTTCGTTGGAGATCAAATAGAAGACCTGAGTCTCTACATTGGTGGCCTGCATCGCCTTCCATTTGAGATCGGCTTTGGTCACCTCGGTGAAGGGCGTCTTCTCGGCCTGAGCGATGACGGATTGCAGGGCTTCGGGGCCATACTCGGGTTCCGCGGTGCCGACGGTGTTGGCCAGTCTGGATAATTTAGCATCAGGGGTTTGCTTCCTTGCAGGGAGGGGGTGCGCTGAGAGGGCACACACGTCTGTCTGAACCAGTTCATCTTTGCGGGCGGTCGCTGAGCAGTAGTTCGAGATTTGTTGTGAGACGCTCGTTGCTGCTGCTGGCCGCGCCCGAAAGCTGTAGCAAGCTGGTGACGCTAGGCGGAGGAGGGGGCCCGCCAATCAGAGGTGCGAGTTTCACGGTAAAAGTGGGTCTGTCCAATCACAGTCCCTGTTTTGGTCGAAGTCTGTTTCCGAAAGACGCCTAGTTTGCTCTGTCGATATTTAATTGGGCAAAGACTCATAATTAAAAACACTAATCTGTTTTCAGCTGGACTGATCACCTGATTTAGTTGAATAGTGGGGCAACCGGAAATGGATGTCCAATCAGAAATACAGCTGTTTTACATTCAACACAAATGAATATACTTGAATGTTTCCCTGCAGATAACAGGCATCACTCTGATGTACAATGGATGCAACCACCCGTTCGGCATCTTGGAGATACTCTAGAAGTTCGTATTAGCACCTCTTTTATTTCCGTGAATTGGAGGAATATTCTAGAAAATGTAACATTTAATTGATCTATAGGATAATTATTACTAGTAGTTCAAGTAAGACGGCAGCTGTTTACTGACGAGGTCTTTAGCTCTATATATGATTTCATGCTCTACAGCCGTAGTCTATCGTTTTCTACTTACAAAATCGCGTTGACTAAGTGCCAACTCTAACTATAATTCTTCTTCTCAAAAATTCATTCACGCCCTGCCGTCCGGCCAGAAGGTAGAGAAGCGCTGGTTGCTGGTGGAAATGACGGGGTTGCCGTGCGAGTCGTCGACATAGACATAGTCGGAGCCGATCTTCTGGATATCCCAGTCGCGGGGAATAGTGTTGATCGCGGCATTAGTACCCTCAGTAGCCGCGATAACCCACTGTCCGTCGTTCTTCATGTCGTACGCGCCGTCCGGGGCGCCATCCAGAACCCATTGAGTGAACCCCTTCCAGCCGCCATCCGGATTCCAAACAAGAATGCCACCATCACAGCCGCGGATGAGGGAGACATCAGCCCAGCCAGTGTTACCATTTTTAATGTCCCAGCTGATCTCCAGCCAAGAACCAAGAGGCTGCGGTTGACCGTTGAGCATGGTGTTGTCGACGCCGCGCTGCACACGGCCCTCCCAGCCCGTGGGGACGGATACGAACTGCGTACTTTTGCCAGCAATCCAAATGTACTTCCACGGAACGCTGTCACAGCTATTGTGGTAAAAGTAAAAGCCGCGCCAGTCGTCGGCATCGTTATTGATAGTAATACCAGGACCCCCATCGTCGGAGTCTCCGTAGGTTAAAGTGGGAGAGGTGCTGCAGTCCCAGCGCTTGGAGAGCTCGGCACCTTCAGAGCGGTTGTAACGGACGAGCCCACCGGTTTGGTAGCTCTTGAAACTGCTCTGTGACACGGACATGATGGCCGCGGGATCGGCGTTGGGCAGGCTAGGAGGAGCCTTGTTTTTACCCCCTCCTGGAGCCCCAGGCAGAGCCACAACGGCTCCAACGAGAACGGAGAGAGAAAGTGCAAACTTAACCATGGCTAATATATGCTTATAATAAGTATATTGAGGAGAATCAGACAGCTGTTAAGCTGCACTGCCATATAGTATTTATAGTCAGTGCTTTAGGTCACAGAAACTGAGTACCATCGTATACGTTAAATACATGTCGACTATATTCTAGTCAAAATTAGCGCATCCTTCACCAACAAACTACATATACTTCCTGCTTAAGTAATTTACTGGTGGCGTCAAGCTATTAATCCTCTGCAGATAAAAAAACTGGCTCGTCAGCCGAAATCGGCGTGTTTTCAAAGCCTACGAAGCTACTACTATGCAAAGTACAATGTAGAGATTAACGTGGGCACCTTTTTTCAGTTTGCAGCCTGTGTGGCGCAAAATCTGACACCACAGTTACATTGGAACGTGATTAGTATCTAACTTGATATAGACTCTAAATGTCATTATTCTTAACTAAATTTCCTAAGTATTGGCGGTGCTGACGCGTGGCGTTATCAGGGGACCAGATGAAACCTACATCGATAATAATCTCACATATCGTGGGGCCGCAAATTTTTGAATACAGCAATTCGACTCGCTGCATTTCTTGGGTTTTGATACCAAGCTACCAAATTAGATACATTTTATGTGTGCAAATAGCGTCATATTCGGGATTTTAACACGCTAAAAATGATCAGCGATATATAAACATGCAAAACGTCTCGAGTTAGGGTTAGATAGGTATCGATCCGAGTAAGCGCTAATTCGTCAATCGAACTTGTCTGCATCTCAAGTGCTGTTCGGAGCGAAAAAAAAAAAAAAATTCAATAACGGGTCTGGTCAGGGATCTATAGGAGCGCTTATAGCTTATCATTCTCCGATAAAGATTCAAATGTTGCACGTGGTTGTTAGTTTGGAGGGTTGGCGCAGACCCTAAAGGAATATAGCTCTCTCTTGACTCCATTCTGTAAGCAAAGTGGATACAGCACAGATGCATGAAAGCTTCTATATAGGCGCCGTTACGGCGTTGCATGCCTGACGCCAACTTCATGTCGACTTGTTACACTGTCTACACCAATGGTGAATTATTTACAATACCCTTGTATTAAATTTTCAAATATAAAGTTATATGAATATAGAAATATATGGCCAGCAACGTGCATAACCTCCATTTCACCATCAATTGATCAATTTTTAGTTATGGAACATAGCACTTGATCTCAAGATACTGACTGGAAAAGGTGGACTCAAGTTACATTTAATATGCAAACTAATTCAGCCTCAAAAGCTAATTCACACCCTAGTAATCTCTAAATGCCACACATCCTACACCTATGTTCTTAGCATCTTTTGGTAAACTAGTGAACAATACAAAAATGGCTGGCTGACAGTAAGTAGTTGACTTAGTCAATATTGCGCCACTACAAGATTAACTATATGACTGGTTGGAAAGGAAAACTGTCCAAGCTAGTCTAATGCCGCCTTTCTAGCAGTCGGCTATTTTTCATGGTTTATCGAATCATGATGCAAGTGGATAAACTCAACCGTTGATGTATCTGTAAATCTGTAGTCTTCCGGAATTATCATTATAAATAGCAGGGGATACCAGTCCCCTGTAAGGTATCAATCTTCACCATCATTCACTTCTGATATCTGTTCATAAACTATTTCTTCTATATATTAACAATGACCCGCTTAAACAGTGTGGCTCTGGCTACGAGCCTCCTTATATCCTCGACTACTGCTGATTCATGGCCCAAACGAGGTCTGGCTGCCAATGACGATGTTCCCATCTGGCAATTTGGAGGCTGGTGGGACAACGACAATTCCGAGGTTAACTGGCAGTACAACTGGGACAGCACCACCAGCCAGAAGCAGTCCTTTGCCGAATATGTGCCCATGCTTTGGGGCACCGCAAGCTATCACACTAGCCAATGGTTCGACAATGCCTGGTACTGGCTTAATAACGGCGGTTCGGGCCACTTGCTGGCCTTCAACGAGCCTGAACGATCTGATCAAGCCAGTCTCACCCCCCAGCAAGCCGCGGATGCTTGGAACCAGTACATGGAACCTTTTGTCGGTCATGCTCAACTCGGTGCTCCTGCTGTCTCTAATGACGGTTATTATTGGTTGCAGCAGTTTCTGCAAGCGTGCAGTGGCTGCCATATCGACTTTGTGCCGATTCATTGGTATAACGACCATACCCTGGAATCGGATCTTGAGAACTGGGTCAACAGTATTTGCTCCCTGACAGGCCGCCCAGTTTGGATCACCGAGGTATGAAATTTCTATTACATATGTAAATAAATATACTGGGAGAGAACTAACCATACACAGTTCCAAGCTTACGGGTCGATAGGCGACCAGAGCAACTTTTTGAGTTCGGCAATCCCCTTTCTGGACAATAACCCCTGTATCTATCGATATGCATACTTTGGCACTGCCGATAACTCCAAGGTCTTCTTGGAAAATGATGGCCCTTCTCTTTCTCCTTTGGGTGTACAGTATGCCTTTAGTCCTTATGGCAGTGGTAACGGCCCCAACTAAAACATGTAGATATCGCAACTTTAGAATATGTTAAATTAAAAGATTGATCATTGTTAGACGTATGAAATGACGATAACGTAAACGAGTTATCCACTTCGTCCCGGAAACACGCTTCATATTTTATCCCACATAATCCAACGCGTCAATATGCAACCAATTCGGTCGTCTCCTGGCATGGCCACGTCCAATATATTAGACAATCATATAGCATTCCGAGATTACTGTTTTTCCTTATGACAACATTTGAAAAGACCTATTCATGGTTGAAACCTTCCTATGAAAGAAAGCCAATCCGAGCATAACCCTAAGCGTAACTTGCACAATTTAAATGACAGATGCGAAGGAATTCTTAGTTTCGGATGTCGGTAGGAAGTCGGCTCCTCGTCGCTTTGACATGTTGACCCCTTCCCAAGAGCTGTAATTGGCAAATTCGCGTTCCATTGCGTTTTATTGAATAAATGAAATTTCTTCCCACGACTAAACTTGCTTTTGGAAGAGAAGGAATTCCTTGAACTCTAGAAGATGCCCATGTAGCAAACCTAAATAATGATCTGAGAATGCATGGAGGCTGTAGGGATGCGTCGTTACAATTGGCGCGGCCTATTTTGTTCCCAACTACGATCGTCAGCGCTATCTCGTTTGCTAGCGCCCATAGCTGAATGGTCCTGTGAGGTAATGCGATCAATCGGGGGCCCCAATGGCGAAGTCAAAGAGCTAATTTCAAACCGGCGTCCTTTCTGCTGATCTAGAGTGTCCTTAAACTCATCCCTATTCGACCATTGCAGTCCACCGGCGGCCATGTGTAGGGCGAAACGTGGCTTGGGGATTCTCCTGTCTCTTTTCGCGGGTCTCGGCTGTTTTGGTGACATTACCTTGAACCCCGTTTATTTGCGAGGAAGATATATTATCAGACTCGCCCTGTTCTGGTCTTTCTCGTGTTGATCAATAAATTCCTTTTCCCACACGGTTCAGGGACTGTCAACATCTTACTCCTTATCCAAGTCTATCGGCGGTCAATCCGACAACATTTGAAGTTGACGACCAACCAAGGAGCTATGGCAATGAAGCCAGTTCTTCATATGCTATTTTCCCTCCTAATTTTCGGCGTCACCTACGTCTCGGCAACATGTTATAACCCCGACGGCTCGACAACCATTGAGGACGTACCATGCTCTTCAGGTCACCAGTCGAATTGTTGCCACCCAGGATGGGCCTGTCTGTCAAATGGACTCTGTCAAAACCCTAGTGCGCCAAATGATGCCGTTGGTTATGTCCGAGGAAGCTGCACCGATAAATCATGGCGATCGAGTTACTGTCCAAACTTCTGCATCCATGGAAATGCGCCCTGGAACGATTCGATGCATAAACAGCAACATATGAGCAAATGCGAAAATACTAGCCAGGACATGTACTATTGCGATTATGACAACACCCAAGCGGTGGATTGTCCCAAGCACTTGGCTGTCGTGAGCTTTGTCGGTACGTATAGACAAATTTTCATTTTGAACTACTATATATTTTGCTGATTACCATTGGTAGGGCAACCAACAACAGTTACGGTCATTGGTGTAACTCAAACGGCGACCACCACGGCTGCTACAGGTCCAGCAACCAGCAGCTCCGGCTCAGATACATCGAGAGGGTCATCAAACACCACTGCCATCGGAGTAGGGGTAGGAGTTGGCGTCGGCTGTGCTCTTTTGCTATCGGGAGCATTCTTCTTCTTCTGGTGTCGAAGAAGGGGCCGCCGCTCAGAGGCACGAGAGCCCCAGGCTTATCAAGCAACTGTTAGCTCTACTGCCGATTATCAAGGCCACTACTATCAAAAGAAACCCGATCAGCTGTATGAGATGGAGTCCACTACAACCGGTGACCAAACGACTGTGAAGTCAGCATACAAGGACCACAACACGGTTGAAGCTCCAAACGACACTGTCCTTGGGGAACTACCGGCTCACACAGAATTCGAAGGTCAAGCCCCAGTGGAGATGCCAACCGAGCGGCTATGATTAAGGATGTGCTATTCTGTACTTTTATACAAAATTTTGAGAGGCTGGGTCGTCCTGCTTTTGTGGCGGTACACCCCGCGTTTTTCTGGGCGAATTACTCCGGAAAATCACGGTACATAGGCGGTTTATATGGAAACTTATTTTGAAGTGACCTTGACATAGAGGCAACTACATTGTAAATAAACAAAATAGTGATGATTTGGTGTACCATCACGTGATACCATATTTACTGCCTCTCTATTGGCTGCGCCGGCGATAGAAACTGCCCGCGCCGCTGCTATTAATAGTTCATACGGCGCCTGCTTAACCTCCGAAGATCCGACGATCAATACACTGTTCAAATGTTTGTTCTCTTCGATCTAATATTTAATCTCGCTATTATTTCCAGTGAACTGCATCTGTTGTTTCACAGTCGGAACGGAAAAAATACCCCATTTGAACTTATAATTTAAATTCGCGTTAAAAACTATGGTCTCCTATCTATTTTTCGACCCAAACGCTGCGCTAGCTGTGGCTCCCTTGGTATCATCCACCTGCACGCTCTTATACGCATGGGATCAGGACTTCTTCCTCCGGCTGTTAAACATCCCTGAAATCCGTGCAAAGTCAAACGCGATTCTCCCAACCTATTTCAAGTCTTTCTTCTCCCAGGGTCTTCCACGTGTCCTTGGCTTTCTTGGTGTGAGTTTTTGGGGCACGGTCGGAAATTACTACTGGCGCTATTCTACCCTGGCTTCCAACGACTCGCTGAAATGGTATCTGGCCGGTGGTGGCCTGGCACTGGGCCATTTGCTATTTGTACCATTTATTGCGCCGTGTATCCAGGCCATTATCAAGGATGACAGATCCAAGGGGCAACCAACGGATAGGTCGGATGAATGGTTAGGGATCAACCGGATCAGGGGTGTGACTGTTGATCTCGCTGCTTGGGTGTGTATGACAGTTGCTGTCATGAAGAATGTGACTGTTTGAATAGAGTGGCCGATTTTATGGAATGGCATTATGGGCATCTAAGCCCTTGCGTCTAATTTGTTGATACGGACGCTGTCGACTCAGATCTATGTATCAGTTAACGTTGTATGTAACTTCATATTTGGCTGTAAACCATGTACTCTCTACTCTGGTCAAGTATTGGCTTCTAACATGTTTTCAAACATCGATTGATAACTTCCCCAAAGGTCATTTCCAGTTCAAAATGCTACTAATTGGTGTGCCATCAACATGTAATTGATTTCATAGAGAAACCTCGACGCTGTCTGTGAGTGTTTCAATTGGTATCAACGTTTGATGAATTAAACCTGTATCACCCCACGACCGATGATGCAAAAAGAGATGTACGCCATGCCTTACTTTCATACAAGACATTAATCTTGCGTTTTTATGTTAGACTAGAAAAAAAAAAGTAGACAAACTCATACAAATGTTCATCACACCCCTGATGTCTGGCCAAAGTTAGGGTTAGGGCAAGGGTTATGGGCAAGTCGAAGCATGTGAAAGCGCGCGGATCACTCCCGCTTTGGGCGAACCTCGGCTCATAAGAGGACCAGCGACGTCGCCCATCGCCGCGTCCTCGCGTGGCATCCTTGTCCGTAAATAATCCTTCCTTTTCATAGAAACTGAGATACACGCAGTGTTTCCATAATAGCAATGGGCCAGGTTAATTATCCACAGCTCTGGAAGGTGCTGAGGCGACTGCGCGCGTGGAAAGTCGCCGCGCTCGCCTTTGCGCTCTTTAATTTAAAATGCTTCCCTTTTGTATGGCACGTAAGTACTTGAATAGATACATGCTCCGAAATGCTATAATTCCAGAACTAACGATACCGGGATTGTGTGATCAGTATCGGTTCTTCATACCAGTCCTCACGACGTCTCTTCGAAAGCCGCTGAACCAGTCCGCTGTACTCCGGCGACAGAAAAATAAAGTGCCCCTTGTCTTCCTGCCCATCATCACGGCGACAAGAGTGCCTCTGCTAGAAGGCGATTTCAACTTTCACAAATCGAATAGCACATATTTCACCGACCTCGACACCAGTCGGGCTCATTTATTAGCTTTCCTGTGCTTCAAGGGCATGGTCAAGTTGGACAAGGAGCTTTCGGCGGATGGGAAAAAGGGTATCCTCACTGTGATGCTGGGCTCAACACAAACAAGCTTCAAACGGGAAATACCCACCCTTCAGCCGTATGAAGTCTGGTCTAGAGTCCTCACCTGGGATCATAAGTGGCTCTACATTGTTACGCATTTTGTTCAGCGCGGCCGGATCACGCCCACGGCGAGCGTTGCCAGTATGTCAGCCGACAGCGGAGCATCCAAGAGCAAGACACCTTCTACTTCTAAAGACGTAGAATCCTCGATTTTTGCAACTTCGATATCAAAATGCGTGTTCAAAAAGGGCCGCATGACGGTGTCTCCGGAACGCGTCCTTCGTTCATCGGAGCTACTTTCCAAGGTGTCGTCGAGCGACTCCCCGATCAATCTGAGCAAGCCAGTCGAAAATAATACCAACGGAACCGCTGCAAACTCTGTGGCAGATAAAACGCCCTCAGTTGCAGAAGACGATAGCCAGCTATTAGCGGAGATAGAAGCGGAGAGGGTCAAGGGCATCAAATACGCCGATTTCCTGTCTGGATTGGAAGAGCTGCAGGGTCAATTATTGAAAGACGATGAAGTTTCAAACGGCGTCGTGTCGCTTGGCACTTTCAACGATCTCGGACGGCTGATCAGTGCCTGACCTTGACGATATATTTCGTATTTAGCCCCTAGACTTGCATCATAACTAGTATTCATAACATAGAGGTAGAGGCATTTTTGGATATAATATTTAATTCTGGCAGTTTTTCCTGTGACAATTTTGCGATTTTGATTAATGAGACCGATAAATGTTCAATGTTCTTTGTTGTTGGCATTCCTATTGTCGCAGCGAGTATCGGAGAAAATCCCGAAGTTCGGATGTTTTCCGACCTGCAGGATGTAACCAACATTGACGTGGCAACCAACTCCAAGCGATACGTACATCAATTGTGCTTACAACTTCACTGATAGACAGGTTCTAGAAGTAACTCATTTTTTGACTTGGAACCGTCTCCCTTGTATCAACATGGCGTCGTTGATACGTGGCCGTGCCGCAAATACCGCGCGCGCGTGTACAAACGCTTCGCGTCACCATATGTCGACCAAAAGCAGGCCGTCAATGGCTGTTTTGGACGACTACTTGAACATCACACCTAGCCACCTAGGAGAAATCCCCTCGGAGAAGCTGTCTGTCACGGTGTTTCAAGATGCCCTCCCATCCTATACACACCCCCAGACAAGCCAAGATCAGAAAGAGGCCATTATAGAGCGTCTCAAGCCGTACACGGTCATTTCGAGCATGCGCGAACGCACTCCATTTCCAGGTGAGTTGCTTCGCCAGCTCCCGAACTTGAAACTGCTGCTCGCGACGGGCACGCAATTTGAGACGTTTGATCTGGCTGCCGCGCGAGAGCTTGGCATCACCGTGGCGGCTGCACCGGGCAAAGGTCGAACAGACGGCAAAAGAATCGACCGGCCACTGCGGCCTAAGCTTGATATCAAGAAGGGAGGCAGCCATCCGACCACTCAGCATGCGTGGGCGCTGATCCTTTCCTTGGCGCGCAATGTGGCCAATGATGATGCGGCCATGAAAGATGCCGCGAGAAAGGGGTGGCAGACGCAGCTGGCCAAAGGGCTAACAGGCGCAACCTTAGGAGTCGTTGGGCTAGGACGCCTTGGAGCAGCAGTGGCGCGCATTGGGGCTCTGGCTTGGGGCATGCGAGTGGTCTGCTGGAGCGAAAACCTAACCCAAGAAAAGGCGAATCAAAAGGCCGAAGAAATGGGGTTGCCTGCGTACGGAGGTGGGCCCAATGCAAATGCACCCACCTTCACCGCAGTCAGTAAAGAGGGCTTGTTCCGAAACGCCGATGTGGTCAGTCTGCACTATGTCCTGAGCGACCGGTCTCGAGGCATTGTCGGTGCGAAGGAGCTAGAACTCATGAAAGACTCGGCGCTATTGGTTAATACCTCGCGCGGTGGCTTGATCGACGACAAGGCGCTGTATGATGTGTTACATAGCGGCCGAATCGGAGGTGCTGCGCTGGATGTTTTTGATGTTGAACCTCTTCCTGCTGATAGTCCGTGGCGTTCACCCAGCTGGGGCCAACAAGGGCGAAGTAACTTGCTGATTACGCCACACATGGGATATGTCGAAGAAGGTATCATGCACACGTGGTATGAGGAGACGGTGGAAAATGTTGAGCGGTGGATGGAGGGTAAAGAAATTCTGCATCGTCTAGTCTGATATACAAAAATGCCGTAGGCGGTTCATGAAAGTAGCCAGACAGAATGAACTGTTTTCCCCCTGTTTATTGTAAGCAGTTGAATCAACCCTTTCTATAAAAGATGGAGGGCTGTTCGTTAACAGTCGTGTATTGGAACGCTAACACGCTGAATGTACACGAAAATGCATACATGGATTCTATCAAGAAATATGAGGAACGGGTATAATGTCAGCAGGAAGTAAAGAAAAGTCTGGTAACGCCATGCAGGATAAGGCTAAAGCAAAAAAAAAAAAGATCCCCAACACAAAAGAGCCAAAAGACAACATAATCTATGAAGAAATAGAACCCTCTTCTTCCTTGCCCCCCCTTTTCCTTTGCCACCGGCGATAGAAGAAAAAGCCAAAAGTGCCGATAGTGATGACGCCTAGAGGTATAAAGATACCAATGAGAATCTTGCCCGCCTCGGTCAATTTGTCGTTAGATGAAGAGGTATGGCCAGCAGCTGCATCGTCGATACCTTTGACGCTAGCCGGTGCGGTCAAGAATCCCTTGGACTCGGCCTCCTGAATCGCATTCCACCAGATCAGGGCCATTTTGCTGTAGCCAAACTCGGTCGGGTGAGTTTTGTCGATCAGTTCGTTAGTTGTGAGTGCATCATCGCCATTGGACATGTCGGCCAACACGATGCGTTGGCTGGCATTTTGCCGCTGCTCAACTATGGTCCGGTACTGGGCACTGATTTTGGCGGCCGTCTTGGGAACCTTTTTGCTTGGGAGCAAAGTCGACAATATAACTGTCGTCCCCGGGATAGACTCATACAGATGATCTAGCAATTCGTCCATGCGCTCGCCAGCGGTTGAAACCTTGTAATGTTGGACAGCGTCATTGGTTCCGGCACTGGTTAATTGTGAGTCATTTCCCTCCTTTGCCCGCGAGGGTATCATCTGGACTTACTTGATCAGAATGAGATTGGGCTTTTTCGGTATTGACGATTTAGCCTTCTTGGCAATCTGGTCAACCCTGAGACCCACATGGCCTTCATTGTCCTGCAACCAGAATGCATCAGCAGAGATATTAGAAGTAAAAAGAAAGAACAAAACGCACATTATCTGACATGGTGCCATGGTGTAAACTGCCAACCATGTTGACCTCCCACCCGGCTGAAGTCATGTTGTTCCTCAAAAACTCCCTGTATCCATTACCGTCTGGAGATCGGTAGCCCCAGGTGATCGAGGCGCCAAGAGGCAAAGTGCGCAGCGCAAAGGGTTTGCTGGTGGCTCGTGGCTCAAGCGATGAGAGCGCCGGCGTTGAATCTCCTCCATCTTCAGTCGATGAAAATTGAGTATCACGAGTAATTGAATTCGACGATTGGATATCGGTGGCAGCATGCGCACACGAGAGGAGTGGATGTAATAGAAACAGAAAGAGAATGGCGCGTGCCATAGCGAAGACAAAGGACTACGTCAACCACGGCCGCAGTCAATTTCTTGTTCGGCAATGGGCAGGCTCGCAGGGGAGAGATGAGATATAGCGAAGAAAAAGAAGAAGAAAAATACTAGGCAGCCGTTATCTCGACGACAAGCGAGCAACTAACTGTGTGTGGAACGAGGCTTTTGTTTCGCTCAGCAGTTAGTCAGCGAGGTTCCCTTTGTGCAAGACGAGAGCCGCAAAGGTCGCAAAAAGAGCAGCCCCAGGCGCAACTAGTTCCAGATCGGGGCTAGGCTGTGCGACAGAGGCTCATGGGCGTCTTGCAGAGGTGAGACAACGCTGGGGGGGTGAGAAGAGGGAAAGAGACAGAGAGGAAGCGGGCATTGTATCTGAGACAAGAAAAAACTACCCGCAGAGTAAGCCTGCAGGAAGTCGCAGTCGCAGCACCAGAACCTGCGGCCCGCAGCTCCCACCGTCAAGTCAATCCAGATCAAGCTTTTACCAGCGATAGCACGGCCCCATTGTGACCAATGAGAGCTGGCCGTCTACTCCGTCGAACCCCTGGTCCCTGTGCGGGACTCATTCAGTGGGGGTCTTTGATTGGCGACCAACAATCAAGCATTTTGGGTGGGCCCTATAGCGGCCGCTGATTGGCCATGGCTACGCTCCGGGCAGTCCCATTGGCCCGGCCGCATAGCGCATCACCGCACTAACAAATTGCTGCTGCCTGGGCCTGGCCCGTCGCTATTAATAAACTGCAGCCAATCAGCGTTGCTGTTGGGCCCACGCCGCCCAATCGCACGAGCCGCACGTGACGTCAGGCGCAGTCAGTGCCAGTCACGTCAACGCGAGGTGCAGACACGTCACAGCTATGTCCTGCTTCGCCTCGTCCTCCATCTACCAGGATCCTCGCGTGAAATCACCATATCATCCACCGAACTGTTATATTGTTGATTGTCGATTGTACTTGTCATCCATTGATGGTCAATGGTCGCACGCAGAGAGCGCTTGTTTTTTCCCTTCAATCGGGTCGTCCTGATAAGTCTGCAGATAGTCGGGCCAATCGGGAAATCTCTTATCTGCACTCACATTATTGGTCTTCCCCGCTATTCAATAGGTTTTGTCTCGGCTCGGATAACTTTGACGTCTCACTTGATGGTTGCTACGTTATTGAGCTTGCGTTCCAAGCGAAACCGGTTAATTTGCCCTTACTGTGTCATCGCTGCATCTACCATCGACTTTCCTCGGGCCCGTTTCGGCTGATTTAATCGGAACCTCCTGTTGAACTGCATTCCAAAGTTCAATCGACTCGGAAAATGAAGACTAGAACAAATTCTGTTACATGGCGGGCTTTGCTTGTGTTCCATAGTGTGGAGCAAGCCCGGTGTGCAAGAGGGGTACAAGGGAATTGGCACAGACAAGGTAAGAAGAGCTCCGTGCTGACAAAACATCCGACGACATTATCAGTCGAGCAATAGTATATCCTGATACACCTGGAGGGAGTCGAGACAAAAGGTCCCGTTTCCCATTCATATATCACCCATCTCCTCCCTCCCCTCAACCAGAACCTCTCTACCCACTTTCATGGTCACGTCCTTTTTTATGTAGTAACCCAGCTCCTCCATCGTATTTCAGTCCATAAATGGTCGCTCGAATTAGGGCTCAAACACGTCTATCACCACTCCGCACCCAGGTCGCCTCCTACATGTATTTTTGTTCCTTGTCCCAAAAGAGTTCTTCCCCCCTGTGTAAAAGAGCCCGCAACCTCTGTTGATTCGTATTGCTGTCCTAATCATCCGGATACGGAAATTAATTCTACTCGATATCCTTGGTCAAGCCCTCTCCTCTGTCTACTACTAGCTTCCCGGCCTTTCTTATATCTTAACCACTATATTTCTGTAGTTCTTGGTCTAAGAATAGCAAGAAGCTTAACTCTATAGACTTTAATATCTCTAGTAGAATAATTAGTAACCCTACTATATCTTTCCGCTTTACTAGGAATTGAGATAGTGTAAGATGCTATAAATATGGCTAGCTACATGTGTATCTATTAAGAAGATACCTGTAGCTAACTGCAATAGGATGAATAAGCTATCAGAAATTGATATAGATAATACGTGATTGGTTGAAGGTGCATTTTAAATGCATACATGTAGTGGGATTGATGATATCTCTACTATCACTCAGGATGCATATTTACATATAGCAGTGTATATGGTACCTTTCTATCAATTGACATATAGTATCTTGTTTCAAATGTTGTATATGGCGATTTCCTTATCAAATAACACCAGTTGATATGACAAACATAAAAGGGTCTAGCAGTGAGCTAAAGATGGTATTTTGAATCAATCTATACCCATTTTACATGCAATAAGCAACATTTATAAACAATAATTTATAGGCTCTGAAAATCAATTGATATTTCAAATGATAGGTGATTCAATTCCAACTGAAGCTTATGGCCACGGGTCATAAAAAACAACGTACACCAAATGAAAAACAGTTAATTACTATAAATTATACATTTGGATATACTAGCACCGCTTCCTCTCAGGGCTGTTAGGCATCTTGTTGATAACATTTGTGGATAGAGATTATAATGACCCTTCTTGTCTGATTGTGGTATTTTCTTGGTAGCTAAATACATACTACTTTTATTTCATAAGATGAAATAACGTTGTGAAAATTATCGTACCGCCTTGATTATTGAATCAGCAGTTAGCGTTTGGAAAATATAAGTATGCATAAATACCCCGGTGTCAGCCTCGGTCCAGTGAAATGGTAATATTAATTTGATTTTTATGTATAATGGCCGATAATCGTACGTCACAAATGCAATTGATATCATATGTATAAAACCTGTGCATCTTTTAACTCTACATATGTAGTTCTATGAAAATTTTGGAGAAGGACCTAGTTATTCGTTGAAAAAAAGAAGCCTTCAAACTTATTTGTTGGGTTAGTTTGATTCATCTTAAGTAAGGCGCGTTGCCAGGTGACACATAATGCATTCCTTTGGACAGTGATTAATATAATGGAATCAGATTACTGTGTATATGAGAAATAAAACACCATTTCTCACAGTCAGTATAGCATTTCGGCCTTAAAAACAAGGTTAAACAAGTAGCGTAGAGAGGTCCTGAAAGAAGCAATGTTATATCATGGTATCAGCTTATTGCAACATTGACTCCAAAGATTCACATATGAGATAATGTATACTCCCAAAAGAAGGGAAAAGTATAATATGACCAGGAATGTAAATACAGAAATAAACAGCTTCTTGCTGATCATTTTGAAACATGGAAAAGTTACAGTACTTGATTGCTTGGTAGAGCATTTAATCGTTAGAAGTATAGCAATTTCCAAACTCTTCTTTTTTAAACCATGTATAAACTGATTAAGTAACTGACGCATGTTCGCTATGTTGTAAAAATTTCCTCAAAACGGCTATTAATTGATATATTAACAGCTTTCTACTGGTCAATTTAGCTTAACCTAACATTGCGTGAATGTATGTAGAACTCTGTTAGTTTTTACATTACCTGACTGACGGATCAATATATTGTTATAAAGAGCGGATGAAACGTGCAGAAAATTGGATTTAACGTCAACTGGTGCTATTTCCGACCCTTTAAAAGATTCAATTTAAAGATCCCTCAATCGCCCAGTTTCCACTTTCTTTTGACCTCTTTGATTGATATCATGGGCTCTAGACACGCCTCCTTGTAGGTTCTTGTAGACTCAGACTGGTATACAGAATGGAAGGATATATCTTCTGTATAAATCATGCTTGATAAGGTGTTATTGCCCTCGGGTATACCAACTGATCAACATCAAGACAGGATTGGCTTTTAACTGAGGATATGAAAGTACATTGTTCTACAGATCAACATTTGAAGCCTTTGTAGGTCAGTAGAGAAGATAATATATTGAACTGGCTTTGTATATCCTAAATACGTTAAACGGCAACAAGTTTCATCTGAATATGGTGACATAAATCTACTATGAACCATGTTTTGCTAAAACATTTGAACAATGCAATATTGACTGATGAATTAATACTATGCAGCTACCAGTACAATTAATAGCTATCAAGGAAGCTTAATTAATTAAGAATATACGAGGTGATACACGATTGAAGCCAGTAATTTTATTTCTGGATCATAAAATTTCAAAATATATGAAAATAGCGTAGGTTATCGACTATCTACTCTTTTCCAGTATGACTTGCATATAACATTGAAGTATAATAAGATACTATCGTACATCTGCCAAGTATCTATTGATAAAAACCCAAAGACCCTGCCCCTTACAGTTCATAGATATTCTCTGGAATATTAACCAATAACCAAAAAGTCATTGGCAGGGTGACCCGTCTTACGTTCAACGTATTCTATGGCATCGATGAAAAGCGTAAGAATTGTCAACTGTTAAAAAACAATATAAGTACATAGTCGTTTCGTGCTGCAAATTTAATGTGGTTTGCCCCAGCTTCATATTAAGTTGCATGTTCAAGTTGATAACAATGGGATTTTGTTGAAGACCTACATTTCTACGCATTTGATGATTTTCTATGTCACAGATTATGTTCTATTTAATAACATTCCAGCTATGCTATTTCAGATAATCTTAAAAATTACAAAAACTAAACCTTACCTTGAACCATTGTTTCCTGTGCGTGGAAATTTCTGATCGTTCTAGTTTATATATATGCAAAAGGCAACTAGATTAATGGAGTAGAAGGTAGGTTTCTAATTTTGAGACAGAAGCTCTTTCATTGACAAAGTTATGAGCCATAGTCACATGAGATATAATATTGCATGGCTATGGTGACTTGTCCTCATGCTTTCCTGTCAACTGATTATTATAAAAGTCAACAAACAGAAGGGTAAATATTGGTATCTCTATTGGTAGCTGATAAGATGTAAAAATTCCTTCTAAAAACACCTCGACATGTCCGTCGCAGTCATCTTCGATTTGCCTCTCACATTATTTGCGCTCTTGAAAATGACAGTTAAATGAGGATAACTTATAAATTAAGAAATAAATGCATTGAAATATGTTGCAAAGGCCATTTAGAGGTCATTTCTAACCTTATTTATGTATGCATATCAATATCACATGCATTAATGGTTCAACCAGTTAACACTGTGACTTCAATGTTGGTGATTTATATACCGAGACAGTTACAATTTCAGACTCAAAAGCGTGCGAAAGCAATGAATATATGTGACCTCTAGGCCGTAATACATATGACAAGTTTTAAATTAGACGTAAGAGACATGGCTAATACATATGTATGTACATATGTATAACATTGAAGTTCTCATACCAGAAAGAGTTAATAAAACACATGGGAGATAAGAAGTACATACAAAAATGTACAAACTAAGATTCAAGGACAGATATACATAATTCCAATGCTGAAGGCTTATAGCTGACCATAGACATACTTGAAGTTTCCCGATCTAGCTAATTTACGGAACGAGCCGGCTGGGGGTCTGGAATGGGCTGGAACAGTAAAACCACGCAAGCCGTAAAGTGACTTCATTGACTTTAGGAAGCTGGCGTGGGAATTTAGGTTCGAATCAATGCTGACAGGACAATGCCAAGTCGAAAAGGCTTCCTGTAGGGGAGACGAGTACTCCGTAGTCCGTACGTACTCCGTACGAGCGAAGGAACTCGGACTAACCTTTAGCTTGATCCTGCCTCGTGGTCTCAGAACTTAATTACTCACTAGTGCAGAAATACCAG
The DNA here is from genome assembly GCA_001939245.1 of Talaromyces wortmannii. Lineage (NCBI taxonomy): Eukaryota > Fungi > Ascomycota > Eurotiomycetes > Eurotiales > Trichocomaceae > Talaromyces > Talaromyces wortmannii. The sequence goes on from MJVA01000941.1 coordinate 375,042, forward strand.
CAGGCAATGACTCAATGGTCGTCATCTGAAACAGAATCGCTATGATTGCCCCGCTAGGATAGACATACGGCCGAGATCCAGTAGTTGATCAGTGATCCGTGATCACGCTGCTAGTTCTGAACAGTAAGTTACGGCACTAATCTGTATAAGGCATTTTGATGAGATGGTTGGCCTGCTAAAATACTGGAAAGGTAGTGTGTTGTTATTACATTGTCAGAGCTAGTAGTGTACGAAAAAAAAACAAGGATAAACTTTACAGGTGGATCCTATAGAGGGGGGCCGAAAGTCTTTAAATTTTAATAAGCTTTAAGAATTACGCTGCGAGCTAGTCGGCTGATCTTGGCCCCTCTACTCTAATAATGCCACGCTTGATCGTCGAAATGTTACAGAGTAGGTATTACGTACTAATTTATGAAGTGTGGAGTAATCGCATGGGTCCGAATTAACTGATGTCAGAGATTCCGGTTGGGCCGGGTATCTCCCAAGGCGTCCAGGGAGGTGAAATTTTAAAAAGGATTAAGGAAAAAAGAAAAAAAAGGGAAAAAGGAGAGATGTAAGAGAGAGAGAGAGAGCAAAAAGCAAAAACTTTCGCAGATGCCGCACATGATTCGACACAGAAAATCTCCGTAGGATATGGTTTGATGATCCTGGTCTTGCCAGTCTATCCCGTAGCCGCAGAAGGGGGCGAGGAGGGCTATACAAGACGTATTACTGATCAGCCAAGCAAAAGCACCCACCAAAGGCACGCTGCAATACGTATGTATGCGCGAGACCAGCCGTCTTTGTTACCACTGGCCTGCAGGCGACATCTCTCCAAGACTCGCCCACCAACATCCTGATGCAATTGGCCCGGCGGTGACCGGGGCCACTCTGGGTTATCAGCAAGGGATATCCGGGTGGGTTGGATAATGCTCTGTTCTGTTGTATCTTTCCGTATGGCCTTTGTGTTGGATGTGTGTTGGTTTCCTTGTTCCACCCTGCTTTGCCACCGGGAAGAGCCTGGATATAAGTACTGCGAATAAAATGTAGAAGGAATCGACGTGGATCAGATTTCCCGCTGCGGCGGCCGAACGGACGGAATTCCGGCTGCCATCTCCGTCCGTGCACAAACTATATAAGACCGTCGTCCGCCAGACTCGCCGGAATTCCTTGTCACGCAGTTCCCTTGCTCCCCTCGCTCACTCAGAAGTCGCCGACACTGCGTTCTCAGGCTGCTCAGCTTCAGGCCAGCCCCCACCAACCATCGGTTTGAAACCCAAGGTAGATGGGAATTCCATGGACATTGATTCCGGTATCTCGTCGGCGCCGTACGGGCACGCATGTGCGAACTGCGCTCGTGCCAAGTGTAAATGCGTCAACTGGAATAGTGGGAAAGGTTGTGAAAGGTGCGTAGTTGTTGGTTCTTAGTACTTGCTCTGTATTGAAAGGGCCAAACAACCAACCACATGCAGAAATCGTGTTCAATGATGCAAGAAAGCAAGGGGTTAACTGGCGGGGCGTCTATAGGTGTCGTCGACTGAGTAAGGAATGCCGGCCAGCCAACCGAGTTCGTAAGCCCAAGCCGCTGTCTCGGACAGCCCAGCTGGAGCGAACTGTGAACCAGCTGGTCTCTCTACTAAAGTCAGGAGACCAGGCCTCGCCCGGCCCTGTTGCTCTCCCCGAGGCAGCCCGGTTAGGCTCTGGCGAGGATACTCCTCCTGCTACTGCACACGCAAATGACACGTTACTGGCCATACCGGCCTCAAATAAGTCTCATATCACTGTAAATGCGGAAGACGAGCTGCTGGCCTCGTTTCGTACCACTAAACTTAGATATTTTCCATTCATTCACATACCGGCAACGGTCAAAGCAAAGGACTTCAAGTATGAATGCCCGTGTCTATGGCACTGTATAACCATTATCGAATCCAAATCGGCCGCTCGATCCACCGCCTTGAGCAAGCAATTTGGCGATATGGTGGGCCGCAGGTTGTTGGTTAATAACGAAAAGAGCCTCGATCTACTCCATGGACTCCTAGCATATCTAGCATGGTAAGAGGTATATTGTTCAGTTGCGATTATTCATCTTGAAAGGCTAACACTCAGACACCCAATGTAGGATTACATACCATTGTCCGTCACGCCAGACCTCGCTGGGTATGTACATCCAGCTGGCTATCGGGCTGGTATTCGAGCTTGGTCTCAACAAAACTCCTCCATTAGATTCAAGTGCGGCTCTTGCGCACTGTGCTGCCATGGCATACAATCCCCGCTTCAAGCCGCCGGCAGCCAATGTTAGAACCATGAACCAACGACGAGCCGTACTTGGTTGTTTTCTGATAAGTTCATGGTAAGTTTGCCTGAAAAAACAAATTACTACATTTTAAAAAAATTATACTAACCTACATGAATTAAAAGTATCTCACAATTTTTAGGGAGACCAAACACGTTATCGTGGACATCGCACATGTCAGAATGCTTGGACATGCTCACGGAGAGTCACGAAACACCAAACGATATCGTCTTGGTCCAACTTGTCTCGTTCTGGTTGATGGTGGATAAAATGTCACAGGGACCTTGGAATGTCGACCACGCGGGAGACAAACAGATGAACAGAGCACCTGCTGCTTTTCATATCAATTCTTTCGAATCCCAACTGATGGAATTGATAAACAAAATCCCAGCGGAGATTCATGAAAACCGTATGAATTCCTATTTTTCTTTTTTCAAATTCATCTTCTCCGGTACAGGGAAACGTTACTCACTAATCTACTAGAGCCCGTCCGTCTCCACTACCTGCACACCAAGATATGTCTCTATGAAATTGCCCTTCAACCACCGAATAAAACGAGCGAAGGGTCTAGTATTAGCCAGCTGGACTATCTATATACATGCCTACAAGCAGTCAAAGAATTCTTCGATCTACTCTTATCTTCCCCACCGGCTACTTTCATTAGCTTACCGCTGCCGATTCTGGTTCAAATATCACACACTCTTAACTCGCTTTTTCGACTATCTGTTCTCGATTGTCCTGGCTGGGACAAAACAGTTGTACGCAGCACTGTAGACCTGCTTTCGATAGCAGAGCATCTGGCAGTGCATCTGGGCCAGGTCGCCCAATCGGCCGGTATTGACAACGAGGGGTCGGAAGATGACTCATTTAGCATTTCGGCAAGGGATATGCTTAAATTGCGCGCCGCATGGGCGTCTCGCATGGCCGACAGCGGCAATCACGCGAGAGAAGCTGTCGGGGAACCTTCGTTACCCAATACGGAAATGGGGTATATGGATAACTTTCTGGCGTGGCCCGAAAGCATCTGGTTGACGGACCCATTGGCGGCTGGACCTCTTCCTGGAATGTAAATATATATGCATTATTAAAGTAATATATATTTAAATCTCTTATTTCAACAACCATGAATCATGGATTGTTCGTGTGTGACTGGCCATCTTGACGGAAACCTGATTTTAACACGTGTGAAACGTGGACCTAGCTTGTCATGCATATAATATTTCCACGCCACAGAGCGTAACATGACGGTTGGCCTTGCATGATTATTCTACTCGCCGATCTGGCATTGACCCATCGGCGAGGCGCACGTTCGGGGGGGCCGTAGAGACACGGGGACGGCAAAGCCCCAACTCCGGTCAGCAAGCAGCAAACTCCATACTTTCTCACACTCTGGCATAGAGAAAATCCCCGCTAGCAATGCAGCGAAAATTCTCGAAGTTCTTATTATTTACTTTACAGTGACCTAATTAGCTCGATCTTGTCCTTTCAATAGCAACAAATTCTCTCCTTTCGACTCTGCTCTAGTTTTATATTACTATAAAACACTTTTATCACCACCATCGACAACTCGGAAGTTGCATCTACGGTCAAATGTTCACAGTACCTCGATAAATTGCACTCATGATTGATTCGCGTCCCTCCCTAGGGCCGTCGAGTGCCTACTCTCCTCATCTGGGGATGAGTCGGGAGGATGTGGCCTTCGACGCTTCGTCGACACGGACAATGACCGCTCTTCCGTCACCAAGCAGAGGGACGATAGCTAGTATGGAACTAATAGACGATAAAGAGAAAGGGCAACAATGGGTTCAAGGTTTACCGCTTGTCATGGTGACCACGGGTATCACGCTGGTCGTGTTCCTTATGCTCCTGGACACGGCGATTTTAGCCACGGTCGGCATTGCCTTTTAATTACGTGCGATTGGAAATTTATAAGGAACTTGACTAACACATTTTGTTTCAATATAGGCGACCCCCAATATAACAAGTGAATTTCATTCTTTGAATGACGTGGGTTGGTATGGCAGCGCTTTCACGATTTCAAGTGCATGTTTACAGCCACTCACCGGGAAATGTTATACATATTTCAAGACAAAGGTTTGTACAGAAAAACGAACCTCGGATCAATGCTAATTACATCCATGGTAGTGGTCATTCCTCACCTTCTTTGCCATTTTCGAGCTGGGATCTTTGATTTGTGGCCTTGCGAATTCGTCCAAAATGTTGATTGTTGGCCGCGCTGTGGCTGGCATGGGAACTTCGGGTATTATGAATGGCGCATTGAATATCATCGCCGGCTCGGTGCCCATGCACAAAAGACCAGGTATGAACCAATTTGAATTTTACATCGGTCGACAGCGCTGACTATGCTTTCCAGCTCTGATTGGAATTATCATGGGAAGTAAGTAGTTTTGAAACGTTTTTTGAACGCACAATGTAAGAGTTATTGACTGATATCCCTCAGTTTCACAGTTAGGGGCTGTGTGTGGACCTCTAGTTGGAGGTGCTTTTACCACGTACTCAACATGGAGGTGGTGTAAGTACTTTTGTTTCCATATCCCCATACATAAACCGTCTACTGACAAAAGTGGTGTGTATATAGGCTTTTACGTCAACCTGCCTATCGGAGCCGTCGTCGGTGTTCTACTTTTCTTTACGCGAATCCCCGATCAGAAAGCGAAGCCGCCCCCAATGGATGTACTGCGAACTGTCGTCCTAAGGAAATTTGACCTCATAGGATTCGCCTTGTTTGCCCCGGCATCTGTGATGTTCCTCATCGCGTTGGAATTTGGAGGCACCCGATATGCATGGAACAGCCCAACCATTATCAACCTCTTCTGGGGTGCCGGCGTAACATACGCCATCTTTATCGCATGGGAGCACCATGTTGGTGAAGATGCCATGTTCCCCGGGGCGATTCTCCGAAACCGAATTATCGTATGCAGCTGTTTGATATCAATGTTGGTGTTTGGAATGACCATGGCGTTTTCCTACTACATCCCAATCTACTTCCAGGCGGTCCAGAACAAGTCAGCCATCACAAGTGGTGTAGACATGCTCCCCAGCGTAGTGTTCCAGATAGTTGCAGCTCTTATTGCTGGTGTTCTTAGTAAGTAGCTCCCCCGCCGTTTTTTCTCACGTGGAAACGTTGTCTCTTACGTGTGCGTTTTCGACAGCTGGGAAAATTGGGTACTACCTGCCATTTGGCGTCATTGGAGGCATTTTAAACGCTATCAGTAATGGACTGCTCACAACTTTGAGCCCATCTACTTCGACAGCGGTATGGGCCACCTACCAGGGACTAAATGGTCTTGGCCGGGGCGCTGTAGCACAAGTAGTAAGTCGCTGATGGCGGGTTCCTGGGTGAATCCGTTTCAAACTTTTTTGCTTCCCCATTGTATCACATGAAAACTTTTTTTTCTAATTGACCTTGCCTTGCTAGCCTATGGTTGCTGTTCAGAACGCGGCTGGATCCGACGATACTGCGACGGCCATGGCCATTCTCACCACCGGCCAGTCTTTCGGGGGTTCCATCTTCCTAGCAATAGCTCAAGTTATATTCGCCCGGGCGCTGAGAAGCAAGTTGCCGCAAGCTGCTACTGACGTTAACACCGAGTTACTTATCAACGCCGGTGCGACGGGGTTCCGGGACCTGGTGCCCGCCAAAGATCTACAGGCCGTCTTGAAAGTCTACAGCCAAAGTATTGGCGACGTGTTTTATCTTAACGTAGGCCTGTCTGTCGTGCAACTCCTCTTCGCATTTGGTGTTGGATGGAAGAACGTTAGCAAGAAGAATAAAGAAAACGAAGGCAACGAACAGGGCGACCACTAGTTAATCAGCTACTGCATTGCATGTACAATACCTTTTTTTCTCAATAAACAGTTCGCGATGTAATAATGGCGTATGGTGAACGAGGTGCGAAGCGACGAATACACAAAAAGTGAGATCCACAATCAACAGTGGATAATTAATAATAATAGAATAATCACATTAATACAGGGTCGTCGCAGCCGTTTCCGAAGCGGTGATTTCCGAATGGTGGGGCGCTTGGCGGGGGTTGGAACGGGCCATTGTAGACGGTCCCAAATAGGCAATTCGCTGCTCCATTCAGGGCCATGTCCTATCAACAATAGCCCTTTATTATGCTGATCAGGCTGTTCGGCTGCTCCGTTACTCCACAATTGTCGACGTGTTGGAAAACCAACAGCCATATCCTGGCCGACGGACCCACTAGCTGAGCATTTAGACTTTTAGACTCTAAACATGAGCTTCTTGTTGTTGTTGTGACTACGCTGTTGCCTCATAATGTGCTTTAATTAGCGGTTCATTCGTCGAGCGCCACTTCGTGCACTACCATATCTGATCTTACAAAGAATCTGTGTATACTCCGTGGTGAGAATAGCGTTGTGCGCAGAATATCGGTCATTTTTATTATGAAACAACAAGAACATCAAGCAAGCATGCAATGTCTGTGCATTGGCGATATTGGCCCCCTGTACTCCGTACGAAAAGGGCGGTAGTAGCGCCAATCTTGGGCAAGCTTCTTTACCACGAGGGTCAAGCGAAGAGTAGCAGAACCCCCAAATGAAACTTTAAAAGAAAAAGAAAAAAAAACCAAAGGTAAAGAAAAGCACTGAAAGCGACACTACTATTAGCACTGCTCTGTAAATCAGATAAGTATGCGACGGAGATCGCCCCCCAGCACTCGAGAAAAGTTTAAAAAAGCCGCCGACAAGGACAATCATCCTTTTTGTGCTGCAGGGTGATTGGGTATGACTAGGCACTTGATCTCTCCCTTTCGTCAGCGTCTTAAAATGCAACGAATGGTAAAATAGCCCGATGGGTTCATTCATTCCTGGCGTCAACTGCTCATGGCGTCCGTATGTTTCATTCAGTCGTTGGTACCAGAATGGCGGGACACTGTTGGTATACGCTGCCGAGAGTACGTATACGCAAAGTGTACTTGGATAACGGCACTTGAGGCTGTGTCAGTAATCGTACTCGCATGTTACTAATCATGGAAGAGAGAATGTCAAGCAATACAATGTGGGTCAAACGGAATTCTGGGCCGATGGTACGTAATCTCGGTGTACGCAATACCTGTCCCCAGTGGGGGACTAGTATAATTACTACTCTGTGCCCTAAATAATAATAGGCACATATGTAGTAAGACCGATAGTCTATGCTCTCAGCATTTGGAGCAACTATCCGATGCTTAAACGTCATCCCACAGGATCTGGTTAGTGTATCAACTCCAAGTCTATCGCTGCTTGCTCATCAGCTGCTTTCTAATAACTGTTCATTCTAAATTTCACGACTAAAGTGTTTAACTATGACTAACTACTTGTTATAAACGGTTTACGGTGGACGGCTCTATGCAGGATACTGAGTACGGAGTGCAGCCGCCGCCGCCGATGGAACGATAAAACGGCAGATCGTTTCCTCCCCCCGGTTTAGGCCACGCTCTAGTAATCGTGGGAGCTTAGAGGAACTACAAAGCACAAAAGTCTTGAATAGCAAATGGCAAATTTAAGTTTAATACTAATGTGTTTCTTGTGCCTTATTTATCCTTTTTTTTGTCTCGTACCGGGTAGTCAAGTCAACTTGCCAGTTTTTAATATTCACAAAAGTGCCTCAAGCCAAGACTGTATTATCCACATTGCTCATGATTCGTAGATCAGCAATGGCCGTGTGAGTATGGATTTCTCCCATGCGTAGTATATTTCTTCCCTGCTTTCTTTTCTACCGATAAGGAGCCATTGGAGCCTAGGCTGCCTAAGAACGTTCTTAGACGCTGTGGGGCTGTTGCTGAATTTCGGTGAGACTAAGCTCCAGTTCTTGCGTTCGAATAAACAATGGTTTAGTTTCAAACTTGGCGGTACTCCGCAGGTAATTTATGGGGTGGCCCCGCCGCGTATACGCAACGACAAGCCCCGGCGTGTAATGTCAGAACCGTGTATTTTTCCCGTGGGCTTTTCTTGCTACTCCTGTTTTATTTTTGACACTGGGCTATTGACTGTAATTATCTGGTAGGGCCCCTCTTATAAATTACCCAGTAATTTTGGCTGAAACCTAACCAGGGAATCGCTCACCGAAGTCATGAAGTCTCGGGCCAGTAACAACCCAAAACATGGTGAGATAGCCTGATAGAAAAGTGGAAGGTCGGAGAAACACTTCCATATGGCATATACTGAAAGTGCCAGTGTTGTCTAGTGTTCCTCCGGGTTGTGAGAGCCACCGCCGGTACTTGGTCTGTGTACCAAAGATAAGTGTACGAAACTCGGAGTGAGCAGGGGACCCAAATTTGGCCCCAGGCTCATCGCTGACAATCATAAGGCTGTCTCTTCTTGCCTGTTGCTACTAGTAGGATCGGTGTTATTTCTCCTTTATAGTCTGGTCCAGACCCGGAAAAAAACAACAACATTGAAAGCAAAGTTCGTCCGCGTCTTGCCATGAGAGCAAATAGACAGCAACCCAAGCCCGCAAAAAAACCGACGATCAAGAACAAGAGACACTGAGTGAAAAGATAAAGTTATGGAACCAGGGCCAGCTCACAAGCGAAGGCGGCCAGCAGTAGCGTGTACGGAGTGCCGTCGTCGAAAAATCCGATGCGATCGGCATTTTCCATGCGGACCTTGCAGCAAAGCAACTCCGGCCCTTCGGTGCGTGTATCACAATAACAATGTAAACCCCGGTCTGAGCATATCGAACCCCGGCGGAAGTCAGCTGGAGGAGCCCATCAACACATCTGGAGTGTTTACTTCGCCTCTCGGGTCCGGGTTATCGATACGCCCTGAGATGCTGGAGGAAAGTTGCCCAAACGAGGATCTATTCTCATTGGCCTTGACCCAACTGCCCGACGATACAACCCATCAAGAGTTTGTTGACATTGATCCTTTTGGGTTGACAAGTTCGTTATCGAACCCCAACTCAACCGACTCGTCACACATGTATGCTGGCTCCGGATCCCCCAAATGGGTGGAGACCAGCTCTTCGTCGACACGTGGTAGCAGCCGTTTTGGATCGGACGAGTATCGGCCGCCATCAAAAGGAGTTAGTGTTGGCGGCTGTAAAGGATCAGACCATTCTTTCGAGATTGATTCTGCTCTGTCAAAGCACGAGCAACATTGGCACGAGGCCTTTGCACAATTTCAGCCTCTACAGTTTCTTTATGATGCAATCAACGGTCACCGCCCCAACGAAAGAAGATGCCCACCGTCTGAAGCAGACGTAATCCAACCACTTCTAGACACGTTCACGCGCTTGGACAATCTCGCTATGCGAGAGCGAGAGATCAAAGCTCGAAATCTCAGCTGGGCTGTCACCTCAGTATTAAACTCTTCCCCAGCCCAAGACCTACTTCCCCCGCGTCCCAGTTGTGATATGTTACTTGACGCCTATATAAATACATTTCAATCCGTGCTACCAATCCTTCACATTCCTTCATTTTCCAGGGAATATAGAAGCTTTTGGAGCGGCTCCACTGCACGGTGGGTGGATATGGACGACCCATTTACATGCAAATTGTTGTTGGCCATGACAGTGGGATCTTGCATGTGTGTCTGTCTCCATAACGGCAACGACTCTGATAGATTACTTTGCATGTCCCTGCAGGAACAGGCAAATAGCTGGGTTACCTATGGGAGACAGTGGTTGGCGCGCCGCATGGTTGCCGGCTCGCGAGCAGATCTAGACATGGCACAGATCGTGTGCCTTTTGACACTGACGCGACACACGCAACAATATTCAACCATGTCAACGGGTGGATCTCCCTTTTTGGGTGACCATGATCTAACGAGAATTGCCATTCAGATGGGCTTACATAGGGAACCACGTCTCTGCATACCAACCCTATCCGTGCAGGAAGCCGAAATGCGCCGTCGGTTATGGGTTATCATGCTGGAACTGTCTTTGCAGCAATGCCTTGACGAGGGTCTCCCAGCCCCTGTTAGTCCGGAAAGCTACGACAGTGAGCCTCCGTCCAGCGTACCCGAAGAAGACGTCTCATATGCGTTTGGCTCCGCGGAGCAGCACGGTTCGGCATCTATAGTCCTACTTCAACTAGCACAAACACAACGGCTGCGTCTTCGAATACTGCAACTGATCAATGCCCCTGGATCATCAAAGAGTTATAATGAGTGTCACAAGCTTGCAGCCGAACTGAATGCCGCGTGTTCCGCCAACTGGGGCACAATGTGCTCGATGGGCGATTCGCCGCCTACCGAGTTTCAGATGAAGGTTCTGGAAAGCTTTACTCGGCCGTTTATAGTTGTTCTACACGGCCCCTTTGCTGATCAAGCGGCGATCAATCCGATATATTACTACTCGCGCCGCATGCGAATGGAGGCATCCGCTCAAATTCTATCGGTCTCATCTACTTTGCCCCTGGCCCATTCACCGGAAAACCAACGCATAGCACCCAGATTCAAACTCACGGGAACGCCCAACCAAATCAGGAGTTCCAGTAGTACAGTAGGTGCTGCCACCAACAACAACCAACATTCCAGGTCCAAATCATATTCTGGAGCACAAAAAGTGGGGCGGAATGCATGTGCCTCGCTCCGTATCTATGGCAGCGGGCATTTCGCATTAACACAGCGCCAGGCAGCCACTGCGCTGAGCATCGACTTGATCGGCGAGCTGAGAGAGAACGCATTCCCTACCCTGGATAATGTCTCGCAGAAACATCTACGCGACACTTTGCGGGAAACAGTAGGCATCTTTGAGCGTCGAGTGCGAGCGTTCGGAGGTGCTAATTCGACACACGAGTTTCTACTATTTGCCACTGCCGATGCATACATCGATGCTATGCAGCGCAGACTTCTTCCATCTGATATTGATAGAGCCATTATTCAATCCGCCGGGGCCGCATTGAGTGTCTGCTGTGATGTGATGGAGAAACAGCGACAAAGGATACATGAATAGACTGTAAAGTCTTTTGCATTTGGAACTGGCGCAATAGATTTTCTTATTATACATATATTTCCCCCCTCTTTTTCACCACCAGTTGACACATTTTGGAATAAGTTGGAAGTGCTGCATTGCCCCGGTGTTTGTTGCGAGGTGCATGAATTGTATCAACTGATGTTAGTCAGTTAAATGTTCACTACCTGGGTGTTCGCGTTTTTGAGATCTTTTCTGTTTAGTTAAGAAAGCAGAGCTATAACGATGTTTATCCAATGTCAATTGATATTTATTGATCCTATAGTCTTTATTGTAAGGAATTGATCCTCTACACAAAGAACATCAACATTAAATGATTCAGAATGTCAACTGATTGTTATACTACATCTATATACGTTGCACTTGAGTTGCTAAGCTACGTAGTTTGAAATCGAACTATACACATATAGCAGTGATATAAATCTAAATGTAAGTAAAATAGGAAAATTTTCAAATGTTACAAGGTTCCGGATGTCTACCTATCATTATTAAATTGATAGGTCCGGATTTCAAAGTTCAGTGGTCGTTTGCATCAATTGATGCATCTATTGATATACACCGGGCTATTACAACTAGGCAAGGTTTCAAAAGAAAACACAGCACATTGCACATGTGAATAAGGCTATTAAAGAAACTCGTTAAATACATAATAACAAACGAGCCACAAAAACGTACTGTATAATACACGAAATAATGCCCCCATGGTAGAACTCCAAACCCATCGAAGGAACAAGCCCCAAGTACATCAAACCCATAATTCAAAAGACAAGACAAAACAGAAAAAAAAAAAAAGACAAAAAAAAAGAGAAAAGAAAAGAAATCAAAAATATAATAAATTTCATGCAGTCTCTCCCAAGTAGGGAAATACGATAGGCGCCCCAGCCTCAATGATTCCCTCCATATATGCGGTGATCAGCGGGTCGAGGCCAGCCGCGGCAGCACGATGCATCCATTCTACCAAGTGCAATTCTTCGAAGTTACCTCCGTAAACGTTCTCCATATGAGTTTTGAAGTCACCAATAGGGACCTTGACTCCTCCTGAATGATGCTGGAATCGGATGCTGGGCTGATCAGCGACTTTCTCTATAGCCATTTCGATGGCAGATTCAGCCATGCTATCAACAATGCTCTCTACTGAAGCGAAGTCCAAGTAGCCCGTGGCGCTCTCAAGATGTGGGACACACTTCATAGAAGCGGAATAACGTAGAATTGCGTTCAACGCGTCAGAGTTAGGAGCATGCTCACTAACCACTACGCATGGCCGATGTACGGAAGCAACCCACGGCCGAGGAGATTTTTTCTGAACAGCACCCACTAACCTTTCGAGGAAAACCTCACTTGCCCACTTTGTGGCAGTATATCCCTCACGACCATCTGTTGCTGGTGGGAATGCCGCGACAGACGTTGGCGGTAAAGCCGTGTTTCCTGATAACAACGGAACGCGATTCGAGGATAGAAGTAAGAGAGGGATTGAGCGCGGCAATGCCAATGATGCAAGGAACTGAAGGGAAACAAAGTTTGGTGTACGCAATGAGCCGTACGTGTTGAGACAGTGCCCACTTGAGCCAGCGTGAATGATAACGTCTACATTTCGTGCGAGATGGTCGCGCTCACCATTGTTCAGGCCGAGTGTGGACGAGAGTAGACTACCAGTGTAACATTTGACTTTGTGCTCCTGGTAGAGTTGATCCTGCTCATCTCCTAATACGGCAATACAATGTACTTTGCGCACAGATGAGGATCGTACTAAAGACCTCAGCAAGCGCCCTCCGATGAAGCTCGTGGCACCAGTCATCAAAATATCAATGCCATTAGGCTTCGGAGGTTGCTTTTTCGGTCTAGGTAGGTCTTCAATTTGATCAAGAAGCCACTTCGGTAATGAGGTCTCGGCTTGCCAGTCGAAATGTTGTTCAAGGATATCGACCTGCTCTTCTCGCTGCTCGTCAACGCACAGAGCCATTTCTCTCAGAGTGCTGGCCCCGTATAATGCACGAGTGGAAATTTCGATCCCAATTGATTCCTTGATAGCAGATTGTAGCTTCATCAAAAGCATGGAGTTACCCCCGCATAGGAAGAAGTCAGAGGATGGGCCAAGCGGACTCGTAGTTGCAGTGTCTGGCAGAACACGTTCCCATAGTAAACGCAATTCTCCCTCACGGATATTCATCTTTTCCTGTTCACCTTCTGCTCCGGCAACCTTATGAGGGAGAGGAAGGGAAGCGATTGCCTTCCTGTCCAACTTGCCATTGGCATTAGTAGGCATTGTAGGTAAGATACCAATGGTAGCAGGGATGAAGTATTGCGGTAACTTGAGACGAGAGAGAATCTTAGTGTGATCAAATTCAGAAGGTTCCGCTAAGCCCTGGGAGATCGTGGCGTGTGCAACTAGAATGCTTCCTCGAGGAGAGACCACGGCACTAGAAAACAAACCGTTCGCTGCTTGGATCAATGCTGATTCAACCTCTTGAAGTTCGATGCGAAGGCCACGATGTTTAATCTGGGTATCGCCATCGAGACGACCAAGGCACAGCAGAGTTCCATCAGACAATAACCTACCCTTGTCCCCAGTGAGGTACAGCCTTTCACCAGAGACTGGGTCGACGGTAAACTTAGCTTTTGTTTGTTCTGGGAGTCCCAGGTAGCCTAGAGCCACACTTGCGCCGCCTATGCATATTTCCCCAATATGATTAACAGCTTGTGGTCGCCCCGCCGTATCAAGTATACGGACGGAATAATTTGGTAAAGCCTTGCCCACAGCATGTTGGGCTCTTTCACTGTCATCATCTGGATCATCCAGTCGAATGGTTTCGAATGTGGCGGCTGCAGTAATCTCTGTCGGGCCATAACAGTTTGTTAACTGAAGGTTTCCTAGGTCCAGACGCCCAAATTCGGTTTTCAATTGGCGCGAAACTGGCTCTCCACCCATACAGGCATGACGCCAGATCGTGTGATCCTTCAACGACGCTGTGCCATAACGTAGCCATGCGAGGTATTCAGAAGGGGTAGCTATAGTGAGAGAAATTTGAGAGTTATGGATTAGTTTGGTTAACTCGACTGGGTCTCGTCTCATCTCGGAAGGTGCAATGACCAAGCAACCTCCATTGGCCAACGCACAAAACATCTGAATAAGAGACATGTCAAATCCCATTGAGCTTTGCTGTAGAACATTTTCTTGGCCGAGCTGTAGACGGTCAGTTTTGAGGGCGAGGTGATTCACAAAATTTGCCTGAGAGAGCATGATGCCCTTCGGCGTGCCAGTAGAACCACTGGTAAATAGGATCACTGCGTTATTGTGTGGCTCTGCCGCACATGGCACATTTTCTTTCTCTTCCGCGGAAGATATAGTGTCGACCCGCAGTACAGGAACGGTTGATCCGGTTTTGTTGACAAGATCTTCAACACGATGTTTAGTAGCTGCGTGAGAAAGAAGAAGAGTCGGTTGGCCGCCGTCCACCATAGCCGCATGACGAGCTGTAGGCAGGCTCACGTCCATGGGAATGTAGACGCCACCTATATGAAGAGCCGCCAGCATGGAGACGATGGCATCTGCCGAAGGTTCGCACAAAACTGCTATATGAGAGCCCTTTGAGGCTCCAGCGCGAACCATAGCTGCCGCTACCGAATGGACCTGTGTGGCTAGTTGCTCATACGATAAAACTGCCCCTTTGTCTTGAATTGCAACGTTTTTTGGGCTCTTATGGCATGTGTCCAATACGCGATGAGATAAGGTAGACGGCCAGCCAAAGTCGGTTTTAGGACCCTTACCAATCTGGAGAGCTTCACTCACCTTGGCCTGGTCGTGAATGACACTGTCCTTGAGCTTCACGTGGGTGTTGTTGCAGAAAGTATCCACGAGGCGCAGATAAGTGTCCAGCAAGGTGCGAGTGGCATCGCTGGTGTACAAGGTCTTCTGGCAATGCATCTCGATAACACACCCCTTTCCGGTTTCGGCAATACCGAGACTAATGTCAAACGGATTCTCGGCATCCTTCCCATCGGTCAGAGACAGCTTCATCCTGCAATCGCCCATTGGCAGATCCCAAACTCCTCCAGTTCGATAGTTAACTGCAACTTGAAAAAGGGGCGTGGTCTCTGATGACCTGGGGGCTTTGATCGCGTCGAGAATCATGTCTAAAGGAGGGGAAGAGTGAGCAAATGCCATAAGAGCCTTACGAGAGGCGCTTCGGGCTATGTCGGCAAAGGTGGCATCGCTAGGAGCTTCAACGCGTACCGGAAGCATGTTGACGAAACAGCCCACCGTTTGGGCGAAATGCTCGTCTCCGCGGTTGGCATCGACGACTCCAATGCACATGTCGTCGATATTGGTATAGCGTCCGATGAGAGCTCGAAGAACGGCAACGTGAAAATGGAAGGGACTAATTCGAAGCTTCTCGCATGTCTCCTTGATGGCCAAAATTTGCGCCGGATCGAGTTCGAGGTACTCATGGTGGCTCACTTTGCGACCAGAGTCGGTGGGACGAGCGCTCACTGCAGCAATCGGTAGAAGGGGAATTGGGTCTGGCACGGTAGAAAACTCCTTCTGCCAAAATGCGAGATCATCGCTGGCTGCTGTAGTGTTCTTTTGGCTTAGCTGCATCACCGAGTAGTCAACATAAGAGCCAGAGGTATTTTTGTCAAGAGGCTGCATGCGGTAGGCACGATCGAGGTCCCGGACGAAGAAATGCCAGCCAACAACATCCATGATAATGTGGTGGTATCCAAACACCACGTCGTGCTCGTCAGCTGCTCGGCTCAGAACCGACACACTAAAGGTACGACCGTTCTCGAGATCCCACTCACGCGCCTTGAGTAGGGCTAGCTCTTTCTTGAGGTCTGCCTCGTCGGCGCCAGGGACATGCTTCAGCTCGTAGGCGGACGCGGGCATGACGCCCTGCATGGGCTGGCCGTCCTCCAGGCGGGAATAGAACAGCGTCCTCAAGCTCTCGTGATGACCGGTCGCAACCTGCAGCGCATGGCGAAGGCGGACGGGCTTCAGAGGTCCTTGGACACGGTAGTGGAAAACCATGTTGTAAGCTGAGGGGTCATCTAAGTGTTTCGTCAGGAACCAGATGCGGGCTTGCGCCGGGGACATTCGTTCATCACGCACCGTCTCTGGCCTGACATGGCTTTGATCCTTGGAGGAGTCTGACACACTCTCGCTGTCGCTGAGCTCCTTGGGCGACGAGGCGCCGGTTGCGCTGGATGAGCTGCCCTTGTTGGAGAAGGCCGAGTCGTCGCCAACCTCGGAGATGGTCGCGCTGTCGGGCTCGAACGCCCTTGCCGGCACGTCCAGCAGGGAAGGTGCGGAGGCGGCAGGCACCGGCTCCTTCCTGCTCGCGGCTTCACTTCCAGTTTCGTCTGCGCCAGCGTCTTCTTCTTTCTTCATCGCGTTCGCCATCACCTTCTTCGCCGCGGTCGTGCAGATCTGTAGCACGGTGTCGCCGCCCAGGATCTTGACTACAGGCACCTCGGCACCCAGCTCCTTCAAGAACCAGGTCCGGATCTCGACGGCTACAAGCGAGTCAATGCCCAGGTCGATGACCGCGCGCTGGGCGTTTTCTTTGACACTGCCCTCGCGCAGCTGCAGAATAGCCTCCAGCTTGGTGCAGAAGCCGTCCAGCACCGCGTCCACTGCTTGGTCCTCTGTCTGCGCCTCCTCGACTTGCCGGCGAACACTGCTACCATTGCCGGCGCCACCGGTTTGGCTGCTGTCGTTTTGCAGAGTGCTAGGCACAAGGTGCCCGAAGCGCGGGTTCGACAACCACAAGGTCTGGCGTTCGGGCTGTAGTGGTATGCTTGCGGGCTCAAGGCCCATGATGATATCCGGCGAGCCTAGTGTGCTTCCGGGCCGTCCGCCACGAACAGCTTCAGCAAACGCATGGTGAACATCGGTCTCGGACAGTGCCATCAGGCGCACGTTGCGGAAATGTTGCTCGAGCTGACGCTCACGGTCCTGTCGAGTCACATAACCAACATCGGCGACGTATCCAATGTGAATGACTGACCCTGCGAGGCCACGAGCCCGGCGTTGGGCTACCAAGCTTGTCATGAAGAGATTGGCAACGTGGTAGTTCGCTTGGCCAATGTTACCGATGGTTGTCGCAGTGGAAGAGAGCACAATGAAGAAGTCCAAGGGAGCATCGGCAAACACAGCGTCAAGATGTTCAGTGCCGTAAACCTTAGCTGCAAGCGTACCGTTAAGCTGGTCGACGTCCATGTCCAAAAACATTTTGTCAGAGAGGACCATGGCCGCATTGCACACGCCAGCAATTGGAGGCATGATTTCGTGTGCTTGTTGGACCACCCCGGCCACAGATTCCTTCCTAGAAACATCCATTGCCATCACCTTGACTGTCGCACCAACCCGGCTAGCCTCCTCAATCATGTTCTGGTCCACCTGAGGCTTGCGGCTTGTGATGATGAGATTTTTGGCACCATTACGGATCATCCACTCGCAAATAGACAGACCCAAACCACCTGCTGCGCCGACCATGAGGTATGTCTTGTCGGCTTTGAATATTCCTTGCAGGTCAAGCGGTGGCACGGAAACCACGAGTGATACCCGCTGTTGCCAGTCTGTGACATATTTTTTGTGCACCAAAGAGAGCATATTGGTAAGAGGCAAGTCACTTGCTGGGTATACTTCGCATTCGGATTGAACCTGTTCTTGGGCAATTGACTGGGTTGCATACTGATACGCCTCCTCAAGAAGAGACCCTGGCTTGGACTCTGTGCCTTCCAACGCATCAAGCAACAGGTGAGCATCCAGCTGCCTTTTAACGCAGTGTAGAGGCATAGAAGTCTTGACAGCATTCCCTGAAGCTTCAATGCGCGAGCAATCGATCAATAGTTGAACATCATGAGGAATAGCCTTCTGGATAGCTCTTTTTGATGAATTTGTGTGCACCTTTATCCATCCAACAGGTGAATACTTCTTCGAAGACAGGAAGTAGGCTTGAGTGCCCTGTTTAGCTGTCTCGGTGGCGACAATGGCAGCGAGGGACTCCTCGGGTTCGCTCAATAATACAGGGCCAGTCTGCTTCGAAAGGCTAGCGATAGCATGAGCAATCAAGTAAGTGGCTAATACATTGAGTGTGGCTGGTTCGCAGCTGTGGTCACCGACCGAGACAACGTGGTTCGAATCTACGTCCACAATGGAACTGTTCGACTTCGATATAGCGAGAACAAAGGAGGACGCATCATCCTGGCGCTGGCCATACACAACATATAATCCTTTCCCATCCGCAGCGGGAAGGTGCAACGCATATTTGACTTGGATACGGGTTTTCCTTTCACCGGCTTGCAACTCTGCTGTCTGGAGTATCATCTTGGTGGGACCCGCAACTGCCTCAACAGAAAGATCAGTGGCGTCGACAGTCTTGGTAACTGCACGTCGAGAGGCGTTGTAGGTCTGGTTGAGTGTCTCATCAGAAACGACACGAGGAATAAGAACTTGGCCGTCGGCCATGATTTCAATCTCAGGTTCAATGGCCCATAACATCTCACGAGTGGTGTCGGATGTTTCTCTAAGACGCAGGAAGGCCTCGACACAGTGACGAGTAGCGATAGCAGGTGTCGAGCCGGCCTCAAGACCAAGAACTTGAATCTGCAAGTGTTGCAGCTCAGAAGGCACGATACGGGCAATACCATGGAACATGCTTGCTCGGGGTGCATGTGACTTTCCTGCCGTGGTTACCCACAGCAAGGCTTTTGCACTCATCATCAAATTCTGGATGGTTGACATTCGCTCGGCTGTCATAGGAGTCGAGAACAAAGGATCGTCAAGCTCTTGTAAGGAAATTACCTCTGTTCCGGGTGTTAATTTATTTGTATCAACGTCGTCAATGCTGCCAAAGGTGCTAATGTGACGTTTCCATGACTTAGGAAGCAATTTATTGATCTCATTGACCATTTTGGATGTCAATAGCTTCTTGCCGCCAATTACCAAAATTGATTCCGTTGGAGCCGACATGTCCGCAAGATTAGATAGAGGCTCACGCAAGCGCAAGAAGTCATCATCCACAGCCTGACTGACAATCAACGACGTGAGATGCTTGCTTTCTTCAGCTAGATCGTGGACGACCATATCGGCTCCCGAGTATCCAGTGTCATTCAAAACGGTATCCCAGTCCATGGCAGTTACCACAGGGCCCAGTTTACGGTGCGGCTCTTCACTCAACCACCATCCCGAAAATCCACCGAAGATGAAAGTGGTCCGAAGACTTTCCGGGTTCGTGATCTCCATCAAAATCAGGTAACCACCAGGGCGGAGTAGCAACCGCGCATTCCGCAAAGTAGTTTCCAGGGACCGAGTAGCGTGGAGAACATTGGCAGCCACGATAACATCGTAGGAATTCTCAGTAAATCCTTGCTCGGATGGCTGTTTCTCTACGTCCAAGGTCTTGAAAATCATCTTGTGGGCAAAGTCAGAGAATTTTTCGGCTGCTTTGGGGAAGAATCCAGAGGAGATATCAGTGAAGGTGTAAGAGTCGTATGCGTCGTTGATGTCCTTTAAAATACTCCAGGTCTGAAAATAATTAGCAAGAATCGTTAACGAAGTGACATATGACATAAAACCTACCGTGCCACCGGTACCCGCGCCAATCTCGAGAATATTGGCACGCGGGAACTTGAAGGAAATTTGCTTAACAACCTTTGCTATGTCATTGTTGATTCTAGCAGCACAGTTGTCCATATAGAAGCGGTTCAACATGTCGTCCTTGCTCATGACTTCAAGCAACTGGGTCTTTTCACGGACAACGTCAGGCATATTTTCGCCACATGCGCGGAGCAGTTTCAAGTCAATCGACGTAGGATGCTTTTGATCTAGCTCATCCATTATAGAAGAATCATCGGTAAGCCACTCACTCTTTAGTATAGGATGACTTCCGCTACCGACGTTGACTAAATGCTGCTCAAAAGCCTCAAACATGCGCTGGTGATACCACTGGAATTTGGTTCGTTCTTCCGGTGCAATCTCCTTCACAACGCGCTTCATGTAGAACAAGGCCATACGCTCCGCAGCCTCGGCAAGAGAAAGACCTTCCGAGTCTCCGACTGGATCTCGTTTTGGTTCATCCAAACCCAAAGAGCCATCGCTTCCCCAGACAGTTTTCGTGAAGACAGGCCTGTCACCGGAGGCATCCTGCTCTCCAACCATCTTGGTTGTGAGGCCTTCAACTTGCAGGAAAGTCTTCCCGGAAACTTTGTCGTAAATGTTCAAGTCTCCAGTCAAAGAGGACGCGGTTTGGTGGACGACCCAGCAGTCAAAGTCGGCTTTAATTCCATCACCATTCTCGCGTGCATGCAGAATCGGCACGGATGGGCTGATCTGAATACGCTCAATATGAGAGGGTAGCAAGGCTGAGGTTATTAAACGGCTAGCAGGATGGGCGCGCGCGATGAATAAGGTCTGGAATGCAACATCTAGCATGGCTGGGTGAACCAGATATTGATCACTCAATGAACCTTCGGGCCAAATACCTGTAGCTGCGGAATATTGCAGAGTACGACTGCTTTCTTTGATGCTACGGAAAACACCGGTGTAGTTGAGACCGATGTCTTTGAACATTCCATACGCATGGTCGGTGTTAATATTGACCAGGTTTTGAGGAACGGGGTCTCGCTGTGGTAACACATCATCCTTGGCTTCACCGAGATGAACTGAAAGACGACCACTGCAAGTGTGCACCATTGTCCCTGTAGACTGATCATTGCAAATATAGTATGAGAAGAGTGCCTTCAACAATTTTTCAGAGGATGTACTAGGGAGCAAACGAGCGGTGAACAATGTCTCAACACCTTCCTTGTTGTCTGGCACGACCACAGGCCGTTGGATGTCAACATCTTCAACTTCCAATAGCTCAATGGATTTTCCTTTGCTGGTAGCAATGTGCTTACTGGCTTCAACTGCGATGGACACGTAGGCAGCACCAGGCAGGAGCACCTCTTCCAACACCTCATGTCCACGGAGCCAAGGCATCTCACTGAGCTTCAGAACATTGCGCCAACGTAATTCGAATTCATTGTCATCGGGGGTACGGCGTCCCAAAAGCTCATGAGTTTGGTCGCGACCGGTACGGTAGCGCTTTGATATGCGCGACTCACGCCAGTAGACCTTGTCATGGTCCCAAGAATAGCCGGGTAGGTCTTTGATAACCTTGGGAGTTGGAGGCTCGGACTCGTAGAAGGCCTTTCGATATCCGGCAAAGTCAACAAAAGAGGGACCTAGTTGCGACCAAGTCACACCAATAGCAGTGGAAAAAGCTTCCACGTCACTAGCACCTCGTTTCAAAACACCAGTATATAGTGGGACTACACCATATACAGCTTTCAGTGTCTGCTCTGTTGGTCCTTTCAGAGCAGGATGAGGCCCAACTTCAATCGCCAGGTCCCAAGGACCACCGTGCCATATCGATGACTCAACTGCCTGGGAGAACAATACCGTTTGCACCATGTTTGCAACCCAGTAAGGACCTTTGAGCGAACTCAAGTCACCTTTAAGCAGTCCCGTGTCACCACGAACGCTAGAGTTCCAAATGCACTGGCCTGGTGTAGGTTTGCGAACTTCGATGTTGCAGGCTAGTAGCGATTTCAGGTATGGCTCTGCGCATGGTTTCATGTGATGTGAGTGGTAGGCTGTATCCACCTTGAGTTGGCGTGCAAACACATTTTCTTCGTCGAGATATTTTTTGACTTCCTCGATTGCGTCCAAGTCACCCGACAATGTTACAGTCTGCGGGGCATTGCTTGCCGCAACTTGCAAACGGCCGACAAATTCCTCACGGAAGCAAAGCTGTTTAGCTTTTTCCAACGTGAGACCTGCAGCCAGCATACCTCCTTGTTGTCCCTTTTCTCCCTTGGCCAATTTGGCATGGAAGCCTCGATAGTACGCAATTTGTATTGCAGCTTGCAGGTTGATTATCCCGGATGCATATGTGGCGGCAATTTCACCTGACGAGTGACCAACAACAGCATCAAAATTGATTCCGGATTCTTTCAGCAAGTTTACTAGGCCCAGTTGGACGGCGGTGCATAGTGGTTGGGAAATTGCAGCCTCTGCAACTCTGGATGAGGAAGCATCGGCCATCAACTCCTTAACCAGCGACCATCCAGGAATATCAGTTGAAGGAAGTGCTTGCAAGGTGGCATCGCAATCCTCTAAAGTACGTCGGAAAATAGGTGATTTTCCGATCAGCTCCTTGCCCATTTGGGGCCACTGAGCACCTTGACCAGTGAAGACGCCCAGAATGCCGGGGACCTCCTTGGGGTTTATGAGTTTCGGCTGGTGGCCCACGTCGGTACTGGGTGTCTTTTCATTATTGTTGACAAACTTAATCATATTCTCGAGGATTGAATCCGACGAGGTTCCCGAGAAGTGTGTTCGAACGCGGTGGGTTGATCGACGAGTCTGGAGTAGCCAACTCAAATCACGAAGATCGACCGACGGGTTTTGATCAAGGTATTGGACGTATGCTTGCACAGTACGAAGCAGGGAAGCCCCGGAACCAGCAGAGAAAAGAAGTGGTCCCAGGATACCCTCCTCGCTCTTCTCACTGCCAGCAGATGGAGTCGAAGTCTCAAAGTTTTCAATAATGACATGTGCATTCGTGCCCCCAAATCCAAAGCTGTTGACACTAGCGCGAATGGGCGTGTTCTTTGGCAGTTCAGGCCACGGCATAGCTTTCTTTGGGATCTGAAGAGGACCATAAAATGGAGCAATTGCCGGGTTGAGTTCATTAAATAGCATGTTTGGAGGAATTGTACGGTTCTTCAGGGCGAGAACCACCTTCATAACACCTGCCAGTCCAGCACAACCTTCCAGATGTCCAATTATAGTTTTAATGGATCCAACGTAAATTGGGCTGTCTGCTGACGGCTCAAATGCTTCACTTATTGCTCGAGCTTCAACAGGGTCGCCAGCTGGTGTTCCGGTTCCGTGGCATTCAAAGTACTGGGGTCGGTCTTTCACCGGATCAAGACCGGCACGACGGTATGTTTGACGGATGAGGGCGGCCTGGGTTGGTGCAAAAGGCATGGTGATACCAGGACTCTGGCCATCTGAGTTTACACCGGTGGCGCGAATTAAGCCTTCGATATGATCTCCGTCCCTCAAGGCTCGACTAAGGGGCTTAAGAAGAAGTGCTGCAGCACCCTCTCCGCGGGCGTATCCATTTGCTGATTTGTCCCACATCCGAGATTGTGAGTCAGGGGACAACATGTGTAGTTTGGATTCTGCGATGTAAGACGCAGCATCGTAAATAAGATTGACACCGGCGACGACAGCAGTTTCACAGTCTCCATTTAGCAGGCCACGGGCGGCGTGGTGGAGTGCAACCAAGGAGCTGGAACAGGCCGTATCGATGGTCTCCGATGGGCCCTTAAGATCAAAAACATAGGAAATCCTATTCGAGACGATACTGTTGGCAGTACCGGTGGCGTTGTATTTGGCTATTGTTTCCAAATCCCGCATTTGAATACCGGCGTAATCATTGGTCATGGTACCAACGTGGACTGCAGTCAGAGAGCCTTTCAGCTGCTCCAGAGTCATTCCGGCTGACTCAAAGGCCTCATATACTGTTTCCAATAGTATACGTTGTTGGGGGTCCATGCCTGCAGCTTCGGCAGGATTTATGGTAAAGAACGAGGCATCGAAGAGCCGACTATCCTCTTCGAGAAGGTATGACTTGTTTGTTACGTCCGTCGAGCCGTGCGTATCGCCATCTGGATGGTAGAATCGTTTGAGGTTAAGGCGATCGGGGTTGAATTCTTTCAGCACATCGCGGGGTTGTCGAAGAAGATCCCATAGCTTTGAGGGGGAGCTGGATGAACCTGGGAATCTGCATGATGAGCCTACAATAGCGACAGGCTCTTCGGGGAGTTGGGGTTTGATTTGGTTGTTCGAATCGTTTGCGGCCATGTTGGCTAACAGGCAAGACTTTGCAGTTTATGGATATGTACAATGAGAAACAGGGCCGCAAGATGGAGGGTATCAATGAGAGACGCAGAATGGTCGAGAGAAAAGGTTTGAAAATTTCCAATGGTCTGCAGAGGTAGGTAAAGTGAGACCGAAGTGTGGTGAGTCGTCTAGTATGGTCTCATAGAAAGTAAAGAGAGAAACTCTCTGTGGTTCACCGAGCCAATATTCTATTTCGTGGCTACAGTTTCGTTCAAAATTTTTGAAATAACTTGCACCAAATGTGACTTCTGCAGTGGGTTCTATGTGCATTTACTTTTATACAGCTACTACGGAGAACATTCCGGTCATTATGGGTATGTTTGGTATTTGGCCCCTATCATCCCATCACAAAACCAGATATGATCAACGGAGCTACAACGGGGTGGGATTTTCCGGTGTTTCTAGGAAATGACTAGGCCTGGCGTACTGTGTGAAGGCTATAATGATACGATATTTGCAAAGACGTGGCCCATAAGCACCAACTTTTCCCCATGAGGCGGTCACATCAGTACGAAAAAGCTCCCTAGCGGACCCCAACGTATGGCACTGTCCGTATATTTTAGAATCAGCGCCAGCGAAGCCTAATTATTAAAGCCTCCAAGCCACGTGCGGAGAAGTGTATACACCCTACGAAGTACTCCGTAGTATGGCCCGTGGTTGAATCCTTGTGGGTCATCAGCACGGACTAACAGGAACTAAATCCACTGTTTGCAGAAACAGTATGATGTTGAAAGGTTTCGGCCGTATCATTGAAGTCATCCTGGTCAGTTTCGAACTAAGCATGGATTAATAGGTTAATACGGACTATGTTGCGGGCGGGTCCCCCGGCCCACCTGTCTGACGACTGTGCACGGATTATTCAAACCGGAGAATTATGGGGTTCGCGGGGAAGATCGTACGGAATATTCCACAGATCTGTCAGCACACTCCCCGGCCGCGCTTCAGCCCCAGCTGTTGATCCGAGATCCACTTATTTGAGTATGCATGGCACCATGATGGACGGCGACAAAACTCGCAGGTTTCAGCAGCGTCAGCAATCTATCGAGAAGGTCATATACGCGTAGTGGAGAAACTCAAATTATTCCGGGCCTGCCGTTTTCAAGGAGCCACCGACTTAGACACTCTTAACTCTTCACACTGGTGTAATTTGGACTTCTTCTTTGTCTTCTCAATCCATTTTTTGACGATTTTCAAAGTACTTCAATATGATCACTCTACAGAATCTCCCGTGGATCCTTCTCTATACGGGTTTCCTTGCTATTTTCCTCAACAGACTATTTAGCAATGGCAAACAGTCTCGCGACGAAAAAGCCAATGGGTGCCAACCTCCTGCTCGATACCCTCAGTGGGACCCCATAATGGGTTTGGATTTGGTCTATAGTCAAGTGAGCGCGCTAAAGAACAACCGATACCTCGAATGGCTGCGCGATATCCATGCCAAAATGCCAAAGACCTTCTCCCTTAACTTCTTTGGTCAACGATGGATTTACAGTATCGAGCCTGAGATTCTCAAGGCTGTGTATGCCACCAACTTCAGAGATTTTGGAGTTGAGCCAATCCGCCGTCACAGTAAAGGATCCATGCCGTTTGCCGATAAAGGGGTGAACACCACCGACGGTGAAGACTGGGAATTCAGCCGCTTGTTGATCAAGCCATTTTTTGAGCGCAATGTGTATACCGACACTGATCGAATCAAAGCTCACGCAGACCACTTCTTGTCCCTCATTCCGGCTGATGGTGAAACTTTCGATGCCCAACCACTAATTCAGCGCTGGGTAAGTATTTTAAACGTTAAATGTTCGATTTATTGCTTACAGAATGGCTCTAGTTTCTTGACTTGACGACCGAATTTATCTTTGGAGAGTCTATGGACTCATTAACTCATCCGGAACGCGCTGATATTGCCTGGACAATGCTGGATGTTCTTCGGGGTGGCCGTTTACGCGCGCAGATGCATCGCTTCATGTGGGCTCGTGACTGGACCTGGTGGCTCAAGGCCGTGTATAAAGTACACGACTATGTCAACCCATACATCAGGAGCACCCTGAAAGAACTTGCTGAACGTGAGGAGCGTATCAAACAAGGCTTGCCCGTAGGACCCGAGCGAACTGATCTCGTGTGGTCGATGGCGACTCATCTTCGGGACGAAGAACTACTGCGGTCTCAGCTATGTTTGATCATCGTCCCCAATAACGATACTACCTCTATCTTTATTAGCAATTGCCTGTGGCATCTAGCTCGTCACCCGGAAGTCTGGAAGAAACTCCGCGAAGAAGTTTTTGCCCTGGGCGAAGAGACGCCGCTCACTTTTGAGATTTTGCGCAATATGAAGTATCTAAATGGAGTACTCAACGAAAGTAAGTTGTTTCCTTGGTCTCATTTCGGTTTTTCCCCTTTCACTAACTTTACAGCTCACCGCGTTATTCCCAACAATGTTACCCAGGTTCGTGCCTGTGTGCAAGACACAGTCCTGCCTGTGGGTGGCGGCCCTGATGGAAAGTGGCCTATTCAAGTGCGCAAGGGAGACATTGTATCAGTCACCAAGACCGTCATGTACCGTGATCCTGACTACTGGGGACCGGATGTTGACGAGTTCCGGCCGGAACGATTTGATGGTCTCCGGGGCACCTGGAATTTCTTGCCCTTTGGCGGAGGTCCCCGTCGTTGCCCAGCGCAGATGATGTCTCAGACTGAGGCAGCATACATGTTGTGTCGTCTTGCCCGTACCTATTCCCGCATCGAAGCCCGTGACCCTGAGCCGTACACTGCAGTTATGCGTATTGGCCCATCCAACAAGACTGGCGTCAAGATTGCTTTGTATAAGTAGAACCACTGACAGGATTGAACATGTACTCTTCTTCAGTTCGTATTGTATTGGCATATTCGCTCGACATCGACCGTAATATCATGTACAGGGCCTTGTTGCGTATGAGAATCGTATCGTTTTGGTTTTAGCATGCTGTCCCTTGTCTTCGGTTACGCATTATGATGCGATATGCAATTGCCATTTTTATTTTCTTTTGATGATACTTCTCCGCCATGATTTAAGCAGAGAAGAAAAAAAAATTTTAACAAAAGGGAATATATAAAACAGTACCATTTTAGTAGTCTACAAGCTAGTTTATAAAGTAAATCAATTAAATTCAATGATGTTAACTGCATTTATTTTGATTTCTGCAAAAAAAAATCACGAACTTGCATGTTGACGGCCTTAGACGAGATATCAATAAGCTCATGTCATCAATCACTGATGTCAACTAGTCATTCCAGCGTTAATTGAATTGGTCAATTTATCTAGCTTCCAATGTTAAGATTTGAATATTTTGCAAAACTTTATGCTTACGTCAAATTGATTTTCTGAAATACATGTATATGTATATCAAACGTAGACATACATGTACAGAGTTGCCACATCACATTGTTTGAAATTTCGAGTTGCCCGTAGTAACACGGAGTGTTGGCATATGTACACCGGTTGACTAGTCGAAAATTTTTGAATATGAAATCAATTGATTCTTAGATGTGCATCAATGGATTGATTGCGTACAGTAGATATTATAAATACGTGTACCAATTACAATAGTTCAATGTTACTTCGATCACAAATCTCAATACTGGCACTTCAACGTTGAAAAGCCACCATTACATGCAAAATTTCAAGCTCACTAGTGCTGTCTGCATAGATTGATAGTTCTCGACATATGAGACTACGCAATAACTATATATGAAGTTGATATTTTGTCAACTGGTGCCGCCAACATACACACGTGACGCTTTGAACTTGAATATCCATTGATGTATCAAAATGTTGCCGACATCAATTGATGTATATGTCAACCGGTATATCGAAGTATCTACCAATGTGTAGGCAAAAAACAGAAAAAGGAAAATCAATATATATGAGTATGTACGCTACATACGTATCAAATCCATTAAGAAGAAGGACAAGTTGACACAATATAGCTTCCCAGCAGATGAGAAGTTACACGTTATAGTGAACAAATTCCGCGCTATTGCCATGCTTTTAGAATAGTATCGCCCTTCTCCAACCGGGCGTATAGTAGACTGTCACGCCACAGTGTTTTCGACTTCTCGTCATCTTTGGCTTCAGGTCCAACATCAGCGATGTCAGACCCATTCAAATATATACCGTTTGGATGGTCGCCCAAGGTTGCGGTGTCAAACGCAGCGCGCAAAACGTCTCCGGCAGACTTGGTTGTTGTCCTAATAGTCCCATTGGGCTGTAGCCATACAGCTAGTGGTGCCAGCAAAGGTAAAACAAATTTCATCAATAGAAACATGACCCAGATGCTGCGACGATTCAGGTCACTGGGCATGGCACCCGGATCGACCGCTACAACTGAGATTGCAGAAAGCTCTGGGTCTTTTTCAATCCGGGTTGAAAGCTCACGACTATAGTTGGTTGTTGTCAGGACGTTTTTTGTGTTTTGAATTTGTTTTGTTAGGAAAAGGCGGATAGAGCACTTACAACATCATGACCTCGCATAGTTTTGCAGCGCCATACCGTCGCAACCCAGCATTTAAGTCACCCGGGTGTTCGTTTTCAGAGCTCCACTTTCCTTTCGCAAGATCCTCAGTATTGATGGGGTAGTTGAAGATTTGCTGGTATCTTTTTGGTGTATACATGGCTGCTGATGGGCCTTTTTTATTATTAGGATCAGTGGTGCTACAGGTCAACACATGTCTAGTGTTAGCTTGGGTCTGTCTGTGAGGTTGACAGTACTGTTATACGAAATTTGGAGGAATTATATACTCATGCGTCCAACTACCCAGCACTTCAATCCGGCCATGCTTCTTATCCATACTCTGTAACAAAAGCAATGTCAGGAGAAAGTGGGACAGGTAATTCACCTGAAACGACATATCGAAACCATCGTTGGTGAAAGAGTGGGTGGTCTGCTCCCCCCACCCGGCGTTCAAGATCAACGCCCGTATAGGAGGAAGAGTGCCATTGGCAACGCGACCATTGATGTCTCTTGCAGTCCTTCGTACGCTATCAAGAGAACCAAGATCCATTGCCAAAAGCTCGTAATCGTGTTTCACGGCCTTGGCCTTTTCAAGTGTACGAAGGACTGTTGTCGCTCCTCGCACCGTGTCACGCACAGTGTAAATACCATAATAATTGGTATTCAAGTCTTGCCTGTTGAGAATATGGCTTACGATGGCGTTTCCCAGGCCTCCGTTGGCGCCAGTAACAATAATAGTCCCCTGTTGAACCATTATACCGAAGTCTGCTTGATGTATGCCAAACTATCCTTTGCAATTCAACATGCGCAACAGGCTTCTAAGATTCAGTCGAGTGTAAGTTGTTAGCGCTTACCGCTGCCGGGTGTTAGTTATTGGCACCAAGTGTCTCCATGTGGCGTTGCGCTTTCTTCAAAGAGCACTAACCCAAAAGCAAACTGTTGTTATGAGATGGCAAATCGCCCCAGCGTCAACTATTAGTGCTGAAACTAATAGGAGCTTACCCGCTCGGAATATTCGTTTGTGTCGGGCCAATCCCAGTATTACCCACTATACTCCGCGAATGGATCGAAGATAATGACCTAAGGAACATGGAAAATGTTATTTATTTTAACATCCTGCGCAGTCACAGTAATAATAGCAGTAACACTACCTTCGAGTCCCAACACGAGAGGCAACAGGCAATCGCATACAACGGCTTGTCGTGGATTAATTCTGGTGTCGCTCGGAGAATTCGACCCACCCCCGACCAAGAAATACAGAAGAGTAAACGAACAGGAAAACAACGACAACGCTTTTTCTATGGCTGACCTTCATCTGGCAAAACCGATTACACTCCGATGCGGTCTCACGCTGCCAAATCGGCTGGCAAAGACCGCGATTGCGGAGAGTATCGCCCCTCGGAATATGCTTATTGACGAAGGATTTCACCGTGTTTACGCGCCATGGGCTGAAGGAGGATGGGGAATGGTCTTGACAGGTATGTACCGAAACAGCAAACTAGACGTTTCTCTAGACAAGGAAAAAAAAACCCCGCCCCCTCCCCCCACCTGGTGGAAGCTGACCCCGAGCAGGTCATGTCCAAGTTGACTCAATGCACCTTGGTACCCACGCCGATCCAGCGGTAAATGCAGCCTTCAGCGATGACCAGATGGTGGAAGCCTGGAAGGCCTGGGCCGGCGTATGTAATCAGCATGGAACTCCAACTATTATGCAACTCAACCACCCGGGTCGCCAGGCACCTATTGGGGCTGGTACAAGTGGGGTGTTTGCGAAAAACATATCCGCAAGCGCTGTGCCAATGGACATTGGGTCAGGATTGCTAGCACAGGCAGTGAGCAAAATTGTTTTTGGGACACCCCGTGAGATGACAGTAGATGACATTGGGAAGCTCATTCGACAATTTGCTCGCGCCGCACGCCTGGCCTCCCGGAGTGGGTTCGCGGGTGTGGAACTGCATGCATCTCATGGATACCTGCTAGCCCAGTTCCTGTCAGCAGCGACCAACCGACGTAAGGATGTATACGGTGGAACACCGACGAACAGGGCTAGGATTGTTGTTGAGATAATCAAGGCGATCCGGGTAGAAGTGCCTGCTAGTTTCTGTGTTGGTATTATACTAACCGCAGTCGACGGCCAATCACCGCCTGGGGAATTCCAATCCTTTATTGAGCAAGCTCAGCTAATCCGGGACGCCGGTGTCGATTTTATCGAAATTAGTGGAGGAACATTCGAGACTCCTTCTGTAAGAAGACCGGCGAACCCCTCATGTGACGGACAAGGTATAATTAACTGGTTTTATAAAAGATGTTCATTGGCCCAGACAAATCTGGAAATCCTTACGACTGGAACAATCAAGAGGCCTTCTTCCTCGATTTTGCTCAGGCTATTCGGCCGCATCTCGGGTCCGTCCCACTCCTCTTGACTGGTGGTTTTCGGAGCTGCCATGCCATGGAGGCTGCCGTCAAGAGAGGTGACTGCGACATGATTGGGCTAGCAAGACCGGCGGTTGTCAATCCCTTACTACCCAGGACAGTTGTATTTAACCCGGAAGTCAATAAGAACGGAGATACAAAGCTACATGCCACCCGTACACCAGCACCTTGGTATATCAAATTGTTTGGAATAACAGCGTTGAATGTGCATATGGACAATGTAAGTTTACTTTGGAATACTTACACCCACTCCGACTGTTCTAATTCTTTCATAGGCATGGTACGTCGGCCGACTGCAGACACTATCCAAGACTGGGCGTTGAAGAGAAAAGTCTTGAATGGAGAGGATCAATGGATATATAGAAATAAAAACACGTGACATGGAGGGTAAGAGAAGTAGTTACGCGTAGCACTATTGTTCCAACAGGCTAATTTAAATACGCCCCATGATCGAACGTTCTACATTGAAATCCTATCATAATGCAAAGTTAATACAAAGTTGAAAAATCCCAAAAGTTAAATATATCAATGAATTGATAGCACACAACCAAAGAATACGACAACTATTTAGGTTCCGTCTGAGGTTTAGTTCCAGTAACGACCATGAACCTCCAGCGGTCGTATCCCACATAGCCTGCAGTACCAGCTAGCATGCTGACAAAATGCTTCTCGATCCCCAATAGCCTGACAAAAAGGTAGGGCACTAGCAAGACAACATAAAACATCCGTACAACAGGTAATATATTGTTTGAAATATCACGGGATTCAACGTTAACAAACCCAGCTCCTTCGAGAAGGCCCTTGTAGAAACCGTCGTGGGACCGCTCGTTTGTCGGCATACCAGTGCCGACGTTGATCATACTTAGCTGTTCCGCAAGTCTCGGGTTTTTCTTGTCAGCCTCAGCATTAGGGCGACGTTCTACTTCGACTAGGGCAAAGCGACCACCGGGTTTGAGAATACGGAAGAAACCAGCCAAAGCCTTCTCGGCAGAAAATGCATGACCTAAAGACTGCATGGTAAAAGCTCCGTCATGCGATGCACTGGGGATTGCTCCTAGACGCTCAAAGTCCATCTTCTCTATAACAACTTGGTCCTTGGGCAGATTTGCTTTCTGGACACTTCTTCGGGCTTGCTCGACGTGATGATCAATGATATCAACGCCAGTGACACGCATACCGTGCTTTGCCAGGTACAAGACAACATGGCCAACGCCGCACCCAGCCTCCAGAATGCGAGATCCTGCAGGCAAAGCTAGCCAGCCTATCAGTTTCTCTTCCATGCTATACAAATAGTCAACATAAGTGTCCCAATGACTATAATTGAGTTACAAGAACGGCGATTCCATACCGACGGAGAGACTTGTCAATAGGAAATGGAGACCATGTGCCGGGAGTATAGTATCCAAAATGCTGTGTGCCACCGAAGACCAACTCGTAGCCCATGCGCGACTCTTGCGACTCATAGTATGTCTTGATCGCGCGCTGGGCGGCTTCTTCCGACATAAAAACTTCTGACGATGCCATTATGTCTATTATCGGCCTGAACTGTCAATTTATTTTTCTTTTTGATGTTTGTTGTCTCTTGCTTTGCAAAATCCAACAACATTCAGCACTTAGGGTAAGAGCAAATAACTAACCAGGGGACTGTTTGGCTATGATTGTGGGGGCCAACCACCTGTAGTAAGGGCGGAGCGTAGCCGATAGCGCCCACGGAGTAGTTAATAGTGGGCATCCCCGGTGGGGCATGGCATGCTGCTCATTCCCCGGAGTATTTACAGGGGCCACGGAATATTATGGGGCTGCTGGATTGGTTTTTAAACGAAAGGAAAACGAGTGCATCATTGATGCAATGCTTACTCTTCCGAGAGATCCTCTCAATGGCCATTTCTAGTGTTAGCTGACAGTCTTAAAACCCGACAAAGCTGATTTCCAGGCTTGCAGAACCCATTACTGCGAAGTGAATTGTCTGCAATTTCCAATGCTGCGCTGAACCAACATGGCGCCCTTAGCAACTTATCTATCGCAAATAGACGACTACCCGAAATGGGCTCTGTTTACCGGGGGCTCTATTGTGTTTTTCTTTCTCTATCGAATTTTCCTAGCACCTCCAAGCTACCCTCCAGGTGTTCCCTTGATCGCTGAACCTGTAGGACGAACTTGGTTCAGTCCGAAAACTAGATGGCGCTACTACACTGATTGCGCTTCACTCTACCTAGAAGCCTATAATCAGGTAATTTAATGAGACTCGCAATAAGAAATATTAAGATCTGACTCCAGCAGTACTCTAAAAAGGGCAAACCGGTGGTTGTGCCCGGTTTCGGGCTTGGGTATGAGCTAATTATGCCAGAGAGCCTTATGTCTTGGGTAATGGCGCAACCGGATAGTGCCATCAGTGTGAACCAGGCTTTTCTCGATATCAACAAGACCAAGTACAGTCTCGGTCACACCAGATACTGGGGCGATACTTGGCAATTTGTCCTTGTAAAGACCCAACTAAACAGCGTGCTCCACTACTTGATTCCTGGACTCAACGATGAACTCAAACTTGCATTCGATGCACATTTCGGCACAGATACAGAAAACTGGAAAGAAATTGAGCTGGAGAAAGTACTTCGTAACGTGATAGCGCAGGCCGCAAGTCGATTCATTGTCGGTGAGCCTTTGTGTCGCAATGAGACCTACTTAAAAGCAAACTATGGGGTCATTGAGGGTATGATGCTAAATGCAATCTTCACCAACTCCAGCCCCAAGTGGCTACAACCAATTATCGGTCCATTGGTATCCAAGAAATCCATCAATAACTGCGAAATCGTCAAAAAAGAGTTCGAGCCGCTTTTCCGGGAGCGACTAGAAACTTTGAAACACGACAAAGATGATCCCAACTTTGAAGAACCGCAGGATCACCTGCAACTTCTACTACGCTACGCTGTCAAGGAGCGCAAGGATGAGCTTCATGATCTGGATATCATCGCTAAACGGATTATTGCAGTCAACTTTGCTAGTATGAACCAAACAACTATGACAGTGGTAAACATGCTATTGAACATTCTTGGTTCTGATGCCGAGTTCAACACAATCGCCGTCTTGCGTGATGAAATGAAGAAGACAACATCAGATGGAGAGCCCTGGACCAAGGCTAAGCTCGCAACAATGATTCGCACAGACAGTGTGGTACGCGAAACATTGCGTATAAACCCGTTCGGAAACCGCAGTTTGATGCGTAAAGTCATCAAGGAAGGACTAGTTACGCCAGATGGCATGAAACTTCCCAAGAACTCTCTGTTTTCGTTCTTCTCTGAGCCCGTTCAGCACGATCCCGATAAGTTCGAGGATCCTTTCAAGTATGACCCTTTCAGAACTTCACGTGAGCGTGAGGCTGCTGCCGATGAAGAAGGCAAACCAGGCGGCCATGCTCTGACTGTTGTGTCGACATCGCCCAACTATCTTCCGTGGGGCCACGGAAAACATGCATGCCCTGGACGATTCCTGGTCGACTGCGAGATGAAAATGCTTCTCACGTACGTGTTGAGTAACTACGACATCGAATTCCCTGCCGAGTACAATGGTCAGCGACCACCGACTATCTGGTTGGCAGAGGTCGGCTTGCCCCCTCGCGGTGCCAAGATTCGCGTGAAGCGTCGCAAGGAGGCTATATAAATTCGAACATTCCTTATCCCTTTGACTTAAGACACCGAATATCGTTCTACTGTCGTTGAGATGAGACAATTTGACGACATTGACTGTTTGTGCTTGTTGCCCCCAATTCCCTGTTCCTTTAGAAGATGTGGTATTGTAGTCAATTCTAACCCTATTCTTGAAATTGAGTGAAATTGAGAGAACCATTTGGTGGAACCGTATAAGAAGATTATTACTTGTCACGAAGCTTTCTAATTCACACGCATTTACAAGCTATTTAATTCAAAATACAGGGTTCCCGCTACACAGCGGAACTTTATCATGGATAAGTTTCATAACACCTCACTGTGAACAACGTACGAATAACCTTTTTTTTGGGTCCACACTACAATCTCACGATTCATAGCCCATGGGGGTAGTAAGAGACATTGAAACAGGGGACACGAGTATTTAGCGGAGGTATTTACAACATTCATTGTAAGAATTTCCCATTGGTTAGTAAAGCACTATTACTCAACTAATCCATGGCAAACCTTCGTATACGTAGAAACATCTATACCAATAACAAGAAACAACTGTGAATAACAAAATAGCAAACAAAACACTAAGCAGCGGCACAAAGCTCGTTGGAAATAGGGTAGACCAGCTTTTTACCCTTGATCTGTCCTCTCCTTACCGCTTCCATACCCTCCCCAATGGCGGCAAGTCCACCAAGTCTCTCCTCCTTTGGATGTGGGGTGATGAGCCCCTGATCAATAAGCTTTTGGGCGATAACATACCAAGCCTCGGCTATAAGTAGGTCTTCCGGGCGGGCCTCCAGGTTATATGGGGATGCCCAGGCAATTGGGTGACCAAATTGGGTATAGGTACAGACCCAGTCGGGGACAACGCTGCGGCGTGTGTGGGCGCGAAGTGGAAAGCTATCCAGGGCGACATACCGACCACCAGCTGAGCCCAAGGCTTCATAGCAAATGTTCATTGACGCTGTATCGGTGATACAATCAAGAGCCAATGTCAGGGTATCTCCGGTGTGTTCACGAAGCTCAGCGCCGCAAGTTGGCGAACGGTAGTCGAATGTAGCCGTGGCTCCAAGCTGTGTGGCATGTGCAGCTGATGTTGAGGAACAAGTTGTAATAGGTCTGAAGCCAGCTACCTTCAGAATTTGGATCGCCATAGCACCAGTAGCTGTGCCTCCACCATATACCAACACAAATGGGCCAGTTTCATGGCTTGTTGTGCTTGGGGTAGTAGGCATTGGCAGCTGCATGTACTGGAAAAGAGACAATCCAACTGTTGCAACAGCTGCACCTAATGTTGAAGCAGTTGAAAAATCCATACCACCCGGGATATGCCAGACGAGTCGCGCCGGGACGGCAACATATTCTGCAAACGCACCATTGTCCCGGCGCAAAGGGTTATTTCCAAACACGCCGCCAAAAACACGATCACCGATTCGCACTGGCTTCATAGCGTTGGTGGACCTAAACGAATCCTTGGGAACATCACTACCTATTGCCACCACAACACCGGAAAAATCAGTGCCGCTAGTTGCACCTGGAGAGGGGGACATATCGGCCGACTTTGCGTCGACATGGTTGATTGATATGCATGCCACGCGTACAAGAATGTCTGATAGTTGAAGGACCGGAAGTGCGGTGTTTTCGGACACAGAAACGTTGTTGGGCCCTAGAATCTTGAGCGCCGTGTGTATAGAAGGCAGGGTCTCATCCATTGTGAATTTGGTCCTCCCAAGTAGACGGAGGATTTATATCTTCAAGAAAGCTGGGAGATAGCCACTCAATAAATGGAGTCAAAGCTGTACGTAATACTCGTCACGGATGATGGTATTAACTTTTGGTATAAATTCAATTTAATGATGTATGTATATGAGAAAGGTGTAGAAGACAGTCAATGACAGACAGAGGTCGCGTACAATACAGTGAGAGCCTGATGTAATGCAGACACACATATTGCAAACCTATTTCATGGATTTCCTTGGGGTTTTACTTAGCGGATGGGTATCTTCCACTACGGGCACGAACGGCAAATTAGGTGCGCACGAGTGACATTGACTGCTCTACTTCGTACTTTCCTCTGGGCCTCGGACAGAACATTATTCTAGAAGCGGATTATTATGGATCATGGACTTCCATCGGAGATTTCGACCTTGACTACGGATAATCGACTAATATTCCGCAGCATGTGGTCACTCTTATGCTTAATTAGGCGATCGCTCTTGCAGGTGCTGACATAGTGGGGGCGCCGCGTGGGTTCCAGGCTATTGTGGGGCCGCGTGCCAAGCTTCCTCCCAGAAATAACCTTAATCGTTACCCCGGTAAATTACCGGAAAATCAGCTACGTAGTACTACTACTAGTCTGGGGGCCACCCGGGGTATTACATGCGCAGAAAGCTTGGAATTCAACCTCCCTTTAATTTTCGATAAAATATTAGAGAACGTTATATTGATAGACGGACGATAACATCAGCATAGGGGGCCGAGTTGTTTGTGTATTCCCCCGTAGTTTTGTCTCACCACTCACAAGCCCGGCATAACTTTTTGTGTTTTAGCGGTTACAAATTAGAAACAGCCAGACAGACTACGACCTCGTTGACGTGCTGAACTCTGTTTTGAGATACCTGACAAGACACTGACTTCACCCATTCTTGTCAAACAATAAGCCCCATGTACGTACTACATCATCGAACTTATCAAACCTAACGACTAATACGTAACTCGATTTATAAGAAGCGTTTCTTTATTATCCATCTTGCGGTTTTGGAGGTGTTTGAGAGCTATCGCACATTCCGAGTGACATTTATTAAGTAATGGATCTCAACCTTGCCAAGCCAATCACCCTTAGATGTGGCCTTACTCTCCCTAACCGCCTGTGGAAAGCGGCTATGACAGAAGAATTTGCAGACAAAGAACGTCTTCCGGGTGGCAAGGCATGTCTAGCCACATATCGTGTATGGGCAAGTGGAGGCTGGGGCTTGGTAATGACCGGTAAGAATTTCGTGATCCAGCACTCATCAAATGTTACACCTCCAAAGACAATCAGGTTGCCCTGCCGTATCAAATGTATATTAAACTGACTGTCACAAGGCAATGTTGATGTTGACCCCGCGTATTTGGGTAGCCCAGGGAATATTGCTGTCGACCGCTCAATACCAAAAGAAAAAACTCTGGCTGCTTGGAGAGCCTGGGCTGAAGCTTGCTCATATAATGGTGCAAAAGCAATAGTCCAAATTAACCATCCAGGTCGACAGGCATCGTTCACAAAAAGTATAGCACCGAGTGCCGTGCCCCTGAATTTAGGACCGGGTATACTACCTTGGATGCTTCGCTCCCTTATATACGGCACACCCAGAGAAATGTCAGTGAATGAAATTCACGACGTAGTCATGAAATTTGCGGAAACTGCACGTCTAGCCGCTGATGCTGGATTCGCCGGTGTTGAGATCCACGCCGCTCACGGCTACCTCTTAGCCCAATTTCTGTCTGCAGCATCAAACAAGCGGAGAGATGCATATGGGGGTTCTGCAAAAGCCAGAGCTAAGATCGTCATTGATATTATTCAAGCTATCCGTTCCGCGGTACCGAAG
This sequence comes from Talaromyces wortmannii, assembly GCA_001939245.1. Lineage (NCBI taxonomy): Eukaryota > Fungi > Ascomycota > Eurotiomycetes > Eurotiales > Trichocomaceae > Talaromyces > Talaromyces wortmannii. Next base: position 413,373 of record MJVA01000941.1, read on the forward strand.
ACTTTCTGTGTCGGCATCAAATTTAACTCCACAGATCATCAGTCTGAAACGGAAATGAGCAATTGTCTTAAACAGCTACATTTAATTTCAGATGCCGGTGTGGACTTTTTGGAGATTAGTGGCGGAACGTTTGAAAATCCTACGTTCAATCTAGGTGTCTCTGATCAAAAAATCAAAGTCAGTACACAAGCACGAGAAGCTTACTTTGTTGATTTTGCAAATTCTATTCGTTCAGAGTTAAATGGGCTACCCCTCATGGTAACAGGGGGTTTTCGCACGCGCCAAGGTATGGAGACTGCTCTAGTTGAGGGCAGTTGTGATGTAGTAGGCATTGCAAGACCTGCGGTGTTGAGTCCATACCTTCCACGGGATATCATTCTCAACCGGGACGTAGTGGATGCGGAAGCTATAGCTCATGCAGAAAAGATTGATACGCCGACAATCGCGAAGTGGATGGGAATTAAAGCCATCGGTGTTGGAGCTGAGACGGTGAGTGAATTTACTGCAAGAATTATGGCTATATGGTTCATCAAATCTAATGTCAATATTTCTACGTATAGATGTGGTACATCAAGAAAATTCAGAGCCTAGGAACAATCAATTGAAACTGGATTATGATGAGGAAAAACTGACCAGGTAACAACTGAAATGGAAAAATATATATGGGCATCAATCCCTGTCTAAATTAGTGGACAATAATAGTTGCTAAACTAAATGACACCTGGAACATTTGAAGCACTCTCTTCTAACCAGAATATTATTTATTATTTTCATAAGACATGAACCGTGAAGACAAGTATTCGTAGACTAGATGTTTTATTAAAAGCTCTATGTCGAAAGAGTACACGCTTGATGCAAATCGACTAATAATAACCCATCGCCGCAAATGTAGAAGAGCGTGGAAGGTGGAATTCTAAATATAATAGTTCATGATATAGGTATAACGTAAAGATTTCTCAGCTTAGCCGTGATTAGATCTAGCCCATCTCGAAGGTCCTTCTCTTCACTGCAAACGTCTACTCCGATCAGATCCCTCAAGAGAGTGCTTGAATGGCCTGGTCCGGCTTGGGGCTGATTATCGATAGTTCGAGCGGCCAACCGTCGCACTTTGTCGCATAGCTCATCCGAGTGATAGGTTATCAGTTGAATAAGCATTGCAATGTGTACTTGAGGGCTAACTGCCGCCTGTAGTGTTCCTATCCGAATAGGAAGCAAATTCAACTCCTCGCCCGGACACATCTCGGCCCATGCCAATGTATCCTTGAGCATAACTATCATACACTTATACGAGCGTATAACCTGTATGTAACATACAAGTGCTAGTCGGAGTACGATGCTGTCAACCTTTTCAAAATATGATCTGGACGTATTTTCCTGGGCAGGACTCCTACACTCGTCAAGGCCAGTAGCTGACAAGTTTTCCTTGGACAGGTTCCCAACGTTTAAGAACGCGGGACGAGAAGCTTGCCACTTATTCCGTATTGGAATGATAGCAGAGGTTGCAGATCTTTCCGGGAGGAGTTTATTCAAAGCTTGGATAAATGACTGTGTTGTTTGGACAACGCGGTCCAGGGTTGTTTTCCAGTTGCCGTTTTGCGGAGTCTCTGGAATTTCTATTTCGTGCAGCTGTAGATTTATTTGCGATAGTAACGGAATTGGGTCGATCTTATATTTTTGGCGATGGGTATCCTTTTCCAGCGCAGGGTCAATATTTGGAATTCCGGTCGAAATAAGTGGTTCTTCCAAATCGAAACCGCTTGCTGTGTCTGATTGCCATCCACGACCCAGAAGTTCTGACCATGATCCGTCCAGTGCATTTGTTGGAGTCCCGTGGAGCGAGTCTGGTGTTACGATAGATCTATTCACGTCCAAGTCGCAATCTCCAGGTGACCACCAGAAGTCGACACTTTCGTCCGACACTGTTGGCAGTGTGTTGGAAGCGGTTGCGGTCGTGCAGTCTGAGCGCGACGTGTCCGAGTCAGCGGTTGCGAGTGGAAACGTGGACATCATATTGTTGGTGATAAAAGTCGGATCAGACGTGATCAAAGAGGGTATATCATCCGGAATTCCAGCACTGCAAGACGTAGGCAAGATGAGAGAATGAGGGGTTCTTGTTGCTTCGTCCTCTTTCGGCTTGCCTTCCTTTGGCTTCCTAGTTTTCGGTCTTCCTGAACGCAAGGGAGGGCTGTAAACACATTTCTCACCAGCTTCCTTACAGCGGCGGCATGGCTTGTCGTGTTGGGCTCCACTGCGTGTGCACCGCTGCTTTCGCCTGTGACATCGGTCACACGATTGTCGAAGAGGGGAGCTGTTATCGAATAGGAGCATGGTCATTTGAGCCTGTGTTGGTTGCTTTCCTACTCTAAAGTCGTATACAAATCTTTCTTCGCAGTCAGTACTTTGGAGATCTGCTATTACGGATTAATGTGCATTATTCCGTCTCAGCAAGAAGTAAATCGCTGCCATAACCCATAATTATCAAACGCTCGGATCACTCGTGGAGACAGTGTATGGCAGGGGTGCGAATATTCCGAGATGACCTGCCTTGTCGAACCATTCGCCACTAGTCGTTGCCACTGTCCTTGAGCTAACGCTGATACTTTACTTCGCAGTCCACCGGCAAACTTTAGTCGGTATTCCGTACTCTTCTTTCTCCGGCAGCCCGCTTGCGGGTCATACAAATATGGGGGCCGCCCGGATCATGTCAGGAATCAGGCATTGTAGCTCCCAGGGGGCTTGACATCAGGCCACTGCGTAACTCAGCCACACTTCGCTCTCTAGGCACATTCGCCCCCAAAATTGGAAGGGCCGGTGATGATCCTACCGGAATTTCTTAGTAGTGCGTAAAATGCTGTTACTGACCTCGTATACCAATGACTTCTTTAGTATAATATTTGAAAACCAGTGCGGGACACCGAACCTCCCGTAGCCTAGTGACAGGTCCTTAATTCTCAAAAAAAAAAAAAAAAAAAAAAACCACTATGAAGGCAATGTTAAATCCCCTAACTGTGATCTATCCACTCTTGAAACACCTTCAAACTTCTAGAATGACATTTTATTGTTATTGACATCGCAACCTATGTATAATGAAATATAGCCTCACATAAATGAGAAATAAACAAGAAATAACGTAAATAACGAGTGGATTGACGGACAGGATGTTGCAAAAAAAAAAATCTTAAGTGACTATTGATGTTGTAGTTTAGTTGCTAGAATCATCCCACCAAGGATTGGGTGAACCTTCTCCCTAAGCCGTAGATTTCACAAGGCCGAGGCTACCCCTTTGCAAGCTGGGTACCATTCCATTGATAGAGTCTGTGCCAAAGCTAGCAATGTTGATTGTGTCTTCAGTGCGCATCATTTGTCGTGCGCGGATGTGGCCAACCACCTTTTGCTCTTCAGGAGATAGGTCGACTTGGAATTCTTTCTTTGTAACATCCTTGCCCATCTTCTCTAGGGTGCTGTTGCGATCTTCTGGTGTTACAGGTGTGAAGGCGTTACTGCAGAACTCAAGTGTCTCGTTGAGTTCCTCTTGCGTCAGTTTATTGCTTACGTCCGCAGTGCCTTGAATGACTAGAGATCGAAAGCATTAGAATCGTTTTCATGTAATTCAAGAATACGAATGGTAAATGCAAGGTGCAAAAACCAGAGGACAAGGAAATATAATCTCACCTGGCCGGAAAAATGCAAATGCGCGGTCAAAGTTGTCCTCGTCAAAGTCGCTAAGCACGGGGGCATTCTGACTGCGAATCTGCTTGTATGCACTCAGAACGACCAGCAAGAATCTAGTGTAGCTGTCCGCGATTTTTTTGGAATGCCAGTCGGCCGCAGCTTCTTCGGTACACTGCCCCTTGATGGATGCTGAGATTGTAGTTGCAGCGGAAAGACCACCCACGAGAGCCAAGTGAACCCCAGAAGAAAAGTATGGGTCAATGAAGCAGCCAGCGTCGCCAACAATCCGGGCACCGGGAATAGCGTACCCAGAAGCACTGTAGGAGTAGTCGGATGCAGACTTGATGTTGGAAGTCAGTTCACCCTCTCCCAAGAGCTCTGTGATATCAGGAGCCAGTTGTTTGAGACAGTCTAGATAAAACGTCTTTGAATCTGGAGAACCCGATTGTACTTTACGATCGGTTGACATTTGTTGGTTCATCACTATTCCAACTGATGTTGTACCATTGTGAAGGGGAATGGCCCATGCCCACCCGCTTTCATCTATCTCACTATTAACAAAGGGTCCTCCAATGAATTGAAGTTAAATATGAACGATTAACTAACCTTGTAAGGCTTCAAAGAACGGGGAGTTTGCTCTTGGTGTTCCCGCAGCGTAAGTACCACAGCCTTTCCAATAGCCCCAATTGGCTACATTTTTTAGACCTTGGTTGTAGCGGCGGTTTTTCAAGTATTTGGTGCTGAGCAAGCCTACACGGCCACTAGCATCGACGACGAAGTCGAATTTGATTTCTCCAGTAGTTCCATCTTCCTTGCGTATCCATGTCGCAGAAATCGGGCGACCAGGGTATTCATGGGGTAATTCAACAGGGCCCTTGTAGGGGACATCTTCAAATTTGATGGCCTTGATCTGAACACCATCAAAAGTCTTTGCACCGGAATTAGCCGCATGTTTAAACATGAGGTGATCGGCTTCAGAACGAATGACGTTCCAAGCATAGTTCTCAGGACCACCAGCTGCAAGGAAATCGGTATCTTGAAACAAGAGTTAGTAAATCTTAGTGAAATTCAATAGGTATCATGTTATACGAACATCCTGGTCGCTTTTTAGGGTTCAACTTGAAAGCTGCTCCAACCTAAACAAATCATTGATGTCAGAGACAGATTCTAAAATGTCATAACATCCTTAGAGACTTTTTTAACTAGATTACCTTTTTGGTAAAGCCATAGTTATCGAAGACAGAATCTAGATCGACTATCCTCAAAAGATGACGCATGGAAGCCAACATGCTCTCACCGATGTGGTATCTGAAATATATGTTAGCCATTGGATCTTACTTTAATATGATTGTCATGATTATAGGGGCAAAGTACCTCGGAAATTTATCACCTTCGAGTACCACAGTGTCGATGCCCTCTCGAGCCAGTGCTGAGGCTGCGAAAGACCCCCCAGGGCCACCTCCAATGACTAGTACTGTACACTTCTCCGGAATCTCCATACTTGTTGTCTATAGTCTGAAGCTTTTTGTGCCGACACGAAATTTGATAAATCAAAAGTGAATCAAGTGCTAAACAGTAATGGTGTTTGTAGGAACAAGAAGGGAACCACCATCGGTCAGATAAGAGAGAGCTTGATTCACGTAACGGGGCAGAATAGCTCTATAAGCGTAGCAAGTAGCTTAGAAACAAAGCTTGTCAGGCATAACAGAGCTAGTATTGTCAGGTAATTTCGGCTGGTTCTTTAATACCGATACCTCCGCCTTCTAGAAATTCTCCTACAGAGGTGATCCGTCAAACCAAATGATGACCAGCGGAGTCAGCAAGGATCAATTAATAATAATCATCTTCATGCATTAGCGCATGTTTATCGTCTTAGCCACGTTTTTTCGGCACGTTTTGACAAACATCCCTAGATTGGCCCCATTATTCACATCATCCTAATAAAATTCGTGGTGGTAGGATTTGAAATATAAGCCGCTGACAGACAATTTTATCTACACGTACATTCACGCCGTTGATTTACTTGTGTGTTTGTTGTTCCGTTCTCTCTTGTCGTCAAACACTTGCTACTCTACTGTTTAGTTGAGTGTACATTATATTAAAGGATGCCTTCGAAGAAAGCGAACACGGCCGCGGCCTCTCTTCCCAAGTATTCTCCTCCTACTTCTGGGATCCTATCATATCTGCCCTCGTCATGGGTGCCGTATGCCGAGTTGATTCGTCTGGAAAAGCCGCATGGCATCTACATGATATGGTATCCCTATATTATGGGCCTTCTTTACTCGGCTCGAATTTCGGAAAATACTTTGTCTCCAGAGCTACTGTGCAGACGTGCTTTGGATCTGAGTATATGGACTTTCATTCTTCGCAGCACTGGCTGTGCTTGGAACGATAACGTTGACCAAGACTATGACCGGAAGACTGCCCGTTGTCGCAACAGGCCAATTGCACGTGGAGCCATTTCAACGGTGCAAGGCCATATCTATGTTGCCGCACTTACAGCGCTTGGTTTTGTTTCTATTCAGCACCTTCCTATCGAGTGTACCTTCGACGCATGTGCCATTCTTTTTCTAGCCGCGATATACCCATTTGGCAAGCGATTTACGCATTTCGCCCAGGTCCCTCTCGGCGCCACCCTATCTGGGGCCATTGTAATGGCGCAGCATTCGGTTGGCATTGACCCTCTATCGGACGAAAACTTGCGTCCAACTGCATGCCTAGTGGCATCTATTATACTGCTTGTCATGTTCTACGATGTGGTCTACGCGCGACAAGACACCATCGACGACTTGAAGTCGGGTGTCAAAGGAATGGCAGTCCTCTTTCGCAATTGGATCAAGACTCTTCTCTTCTCTCTCGTCTCTGGCATTGCTGCATTGCTCTTCCTCGCCGGCGAATTTACTAATATGAGCCGGGCTTTCTTGTACTCTTCAGTTGGGGGCACAGCCCTCAGTCTTCTAACCATGATCATTGTCATCAACACACCCCAGGTGGCACAATACGCCGGAAAGTTTTATGTCCTCGCCATTGGCTGTTTACTCGGCGGATTTGCAGTAGAGTCTTACGGCAGATATGAGGCTATTTTCAACTGGTGAATAATACGAGACGGTAGGAGGGGGTTAGTTGGGGAACGTGATATCCGGTCTATATGGGTTGTGTCCTTATGTGGAACGAGAAGCGACACTGTTCAATGTGATTCCCTAGTTGCATCGGCGTATTTTTCTTGATATTTTTATGATAAGCTACTCTGTACTGTGTTCTGAGCTAGGCCGGTATAGAACATGGTTTTTTGAATAAACACGATATACGAATTAGGCTTAACTATTAAATATTTATTTTCGCTAGTATGTATCTTTCAGTAGACGATAGGAAAAAATTACCTATCACTCGGCCCAGGAGGATTACATGACAATCTATCTGCTGACTCGGAGTGATTCTAGCATATGCTTTTGGAATCAATCTTCGGCGTTTTTTGCGCTCCACTGCGGAGTATGTACGTACTACGTACTGCTGTCTTAATAATGATTCCTATTTTCTATTTTAGTCAAACTTCCACGCTAGAAAAGGAGAAACGGTTCTACGTAATACCCTAATGATAGGCGTAAAATCCCCGCTTGGCTTCGGTTTCGGGGTCTAGATCAACGTCGGAGGCTTGAGGTTGTTCCGTTTCCGTGTTTGTCCGCGGCTCATGATTATCCCCTGATGTAATTAATTCCAAGCCCACTAGATAAGATGTACGAGTATGTAATCTGTATAATTCCAAAACAACGCTATGTAATAATAATGGTGTCCAAATAAGCCGATACAAACAACCAAAAAAAAAAACAAAAACAGAAATGAAATGAAATATCATAGACACTGACACTATATCTGTCTGTCTAACATGTCGAATAGAAAATTGTACCCTGGTAATACCCAGTTATCCCATTCGGCAGAGCCTGGGGACATCGCCAAATCATGTATATGCTTGGCTCCAGGGACTGCGATAAAGCCGTGGTGGATTCCATGCTCTTTGAGAGACTCAGCAAAATTGACTGCAGTGTGGAATGGAACGATCTCGTCACGATCACCAATGATGAAGAAGGTCGGAGTGTGATAGTTTCCAGCCTTCACCTGAGTAAGCGGGCTAATGGCTGCCACTTTTTGACAGTCGGGTGCTTCCAAAGAATTCCCATGGGCCGGAATACCATCCAGAAGCAAGGCTACTCCATTTTTCTCTTGAACAAGGGCTAGTACAAGCTCCGAACGAGGGTCACCGGGCTTGATCCAACCAAGACCGGTGTTGTCCGTGCTGCTAAAGGAATGACCTGTAGCCTGTAGTTTTATCAGCATTGGAGCACAAAAAGTCATTCGCTTGGACTTAAAGCCCAAGACGTACCGTTGTTGTCTCGAGCTGCTGGCTAATCTCAGTCATTGACATTGTCCGGGATGGGTATTCCTTTCCCATTCGCAAGGAATCATCTATCCGCCGATTAGTATCAGAATTTCAAATCCTAAATATACATAGAAAGGGTTATGTTCCATACCAGAAGTATCATAGAAAGTGGGACAGTAGAAAGCTAAGATTGCCAGAGGAGGAGGGAGGCCTGCTGCGATAGTTGTCCATGCAAGTGTCATTGCAAGGTGTCCTCCAGTTGACCACCCAACAATTACAATTTTGGATGGATCGACAACAACACCCTTTCCTGATAGCAATCCTGGAAGGTTTTGAATAGCCCATGCATATGCATCTCTCGCATCAGCAATTGCACCATCAATCACGTTGACCTGAGGACAAAGCCTATAATCAAAACTTATGGGCAATATTCCATTAGCAAGAAGGAATTGAGTTTGAACTGGCCGTACAGCCTTTCTTGAAAGAGTCATGTAGCCCCCGCCGTGGAACAATAAAGCTATCACATCGGAGTCAGTCATACCCTGGCCCCGAAGGCAATTTCGGAGCATGCCACGTACCTATTGGCATAGTTTGTGACGGTGGCTCAAGTGGCACAAAGATGTCTGCCGGAATCTCGACGCCATCTATCTTTTTGTATGTGACTGTTTCAACTCGGTGGCGCGTACTTCCTCGCGGCTTTTGTCGAGTGCCATTGACAGCATCGAGTGCGTACACATCGAGCTTTCCATGCAAGTACTTGCTCTCCGAGTCTTTAACTGTAATATTCGTCCAGCCTCCACTTTCATCGTCAGTGGATGACAGAGGTGTTGCAGCCCCTGGAAGTGAAACATCATCATTTGTCATATTTTCCTCGGAAGAAGCTGTAAGCTTCAGAAGTGTATTAACGTCGCTTGTCATTAGCGCGTCTGAGGAAATGTCGATATTAAACGTGTCTTTCAGTTCATCTGCAAGGGCCATTACCGACAAGGAGTCCAAGCCTAGGCTGCTGAAACTCTCGTCGTCGTGAAGCTCCGTGGTAGAAATTCCAGTATATCCGGAAATCAATTCTTTAAGTTGCATGCGCTGAGCATTATGATTTGCTTTTGTATTTTCCATGGAGGTCGAAGAAGAAATTGTAGGAATAGTTGGCTCTCTGCGTGAACTGACCTCTACTGATGTCATTCTGCTGGGCACCTGGCGTGTCTCGCCAATAGAGCGCTCATCTGTATTGACCCCTTTCAGCAGTCTTGCAAGGCTTTTAACGCGAACCTTTGAAAAAACAACACCGGAACCCAGTGCAACCAGCTTTTTCTGCTCAGAGAAGACAAAAACATCACCGCTTGCCTGGTTCTCATCCTCCATTGAAAATATCGCGTAGACAGTCCATTTCCTTTGTTTTCGAAAGTCGCAGGGCTGGATAGTGATCTTTTCGACCGATGCAGCCACAAATGCTTCATCGGCGGTAGTACCTCCGCTTGTGTTAATAAGGAGACCGACAGCCTGGAAAAATGTGTCGATTGATGCAGCATCCATAAAGTGGCTAACTGAACTCTCACTATTGTCGAAGGCGGTATCTGGGACCTCTATGTCTGCCACGGCTTGGTTACGCCCGAGTGTAATGGAAGATATGCCTTGTAAAATATCATTGTACTCAACAATTCTTGAAAACAAGGAATATGCAGTGCGAGTCATGAATCTTTCGGCGGTTGGATCACTCCTAATGGCATCAATACGATCGGATATCAAAATCTCATATAAGCGAAAGTCGGGCTCATTCGTGTCTAACTCCCCTTCGGCGTGTTTAACCTCGCTTGATTGTTTGCTTGCCCCCTTGGAGCTGCGCACTGAGAATTTCCAAGAGCCGCGATTGCTTTTCTCGCTCAGGGTGAGCCGAACATCACGGTCATTGCTACACCCGAGACCACTGTGAAAAACCAGATTTTGGAAACCAATTGTCTTTCTATTAAATTTGAACCCGTTGAGCTCAGCACACATCACGGCCATTTCCATGTACATTGATACTGGGCATAGCGGTTGTTGGAGAACAGCATGCCCGCTGACTATTCTCGTATATCTCTGCGTACTAGTGTTGATCTGGAATTGATGGTTGTTGCTGTCCGCTGGGCCGATGTAGACTGCAAGTTTGGGTGGACTATGTAGAGAATTTCTCTTCTCCGAAGACATTGTTATAGACTGGGAATTTATTGCTTCGGATGCTCGATCAATGTGCGCGAGCCAATGGCGTGGTCCTTTGAATTGATATGGAGGGAGCCAAACATGCTGAAAAGCCGAGTGATCCACAGACAAGAATCCCCACCAAGAGGCAGAAATACTGTTCTGGAAGAGGGACGCTGCCGCATTCGATATTGCAGTAGGAGATTCTTTCACGTGTTGGAAGTGGTGTTCCTGTGGGCGGGCGAGAGCCTTCTTTGTCATGGTTATAATAGGGGTGTTCCATCCTGCTTCTACCCAGACGCAAGGCCCCAATCGTTCTTCAAGACGTCTAACAGCATTGACGAAATAAACAGGGCATCTAGTGTGTTTGACCAAATACTCGGGTTTTATTTCCTCCACAGGGAATTCGGTACACGTTTCAAGAGGGATAACCGGTGATTTGAAAGCCAGGGTCTGAGCGTACTGTGCAAGATGAGGGAGCAGGGGCTCAGTAAATGTCGAATGGAAGCCATGGCTGACATCGAGTAGTTGGCTACGCAAGCCATGGAATTGGGGGTCCTGCTGTAGGACTGTCTGGACCATGAAAATTGAAGCTTTCGTTCCAACAACGATGTGGCTATTGAAACTATTGTAGCACGCAATTTCAAGACTCTCAACCGAGGAGTCAGCCGCAACGATTTTCAACACACGTTGAACTTTTTCAATATCAGCATGCACTGCTAACATTGTGCCGGTTTCGCGTCCCCAGGTTGTTTGCATCAAGGACGCCCTTTTAGCGACCAAATCCAGGCCTTGCTCCAAAGAAAGAACACCAGATACTGTTAATGCTGTCAGCTCGCCAAAGCTATGCCCTAGTACAGCATCTACTTGAAGTCCGCTATCCAACCAGCATTGAGCACAACTGTACTGAACCGCAAATGTTCCGGTCTGTAACACAACCACATCAGAAACAGGCTTAACTTGGTAAATTGCAGGAGTGATGGCAGGATAGCCGTTTCTCTGCAGGATTGAGTTGCAACGTTCTATATGTTCTCGAAATTTGGGATACGTCTCGCACATGAGAGGATCCAAGCCAATATTTGTCTTGGCCTGGCCCGAAAATGTCAATACGACTCCTTTACGAGTCACGGGAGGGACTGGTGTATTGGTTATGCCCGACCGTAATTGTTGCGCAAGATCAGGGAGATCATACGCTGTTGTGCTCCAGCGAATTTTATGATGCTTCCGACGCTCGCTAAGAGTGAATGAAATATCGGCGAGGTTAAGACTTCCTCCATATTTTTGAATATATGATGCCAAAGCATCAGCGTATGCTTCCAAGCTTTCTTGCGAATGTGCGCTTAGCATCACTGGGTAGGGCGTTGTATTTTTCGGTCTATGCTGTTGCTTCACAGTCCATTCAGAGCAGACCAGTGCTGAATTGCTTCCAGACGCCCCATATCCATTAACGCAAGCTATCCGATAACTCACCTCCCATGGAAGAAGTGTACTTGCAATTCGCATGTTCGACGGCTCCAGTGGTGGAATTTTGTGGTTCAATTGCTTGAATCCCACCTGCGGCGGAATCGATCGATGTGAGAACATTGTTAGAACCTTGAGCAAACTTGCAACGCCAGCAGCAGTTTCGCTATGACCAACATTTCCTTTCAAAGATCCGACGGTCAACACATCCGACCTATGAGCACCCCCGAAAACTTCTCGAATGCTATCGATCTCGATAGGATCTCCTACTTGGGTGCCAGTTCCATGGGCTTCCACGTACGTGACCTTCTCGGACGCGATGCCTGCCTTTCGGAGGACCTGGCGATACAACGCCTTTTGAGCCTTGTCATGGGGTACTGTTATTCCAGGAGATAAGCCCCCTTGGTTTGTGGCCGTGGCGGGGATAACACCCAGAATGTGATCATGGTTTTTGATCGCTTCGCGGAGTGACTTCAACACAACTAGCCCAACACCATCTCCCCTGCAGTATCCATCTGCCGACTCGTCAAACGGTTTGCACTGGCCAGATTTACTCAAAAAGCTTGCTTTCCCAAGATCCATATAATTCTGGATGCCGGTAATTAAGTTAACTCCTCCGGCCAATGCCATGGGACAGTCACCAGCTTGTATAGCACGACAGGCATGGTGGATGGCTACGAGTGAGGCTGAACAGGCTGTGTCGATTACTTCCGAGGGGCCGGTCCAGCCGAAATGATAGCTAATTTTCCCAGAAAGAAAGGCGCGAATAGTTCCAGTTGCTGTGAAGGCGGAGGGCGCATAAGCTGCTGTGTTTTCAAGGTATTCGGTATAGCTTGCTCCAATGAAGCATCCAATAGGATCTCCATCTTCTCGGTGGTGATGTCGAAGATACCCACTTGCATCCATGGCTTCGAAGGCGGTTAATAATAGGAGGCGTTGTTGTGGGTCCATGTAAATGGCTTCCTTGGGACTTATTCCAAAGAATGTGTGGTCGAATTCCTCAATATTATCAATAAAATTTCCCATCCATTCTCGACTATTAACCCAGTTGCGGTCTTGCGAGGCTCGGAATGACTCTTGAATTTTAACGCGACTTTCACGTAGCTTTTCTGCCCTTGATTCACCTCTAGATAAAAGCTCCCACAACTCATCCAAGGTACTAGCCCCTGGTAAGCGGCAGGCAGCTCCTACTAAAGCAATCGAGTCAAGTGGCAAATCTTCTTGGGAGCTGGAGTGGATGCCACCGGTAGCACCATTAGATTTTCTAATAGCCGAATATGTATCTATCTTGGTGATATCGAGATTATTCTTTTGGAATGCCGATAATGGCAGGAAATCACCTACACCGATCATCGCAATTTTGTGAGACCGGCGATTGCTATGTCGAAGGTCGGCAGCAAGTTGCGTCATAACAGTGTTCCAATCACAGCAGGTTGTGAGCACCGTGCTTATGATTTCAGCTGTGAGAGACCCGCTATTTATTTGTTTCCCCGTTCGGTTCGATCGAACCGGAACTTTCAAATATGTGCTATCCGGAATCCGTAGCTCCGCCGAGTTATTGCAGAAATTTATGAGTTCCTCCGCTAGCGATTGATTTTGTGGATTGTGGATGTTGCTCTGAAGGTGCATCATCTTCACGGGTAGACCCAACCTCGTGATATATGATTTAACGTCGGGGATCATAGATGCATGAGCTGTTATGCTGATGCTTTGAGTATCTGATATTGCGGATACGTAAGACTATGTTGAATTCTTAGTATTTCTCGTCACTACAAACAACATGGGTATTTATTTCCTTACCTGTGGAAAGGCTTTTATGATTTCATCTGCTTCTGTTCCCTTCCTCAGGCGAACTGCCATTGTTGTTGAGCACGGGTCTGAGGGGTCACATCCAATTTCTCCAACGGCTGCAATGCCAAGGGTAATTCGTATTGCAGTAACTGCATTATTGATCAGATCGGTCTCGTTTTCTGAAGTTGCCACCACCAGAGCTGCCATAAGGCCGATACAATAACCCTGCACGCCACCTTCAATTCCACGTAGTAAATCCAAGTGCCGGATCCCCGAAGCTTGGAGATACTCGTAATATTGAACTATGTGCAAGGCTGTCAAGAGTGGTAAGGTCACTATTCCGGATCTCGTCTGTTCTAACTCGGTTGTCTCGCCAGAGTGTATCCATTTCGATAATATGTTTGTATATGGCTTTCCTTGTTTCAGAGCAGCAATTTCGGGTCGAATATTTGTGAATATTTCCCATGTCTTTGGAAGATTGAGAAGAGCATCTCGAAGCGGGCTGAGAGTATCATGTTGGTGTAAACTCGCATGGATTCGGTCCAAGTGTTCTCTCTTAGGAGCAACACTTTGCGGAGAGAAGACGATCGCTGAGATATCGGACATCTTCACCTTCGCGAACCGTTGACTTTTTTGGTAGTTAATGTCAGTGTGTGGTGGGTGATTTTAAAAAAGTCTTCATCATTTGGGTCAAGAAGAAGAGAATTACCGGTTTACTTACAACAAACTCATGAGATCTTAGAGCAGTCCACTACTCCGTACTGTCATCATTCCTTACGGTATAACGACTTGGTACATTAATACTATGTACAATACCGTCCGGCCCCTCCAATCTCGTACCAGGTATGTTACAACTTACAAGACGATCCTCTTGGTGCAAGTCGGGCTATTATACGCATCAGATCGGATTTCTAGCGTCCCCGCCATGTGGACGATCCGCTATTAATTACGCACTTTGTATCGCGAGGCACGCTAGTTAATCCATGTCGGGGCAAAAAAGCACATGTGTTTAGCGTTGCGGAGCGTTTAGGGTTATTGGTGTCACCATGTCAGCACTACGTCGGCGTCATTTTTTTTTTCGGGCCTTTTTACAATGGCAGTGCCACGACATGTCATTTAGTCAATAAGATAAGCATAAAAATAACACACAAAATAGATTCAGAAAGATAACAGATAAAGCAAGTGTCAAATAATATCGACTTCTACAAGCACGCTCCCCACTTAGTTGAGGTAGCCCGCTTTCTTCCAGTAGTGCACATATCCACTCACCGTTGCATCATTTACAGCAGTGAGGCTACGCAAGCTTCTGGATATTCGACGAGCGCTGTCAGTGCCCATAATCACCGTTCCACATGATGCCGTGCGGAAATAAAATTTGAAGAAATGGTGGAGCTTTTTCGCCGGATACGCTTCGGAGTCTTTGTCGTCAACCGAGGCCAGCTTGTCAAGCCACTGGTCAAAAGGAAGCGACTTGTGAATGTTTAGCTCCTTTCCTAGCGTTTGCACTATATCGCTCCAGGCCTGTCTAACTGGGTTCTCAACATGAGCAAAAAGGCTCGGGTTTTTCGGAGTGAGAAGGATCTCCGAGACAGCCGCAGCAGCGTCTTCCACAGGGATCCAAGAGGCGGTCTAAGAGCTAGTTAGCAAAAATCGAATGTAACAGGAAATGGGCGTAATACTCCATGTAGTTCAGGCATGATACCCAAACTCTGAGACGTTTTCACAAGCATAGGAATCTGCTCGTTGGTGTTCCATGCACCAGTATTCTTTGAACCAGCCAACTGTCCGCATCTAACAATAGAGAACTCCAACTTATCGGCATGCAGCCGTTCTGCTTCTTCTAGAATCTTTTCACAGACCAACTTTGCATCAGCGTAGCCAATCCCACAAGCAGCCTCGCCCACTTCAAGGGAGGCCTCTGGGATGATCTGGCCTGGACTGGCGAGCCCGAGGTTTGCGAGGGCTGCAATTGATGATATAAACACAAATCTCGTTTTTTGGCGCGGTACCACAGCGTTTCTCGACAACCCCAGTCGCAGAAGGTTGTTCAAGAAGTCAAACTGGTAGGTGAAAGATGATAGACGCATGTGGAAATTCATGGGCCAAGCTGCATGAAGGACGTGAGTTACAGACTCTGCCAATTTCGTGTAAATCTGTTCAGGCAATCCGAGGTCTTCCTTAGTTGGGTCGGATTCCTGAATAGTGATCTTTGCCCATTGTTTGTCTGATAGCTTAATCCCTCGAGACTCAAGACCGGATTTGTGGTCTTGGCCCGTTGTGGTGCTACCACTTGCACCCTTTCTTAATAGGCAAATGACCTTTACGACTTCATCAGAGCTCGCTAGTTCTGCAAGGACATGGGATCCAAGGCTACCAGAAGAGCCAGTCAGGAGAACCACGGCTCCTGGAGTGAGCTGCGCATGGTTTACAACAATTTCCCTTGAGGAATACTGCTGAGTAAGGCGTTCTATCTCCTTGCTTGGAGAGTCATTTGAAGCAGCAGCAGAGCTTGGGTCTCGTAGCACACTTGCGATGGCTCTAATCGATGGGTTCACGTAGATGAAATCCCGTCCAATGATTTCAGAGGGGGTTCTTGAGGCAGCAGATAGAAGCATTCGCCTAAGAATAGTGCCTTGCAAAGAATCCAATCCGAGATCGAACAAGTTTGTTTCGATACTCCAATTGCTGTCCTTGACCTGGAGATTCAGGCGTGTCTGGATCAACTCCTTCAGACTTTTCTCCAGATTGTTGTAGTCTAATGGGGCAGCCGGAATAGCACTCTGGTCTGCATTTTCGTAAACCTGGCCGATTTCTTTCTCTAGCAGTTGGTAGACTTCTTTACGTGCAATGGACCCTTTGTCGGTTCGCGGAACCACAACACCGGGCGGCACAATTATTATGGAGCTTGGTGAATATATTCTTGCAGTAGAGTCCATTCGCTCATTAGCTTGGACAATACTAGGCCAGATCTTATTCTTCAATTCTTCCTTTTCCGATTCGCCAGAGATTGGTTCAAGCGGCTCCACAATCACACCGATTTCGAATCGATCAGCTCCAAAGACAATGGCGGACTTGACCAACCCTGACTGGGTCAATCCTGTTTCTAGAAGCAGTGGATTCACTTTCTCTCCTGTAGCAAGGACAATCACGTCGTCATCCCGACCAACAGCAGCAAAGTCGGTTTCTGGAAACTCCTCGTTCCGGATAAGCTGATCGGCGATCTCGAATGGCTTGGAGGCACCGAAGGGAAATACAGTCAGACGGAATCTTCGTTCGCCGTTATATGGGTCAAGCTCAGCAATTTCAAAGTGCATGTCTGTGCGAAGTCTGAAGTATTTCCAGTCATAGTTATCCTTCGGAGCAAAGGTTTTCGTTAAAGGGCCTGTCTCGGTCGTTCCGTAGAGGTTCAAGAGCTTCACGCCGCTCGTGGTGAGAGCTTTTCCAGTGCCAGCACTTAAGGCACTACCGCCTGTTGCAACGAAGTCCAACTTTGCCAAGGCTGTGGTTCCTTCACCGTTTGGAAGAGAAACGATGTCCTCAAGCAGGAATGGCACTGTCATCATACCGGCCGCGTTGCTTGATTCCATCAGTTGCACAATATGCTGAGCATTGGCAAAGCGGTCGGGCGATGGGAAGCACACCGTTTTCCCAATTGACATGGACAATCCGGGTGCAAGTAGACCAAAGCCGTGGAAGAGCGGGAGTGTGGAGATGTTGACCCCCTGTGCCTCTTCCTCGGTGTCAAACGCGCCGTGGCTAACAGCAAATACAAGCTGCCGATGAGTCAAGGCAATTGGTTTAGGCAGTCCCGTAGTGCCAGATGAATGCATCAAGAGAATGTCTTGATCTACATCCTCTGGATAGATTGTGAGGTTGTCCACAGGTGCGGAATCGTCGTTAGTGTACAAAGCAGAGTATGGGCGGCCAACATGGAATTGCATAACTGCCTTTGCTTTGCTGAACCCAGGATGTTCGCTGACCCGCTGTGAGACAACAATGCCTGCTGCTTGGGTGGTCTTGACAAGGTGGAAAATGGCCTCGGGGCTGAGACGAGCCGACAGGACCAAAGGCTGCCATAGTTAGAACCAGGCTTAACACTAAACTATGAGAGATAACGAACTGGGATTCCAAGCGATATCAACGCAAATTGGTGGATCAGAAGACCCAGATCACTCTCCATGAGGAGGGCGACAGGCGTCCGTTTAGTATCGCCATTTTCGGAAACTGTTGCTGGAGGTAGCTTGATCGTCTCTGTAATCCACTGCGCACATCGGGTGATGGCTGCTTTGAACTGCCTGCACGTCACTTTTACAAAGGAGTCATCCGGCTGCGCTTGAATGCAAAACACGTGGTCTTTGTTTCGAATTGAGTTGAAGTCAATCAACTCGGGGAGAGATCGAACATGCTGGTCCTTTTTGTCCGGCGAAAAGAAATCAACTTTTGCCCTAACAAAAGGCCGCAAGCTGGATGCCATTTTCTTCGATCTCTGACAGTAGAACAATGACAACGTGAACTATACAATTTACAACGATGGGACCACGCTGGTAGAAGTTGGGATTATGAGCATAAGACACCAGCTTTACTCGCTTGTCCGCCTGATGTAAGAGATCGTTTCCCAAAGGACAAAAACTGGGGCAATAATGCCAGCCCGCAGGAATCGTTAACCGCTTTCCCTAAAGTTTAGCGCGTATTTCGAATACCATGCGTTAAAATGGGGCGGCATGGTTCCTCGTACGTACTACCAATAGAGTTGACATCCGAACATGTAGTCAATATACGCGGGTATCTGGGGCGGTCGGCGTGATTCTTTGTAAAATACTTAATACATCGGTATCGGTGACTTTCAAGCCCCAAGCGGCGGGTTCGCAGTGAGCAAGCCACAATAATTGCTGACGGCTCTAATTAAACTCCTTGACACCAGGGCCCCGCTAACCTTGGCCACGCCAAAACCTTATCCAGAATTATTTTTAGTTTTCGGTCCTTTACGCCATTCGCGAGTTTCACGGAGTAATTAATTCGTATGCTATTGGTAGTGCTCCGTATCCACCTCACGGATTACAGCCGGAGGATCGGCGATGATTGATACGTATCCGACCCTTGGCTAAATCTCCGAACAACCCGAAGTTCAAGATAAATGCAGGGGAAGAAGTGTGTATCGTATAACACGTGGAGTACTGAATACTCCAAGTGCATACCCATAATTTACAGTACCGTATTCCCGATGGCGGCTATGCGTGTAAGCCGCAACTTATACCCTTTGTAGAATGTGCTGCGATGTATAAGCTGAGACAATTATAATAATAATTACGAATACATACACTCACGTTTGGGCAATGGGAAGGGTATTATTCGAGGCTTATGAGGCGTCGTTTCGGGGTTGCGTAGTACCCATGTAATCCTAATTAACATGTTGAACATATCACGTTGATGTTCTTGAACGGATTGGAGCGCACATAGGTAGAATACACGTGCAATTCGTCAACTTTAAAGTTGGTATTCACATCAATAGGCGATGTTGATGTACACGTAGTCGAAATGTTAATTGGGCAAATTTATGGACATTGAATTGAGAAAAGTGTTTGGGTGCAGTGACAGCATTGTTTAAATATATATACATATAGTCGGTCCAAGTATGTGATTGACATGCAAATTGACTAATTGATCACTCACATAGAGGATACCAGACTAGCTTTGAATAAAAATTCTCCTCCCATCAATGGATAGATATAATAGCAACACTGCTCATGTACGCAGCACTTGGCTTGAGTCTTGGGACGTCCGATCAAATGTAGAATCAATCACAAACAACATTTAAATGCCCCATACTTCCAATGTTGACGTCATGATCTAACCATATACAGCACTAGCGGCGTCTAAAATGCATAATATGGTCTGTGGTTGGCTGGGAAGGTAAATACCTTTCACGGAATTTCTCCACTCACCCCTGTGGCTCAGCCAACCACATCAGGGTCGCTATCAGGCTAGAGCAAAAGCAGAAAAGCTGCATGTCGCTTCTTTGGAGGACAAGGACCAATAAGAGGTGTTCTGGTGGATAATGTTTTCAGCGACGCAATTATTGACGATTATTTCTCCGCGGTGTCGCGGAAGCAGTTCTATCTTGATCGCAGTCAAATAGTAACATGGATGCCGCCACGTCGCACCCCAGCGGCAATGCTGACAATAAGCCCAAGACTGTTGCATCCGTAGCTTGCTCTCTGTGCTATCGGAAAAACGCAAGTGTGACAGGAAGTGGCCGTCCTGTGGTCGATGTGTGAAGTACGCACAAGCCTTAAACCCCACAATAATCCATACTGCTGACATGTACCACAATAGAAGTAGAAGCAGATGTTCTTATGAGGATGTTCCTCACGAAAGATTGGGTTTCATGCCAGCTGGCGGGCTATTGAATGGTCTAGCAGGCGCCGGAGGTCTGGATGCCCTCATAACACCCCAGACTTTACAAGATCTGGAAATCAGCCCTTTGCATGTGGTTAGAAATTACTCTCGTACTGTTGACAAGTGGCTACCTATCATAACACTCCCCCGCTTGACAGACCGTCTAGAGGCAGTGCATCGGGACAAGCCGATCGCTCTGCGGGTGAATACTGCTGCACTGCTGATGGCCATGCAACTAGCAATGCAGCCATCGGCGGGTGAAGGCAGCACGAGAAATCCCGGGGCTCAAAACAGACTTTATGCACAGTGCCAATTGAACTTCGCTGTGTTGCAGGCGTTTAAGCAGAGTGCTCTTGAAACGAGGCAGTGCGGAGTCTTACTCGCAGTTTACCAACTGGGAGCTGGATTGATATCAGACGCTTATGTAACATTATCTACGACTGCAGGCATTGTTCGCGTCAACCAGTTACCTTTATCTCCTCTTGATGTCTCTTACAAAGAAAACGACAATGAATCAAAAAGAATATGGTGGGGTGTATTCTTACTAGATCGGTATGTACTGCCGGATTAACACATATTAAACAGTGCTGACCGGACATTGTTCCCGAACAGACTCATTGCACAATCCCATTGGAAAAGAAATTACAGTCCTCTGATTATAGAGCAACCCGCCTGGTCTGCTGAATTGCCAAATGAGAAGAACCCGAACAAAGTACTGATGCGGATGCATGACATAGACGCACGCGAATGTGACTATTTTTGTCGTGAATTGCAAGCTGCATATGTCGCAGGTCAAGTAATAGAATATAATCGATATTATAATGATGAAGAAAAGCATGGGCTAGACTGGAGTGAACTAATGACTAAGTTGACAACACTGCTAAAAACCCTGTTCGCACAAGCACCGGGGTCTTGGAGGCCATCCTGCGGTGCCATCGCTATGGTTATTATGTCGGTGGATACATATATGGCTTTGAATTTACTCCTCGCCAGAGCTAACTTCTTTGCCTAGTGCGACCATGGACCTTCACCTCCCTCGCTTGGAAACAAATGGCGGAAGAGCCTCACAGCAATTGTCATCATCCACGGACGCATCAGCATCAACGGTCCGAATGAACACAGAAATAGTAACCGATTCTTTAGCCGATAATGACGAGGCAATCCATGATTTTCTCCCGATCGCAGGAGTTATTGCAAATTATCGCACTTCGCAGGTCATTTGCCGTCGAGCAGAGCTCAGCCAATCATTAGCAATGGAAGATCGACTTGCTTTGACAACAATGACAAAGGCTCTGGAACGTGCTAAGCTTCGATGGGGCCTCGCTAGTGAGTAATGTCTGACCTGGCGTGGTAATGAGTCCTCTGATGGTTGGCTAGATATGTACCTACATGAAATATCGGGCATGCTGGATGTTTGGTGATATTTCCTATCTCTCATGAACCGAAAATAACATCAACACCTGAAATTCTCGCCACAACATACGACGTGATTATGAATCAAAATCCTACTCCTGCCTTGCTCGACATGGAGATGGGCCAATCTTTCCAAATCGGGAAACCCGGGACAATCGCCCTAATCCGCTAGCGTCCGCAACTCATTTCAGCCTTCTTCGATTGCCACCTGGTGGATGCAAGCCCAAGAATGATGAAATGTTTGATTAGAAATCGTAACGAAATAATGCGACGAGGCACGCTCTGGGTGACCCACCGGCTCTATATAAATAGCCAGCAAGTCGGACGAACTTCCCATTCTCAATTGTATCAATTGACTACTCGTATAATTGCAAAACTTGTGGACGTTAATGTTGAATCATTCCCTGTTTACCATGATGCCGGCTTTTAGAAACATCACTCTTGTTGGGGTATGGACTCTTTAGCCCTATGTGTGGTTTGTCCTTTGAATGAGTAAGTACTGACAGGATGAATAGGCAGCCGGAAATGTCGGCCAGGCCATTCTTAACGCACTCCTAGCGTCGCCTGCCAAGTTTAATATCACGCTTCTTGTTCGGGCTGGGTCAACATCCACAATACCTCAGGCGAGCAACTCTGCCATTAAGATCCTAAAAGGGGACTTCAGCAGCCAGTCTTTTCTACAGAGCTCTCTGACCCGTCAAGACGCTCTCGTACTGGCATTGAACTCAACCCCGACTAGCTTCGAAGTGCAGAAAACTCTGTCCGATGCTGCGGCAAAGGCTGGTGTGAAGCGGATCATTCCTAGTGATTTTGGTAGTGTTAGTATATACGTCCAATTTTCATTTCACACAACTGATTTATGGACCGTTAGGACGTTACAAATCCAGCTATCGTCGAAGCTGTCCCCCCTTACCAAGCAAAACTCAACGCTACAAAGTACCTGGAAAAGGTTGTTGCTGAGAATCCAGCCACAAGTTGGACGGCTGTGATCAACGGGCCATTTTATGACTGGGTAAGTTTTATATTCCATACCGCCTATCCGCCTTCCTTCTCCTTTTGTTGACAAGCAGCTAAAATGATTATCACGGTTTATAGTGCCTCGAGCGGAATCTATACGGCTTCAATCCCGAAGCTCGTACTGCAGTGCTATACGACAACGGAGTTGGTAGATTCGATACCACAAACCTATCCACTGTTGGAAAAGCTGTTGCGAAAATACTCACCATACCAAATGAGTTTCAGAACGAATACGTCTACATCTCTGAGTTCACTGTGTCTCAAAATGACATATTCGATGCTCTACTCAGAATAACTAGCACCAAACGCGAGGACTGGAAAATTGAGCATCGCACGGCGGAATCAATGAAATATCAGGGCTTGGAGAAACTTGAGAAGCAAGATTTCACCGGTGTGTATGATTTAATCTTCGCTGCCATCCACCAGCCGGGACTAGGATCGGACTTTTCGGCCACTCGCAAGTTGGGCAACGACGTGCTGGGGGTGACCAAGGGAGACTTTTTCGAAGCCACCCAAAAGATTCTCGAGTCTATGTAACGTGCACATAAGATTGAGCCTTGTGAATCTTGTGGGGTGGGTACATGGAACACATGTTGAACACAATGGAAAGAGAAACATCTGTTTTGCAAAAACCATTTGATGACAATTTCAAATCGTATGTAGTTTGAAACCAAGCACATCTATTATTTTTCCTTGGCACATTGAAAAACGTTTTATTTTCATCCCGGCAAAGATCGTAAGTGTCGACCGGAGAGAATTTTGCGGCGTGTCAATACGTAGCGATCAACATTTGAATTCATCTCGGCTGATCCCCCCCTACCTTCAAGTCTTCTCACTCACATGTGCACGTTATATATATTATATGCAGCACCCATTCTATCCACCTCAGCCTAACTTACATAAGACGAAGTAACCTTGAAGCCGAAAACCGGAGGGTAGCATGGGACGCCGCGGCCGCAATGGAGCTCACTATTCAAAAATCCACGGTCAACTTCTATGTGGCGGTCACCCTGGCAAACTACAGTACTACATCATATCCCCATGCCACCCATGTATAAAATACTCTGCTTTGATGATATATTCAGCAAATACTTATAATTGGTACTTAATCATGCGAATGGCGGATCCTCTAGTCGTGGAAAGGTCATTCTCACTACGCCCTGGGGATGCCACGTGAATCACTGGGATCTCCCAGCTTAACCAGGTATGGGTTCGTTTCTCAGCCAGTTACCATAATTGACACTCGGAATTCATATTGACTTGCCTTCAAATGTTTCGAGGTACCAGTGATTGATGGTTCGGAGCATCCCGATGTTTGCTCGGATTTCCCGAGGCCGGGATTATTGCTGCGGGGGAACAAATAGCCTATCTTTAACTTTGTATTCTTTTTCTTGTAAAAATTTCCTACATACCAGGAAGCACTTGGTTTAGTTTGCAACAAAATTTGCTTCGCCCATTTATTATACGCCGCCTGGGATATCACCTCTTCAGGTTTACATCCATAGTACCGCTCCAAGGGGAGCACGGGGGAGCTTACAGAGTTTCAATAAAACGCGCGCCATGCCTGACATTAGCCTGCCACTACGAGTGCCCTACAAAACAGTGGAGGGCATTGATATACCGACCGATATTTTCGTTCCTGACCGGCCCCTTCAAGATGGTAGCGGGCTCACTCCGGTCATCATTATGTTTCACGGAGGAGGCTTTATGCTCGGACAAGCAAAGATGAACAGCAAAGACCAAATTGATGACTGCATGTCACGGGGCTGGATTGTCATGTCCGTCGAATATCGTCTATGTCCGGGAGTTGATGTGTTGGAAGGCCCCATGGCAGATGCTCGTGATGCGTTGAAGTGGGCACAAAGCGGCGGGTTAACCAGCGCCCTGAAGGAGTCATATTCTGGGAGACTACTCCCAGATCCAGAGCGTGTCTTGGTTATGGGAACTTCAGCAGGTGGGCATCTCGCTCTGAGTCTCGTAAGTCTTCTTAGTCTCTTGTGAAGTCCCACTTTTACTAATTTACTCTTAGGCTTGGGGAACTGCGAACAGGCCGCTGGCAATTCTCGATTTCTATGGTGCCAAGCACTTTAAAGACGAGTTCTGGCATCAGGAAATTGAGCAAATAAGGTCAAAATTGCCGTCGTCCACACCAGCTAGCGATCCAATATTCCAGTCTCTATACCAAGAAAAGGTGACTTTTGTCGGCGGAGCATCATTAGAAGGGCAAAGTGAAGGTGGAGCAGGTGGCCCCCCAACAGCTCCTGATATTTCGGATCCCAGGCAGCTATTTGTTCTGAATATGATATCTCAGGGGCAGGTAATTGAAGCCATTTGGCCTTCGGCACCGAAAGATTTGCATTTGATAGACCCAGTGCTTAACGTGCACTCGGACTGGCCACCAACAGCTTTTGTACACGGCACAAAGGACTTTATGATTCCTATAGAAATGAGTCGATATATGGAGACAAAGTTGCAATCGGCCGGGGTTGAGACTGCGTTTTTCCCCGTTCCAGATGAGCCTCATACTTTTGTAGGCCAGATGTTAAAAGGATCTGCTACGTGGCACAAGCAACGTGAGGGCTTTGATTTTCTTGAGCGGATATTAAAGAGAAGTTATCCCTAGGATGCGCTGTGGTGAAACTATAAAAATCATTTGTGGCGAACCCTTTACATTGAATGTGTTTCAAAATCTAAACAGCATTGAATAACAACCCGCAGGCGCCTGTTAACGAGCCTCCTTTCTTCTTTGTCAATAAATCCACGGAACTAAGAGACATGAAAACTATATACATTCATGAAAAAAAAGGATGCTAGTCCTTCCAAGTCACTGTCTTTGTCTGTACCCATTCTTCAAGTCCCTCCACACCATTGAATCGACCATAACCACTACTCTTGTGCCCCCCATGAGGCAAAGCGCTTTCGTCATGCACACTCATGCTGTTTATATGCACCGCTCCACTTTGGATTTTTTTTGCGAGTCGAAGAGCTCGTCTGAGGTCTTC
The DNA here is from genome assembly GCA_001939245.1 of Talaromyces wortmannii. NCBI lineage: Eukaryota > Fungi > Ascomycota > Eurotiomycetes > Eurotiales > Trichocomaceae > Talaromyces > Talaromyces wortmannii. The sequence goes on from MJVA01000941.1 coordinate 438,675, forward strand.
TGTGAATATAGAGGCTGATAACCCATATTCTGTATCATTCGCAAGTCGTATTGCGTCATCGTCGCTTTCGACCGTGAAGAGTGACACTGTAGGCCCAAATGATTCGGTGTGATAAATTGTCATCCCTTCCTTAACATCTTCCACTACCATCGGATACATCGCGCTTTGGACTGATGTTTTCTGTTCTGTGTTGCCATGAATGAGTTTGGCACCCTTTGAAATAGCATCAGAAATTAGACTTTTGTTTTTGAGTACGGGTGTTCTATTGACTAGTATCAATCCTTCGGGATCACCAAATATTTGGTCAATGACTTTCTTGAACAACTCCTTGAATTTATCGGCCACTGCAGCATGGACAATAACGCGTTCTGTGCACATGCATACTTGTCCCGAGTGAAGGAATGAACCAAGGGCGGCACCAAAAGCCGCATCTTGAAGGTTAGCATCTTCGCACACAATGGTTGGGGCTTTCCCTCCAAGTTCTATAAGTGTGGGCTTTAAAAGTTTGGCTGCCTGACTTGCGACAATGCCACCGACAGTCGCGCTGCCTGTGAATGTCACTTTCCGAATCAATGGTGAAGCAATGAGTGCCGAGGTCACCTCTGCAGCGTCTTGTTGTCGGTGTATGATGGTATTCAGGCATCCCTTGGGAAGGCCGGCTTCATGCAGAACAGAGGCAATTGCCCAATATACACCAGGGCTAGATTCCGATCCCTTCAAAACGACGGTATTTCCCATGGCCAGTGGGGCAAGACACGCTCGAAAGCCAAGTGCGTATGGAGCATTCCAAGGGGCGATCGAGAGAATTACACCGTAAGGCTCTCGAAGAATCATGGCTGATCTCCCTTCGTCGGTTACAGTGGGCGCAGCGCCTCGGATAGCTGGGATTAAACCTGCGACGGCCTTACAGGCCTGTACGGCCAAGTTGAATTCAAAGTCAAACATTGAGTCGACCTCACCAGTCTCCTGTCGAGAGATGCTACGCATTTCTTCTTTTCTCCGAAGCAGGATATCAGAAGCCCGAAGAAGAATGTCTCTCTTCTCATTAGGCTTGACGTGCGCCCACGTTTCGAAGGCCGCTTGCGAGGATTTGACAGCTCTCAGGGCATCATCCACAGAAGCAGATGATGACTTGTAAATCTCCTGGCCAGTGGAGGGCGAAAAAACATCGTAGGTGAGACTCGTATTAATCTGTTCACCATCCAACCACAGAGGTATTACTGGCCCAAGCCCATTCGCCGAGGAATTTGATGAGGTAGCCATGTTTCTTGTTGCTATTGTGTCGAGCGACGGCATAATTGTCGAGAAACAAGAGGTGATTAAATAGTATAAAAGGAGCGGATTCTGTTCCGCTAACCCTGGCAAGAGCGAGAGACAGATCGCACAAGCCCCCTTTCCCCGCGATTCCACCCTGCAAGTTCGTATGGAGTCCCAGAGGACATCCATTCTCGGCTACTGGACTCGGCATGGGTGAACTCGTACGACTTTCACGCAGAAAAGCTAAATCTTTGTAGGGACACTACCCGACAAGGGCTGGAGAGCATAGTGGATTCACCATAGGTCTTCTTTCCGGGGTGAGATCTGCAGCGCGCCGTCGGATCAGGGACTGTGGGGTAATGGCTTATCGGGGGGAATCATTCGATGCCACCCAATCACAGAGCCACGAAATACATTTCCATGCCGAATACAAGAGCCGCCGTCGGCAATCCGAATGATTGACGTTGTGATGGTAGTTTTCCTCCTGCCCGGCTAGAAACAATGGCGAGTCCTGGGCGTCTTGAAACCGCACTCAACTACCGGCAATCGCTGCCGTAGGTCGACTACGTAGAAAGATATTGTGCGGGGTATCCGGGGAGATTCCGGAGTTTATATTGTTGAGGGCGGAAACGCGTAGTTTATATGCTTGGAGTAGCGGAGATAAAACGAGGCCAATCGCGTGTCTTATGGCTTGTTATTTTCTGAAAACATTGACCTTTTGTTCAACGTTGTACTGGCCACTGTTACCGAAGTGGTTGCACTGAACGAAAGAAAATCGCATTCGCTTCAACTTCGTCGTGGCCCTGATTTCGAGAATAAACCGTGCATGAACCATGTCCCGAGAAACGACAGCCCTGGTACTTAGAGAGGTCAACGGGCCCTTTACCCTGGAAACCATCAAAGTAAATCCGTTGAAGCCGTATGAGGCTTTGGTCGAGATCCATGCCACCGGCTTGTGCCACACTGATCTATCATGTGCGACTGGAGTCCTGCCAGCTCAGACGCCAGCTGTCTTTGGGCATGAAGGTAACTAGCTCGTTCCAAATTTCATTTAAATATCTAATTGCCATGTTCTAACTCGTAAATTTAGGAGGCGGCGTTGTAGTGGAAACAGGAGCTGAAGTCGATGAGGCAAGCGTTGGAGACAAGGTCCTTCTCAGCTATGCGTTCTGCAACAACTGCAATCAATGCACATCTGGACGAGCTCCTTATTGTGATCAGATGATGCCACTCAACTTTGGCGGTGTTCGCAGTGACGGGACATCGGGCCTCGCTCTCAGGGACGGGTCAGATCTTCGAGCACATTTCTTCGGCCAGAGCTCCTTTTCAAGACTCGCCGTTGTGCATCGCAAGAGTATAGTCAAAGTTCCGCAAGATACTCCGCTTGATCTCTTTGCTCCACTAGGCTGTGGATTACAGACGGGAGCAGGGTCAATTCTCAACACACTTAATGTACAGGAAGGGAGTACCGTTGCAATTTTCGGAGTTGGTTCGGTTGGATTGAGTGCTATAATGGCAGCCAGCATCCGCAAAGCAAAAGAAATTATTGCAGTTGACATTCAGCCATCTCGGTTAGAATTGGCGAGAGAACTAGGTGCTACGAAAACAATTAACAGCACAGAGGTGGATGATGTCTTGCAAGAGATTCGGCAAATTTGCCCTCCGTCCGGTGTGAATTATGCAATGGACTGCTCTGGCATACTTAAAGTGATCGAAACGATGGTTGATTCTCTTGCGCCCTGTGGGCGTGCATGTTCGGCTGGTGCACCAACGCCCGGTAAACGAGCCTCAATTGATGTTTTTAACCATCTCGTTATGGGCAAAGAATATGTGGGCTGCCACCAAGGAGGGTCAATTGCAAAAGAGGCGAGTATAACAGTAGCCCTACTCACTCGAAAATAGAAGAGAATGTGGTGCTAATGTTTATAATTTAGATGATACCCTATCTAATTGAACAACACAACCAGAAAAAGTATCCGCTGGAGAAACTCATCAAGACATACGATATCACTGATTTCAACGATGCTATTAAGGATGCTAAGAATGGCAGCACCATCAAGGCAGTGCTCAAGTGGACGTGAAAGCCGTGCAACTCAATTAGGGTATGTCGAAGTTTGGATATTCATTGAATAAGAGAACATTGTTCGTTAGAGTTGCGGTACTGAGACGAGATGTCATTCGTGGCAAGTGATTGGTCGCTACGTGTATTATTTATTTGGACTAGCTAGGTGTTCGGTTGAATTATGTTGACACTTCGGACGCCTCTAAGCCGGTTCCACAGTCAAAAAATGGCGCGATTGATCATGCGTCAAAGTGAAAGGAATAAAAATTTCAACGAGTAACTGAGGCAAGTCACGAAGGTAGTATTATCTGCTCAGACAGCGCCAAGGACTTTTACGAGGCCTGTTCAGTTTGTGAAAGTGCTATTTATACCTAAAACTCCCACGTGGTAGCGGCGGTGATCCTCATAGGCGGAGCAGAAGAGAGCGCCAAGAGCGCGGGCATCACCTGCCAAGACCGCCGAGACTGCCAAGAGTCTCCGCCCGGCGGCACTTTCATGCCAGTCATAACAAATTATCCTTGTTGTTGTTCTTTGATTGGGCTCCGAAGAGGCAGTCGCCAAAATTTCCACGTTTTCAATAGCTTCCTATTCCGCCCTTGGCGTTTATGTTGCTTGGCAGTATCAACCGGCAGGTTGGGTCCGTGATCTGGCTGCCAGAATTTCCTGGCGGCACCAGTAGTATCAACTGCTTGGGCCTCTTCTGCTCTGGATCATGGTTGTTAGATGGATACGGGTCAAACAACAACTTGACGGCCAAGGCGCTTGAGAAAGTGGCTTTGTACCATTCTCTCGAATCAAGGCTTGGGATATTAGAACGTGGTAGAGGTCCTATCTTAGGCAAATACTATTCTTCCCCCACCAGATGTCTGCCAAACACGAAGTCAGTAAGTATGTCTCTGAGAGCCTGTGGTGGAAATCCGCCACATGGCTCTTATAAGACGTATCTCTCGCTCTTTTCCTTCTGTTTCCTTTTATTTTTCGTTCTAGGAGAAAAGTTCGTTCAGAGCTGAAGTACGTGGACAAGTGCTTGACTTGCCGTTCAAGATGGTTCTTCACGAGTACGACTATATTTTTGCCATTGGCACCCTTTTTGCCATGCTCGATGCCTACAACAATGGTGCAAGTAAGTGATTATCTCATTACCCCTTTATGTGACCTCTAGCCACTATTCACCATATGCAAATTTATGTATTGATACACTCAATTTGTAGACGATGTCGCAAACGCCTGGGCTACCAGCGTCTCATCCCGGTCTATCACATATAGACAAGCCATGGTCCTTGGCACAGTATTTGAAATGCTTGGAGCCATCACCGTCGGTGCTCGAACAGCTGAAACGATTAAGAATGGCATCATCCCCTACACTGCGTTTCGGGAGAACGCAGGTGTCCAGATGCTTGCCTTTACTTGTGCCCTGGCCGCAGCGTCTTCATGGGTCATGTGGTGCACAAGACACTCAGCCCATGTGTCGTCGACGTATTCCCTGATCTCGGCTGTTGCTGGCGTGGGTGTTGCCACTGTCGGGGCTTCGAATGTCCAGTGGGGCTGGAATAAAGGCAAAGGCTTAGGTGCAATTTTTGCTGGCTTGGGGATGGCACCAGCTATTTCTGGTGGGTTTGCCGCTGCTATCTTCATGCTCATAAAGCTTGTTGTACATATGCGGAAAAACCCTGTGCCATGGGCTATCTGGAGTTCGCCCTTCTTCTTTCTCATCGCTGGTACCATCTGTACTCTGTCTATCGTCTACAAAGGGTCACCCAATCTGAACTTGGGCAAGAAGCCGGGCTGGTATATTGCCGCTGTCACAATGGGAACGGGTGGAGGCGTTGCTATACTGTCAGCAATCTTCTTCGTTCCGTTCGTCCATGCTAAAGTCATCAAGAAGGACCCCACTGTTAAGTGGTGGATGATTATCCTGGGTCCTCTTCTCTTCAAACGTTCCGTCTCTACGGATGCATACCAGGCTAAAATCCCCAATTACGCCGTTGTCCAAGAGGAAGGTGAGCTGTCTGTTGCAGCTTCACCAAAGTCCAATGCAATGAGCGAAGATGCCAAGACCCTTGACCAAGCGGACATAGCTATTAGATACGCTGATAATGAAGGGGAGAAAAGGCCGGTCGAACACGAGGTGAATCAGGCAACATACAAAGAGCGCTTGGCTGAGAACAAGGCCAAGTTCCACGCAAAGCTCAGGACAAAACGTGGCCCCCTTGGCTGGGCGATGCGAACACTTCACAATAACCCTATGGGACCAGGCCAAATCTATGAGCTTCAGAACATCAAGATTCTCGCAATAAGAATCCCGGCAATTATTGTCTGCGGTGCTCTCTATGGTCTACACTACGACATCCACTCTGCACAGACTGGCATTTCGGGAACCCCAGAAGGCCAACGCATGGAGCGTGTATATTCGCACGCACAAAAATACCCCAATGAAGTTGAATATACCTATTCATTCGTCCAAATCATTACTGCATGCACTGCTTCCTTTGCACACGGCGCAAATGATATCGGAAACTCTGTTGGACCTTGGGCTGTGATTTATTCAGCTTGGCACACCGGTAGTGCCGGTGAAGCAAAGGCCCCTGTGCCTGTTTGGCAGCTTGCTGTTCTCTCTGGGTGTATCTCAATTGGTCTGATTACCTACGGATACAATATTATGAAAGGCAAGTCAACCCTGACAAAGGTTATTCCAGAAAACTAACGCCGTATTTCTGAGCAGTGATGGGCAACAAAATTACTTACCATTCACCCAGCAGAGGTTTGTCATGAAGAGCAATCCGTAAATTTGAGAATAATAACTGACTGGCTTTTGCTAACAGGAAGCTCTATGGAAATGGGAGCAGCGATTACGGTCCTTGTCTTCTCCCAATACTCTCTTCCAGTTTCTACATCAATGTGCATCACTGGTGCCACTGTTGGCGTCGGCCTTTGTAACGGCACCTTCAAGGCCGTCAACTGGCAGAGAGTGGGCCTTCTTCTGCTCGCATGGATCGCGACCATTCCTATTGCCGGGACTCTCGGTGGAGTTTTGATGGGTCTGTTCCTCAACGCCCCTCATTTTAAAAACATGTAAGATTCGTGCTTTCAAGGGCTTGTTTGCCTGTTGTATACTTCTACGTCACGAATTTGCCTTTGAGGATTGCAACTGCACCTTTCGCCTCACAATTTTTTTCGGTAATACTTCAATATAGATCATAGTGTGAGTACCTAGCTAATACAAACAAAAATCGAATATTCCAAATATCCAAGGAGATGCCTTGTAAAACTTGTCCTGCAGATATATATACATTCAATTACATGTATATCTCGTTTTACATCGAGTAAAAAACTATCGACTATAAATTAAGATAGGAATCCGCATTCAGCCTAAATTCGGAAGACCCCATCTGGGAAACAAAGTCGCTCTTTCTTATGTTGTTTGGGGGGTTTATCACTCGGGCCATGTTTTCTCCACAGAAACGAGAGCTCCGGGTAATTGACGTGGGGAAATCTGGATATTTTCTGCGGATACGGCGAATCGGGACATTTCTTGTTGAGGGCAGTTCTGTTCTGGGGCACGATCTACAAAAAACCCGCACGAGTTCCCCAACCCCGCAAACCCCGTATTGATATTAATTATTCTATATGCAAGGTCGCGACTGTATGCAGAGTTGACCATATGGTGGTCTGGCCTAATTAGCTGCAGCTTGGTGACATTACATAAAGGCATCGGATTGCTCCTCGTCAAGATATCAACCACGCATTGCTGCTCTTCAACATCCGAACTCATTACTGGTAATGCGCAAGTCAAACTGTAGTAGGACAGAAAATGAGTTTCCCTTGGGTAAGACGACCCGAATAAAAATAAACGCGTTTGACACAATTATATCACAAGCGCTGACCGATTCGTTCAGACGATTTACTTATATGGCATTGCGCCTTGTACGGGAGGGCTGGCATTCGGCTATGTCAGTTTCTACAACTAATAATAAAACATCTTTAAAAATGCTGACCGACCCAGGATACCGGATCAATGAGCGGTATCCTCGCGATGCCTCAATTCCTCTCTTACATGAACTACCCAAACAACTTTTTGCAGGGCGGTATTACGGCTTCCATCCAAGCTGGCGCGTTTGCTGGTTCCCTTTTGACTGGCGCACTTTTGGCGGACAGATTCGGTCGAAAGAAGACGATCTTGATTGGATCCGCGATTTTCACACTGGGTATTATCATCTCAACTGTGGCAAACGATGTTATCACTTTGGTGGCAGGTCGAGTTATTAACGGCTTGGGCAATGGCTGTCTGGCCATGATGGTCCCTAATTATCAGAGTGAAATCTCGCCCCGGGAGTACGTACTCTGGACTTTTGTCTCTCAATTTGGTTGAAGTACAATCCTCATGTCTTTAATTTGGTAGGATCCGTGGTCGCATCATCTCTGCGCAGCAGTGTTTTATCAACTTGGGTATACTTGTCGCTTTCTGGATCCAGTATGGTACAAGCCATATTGATGGACAGGCTTCCTGGCGCGTGCCAATTGGACTGCAGATGATCCCTACGATTGCTCTACACGTCACGATGTATTTCATGCCGGAGTCCCCTCGATGGCTGGTTTCGCAGGATCGGCAGTCGGATGCCCTTCGTGTTCTTGCACGCCTTCACTCAAAAGGGGACACTGAAAGTCCATACGTTCGCGCTGAGCTGGCTGAAATTGTGGCCAAAATACAGTGGGAGAAAAGTAACCCTCCTCCAACGTACATTTCAATGCTTTTTGGCTCGGACTCGAGACGGACATGGCTTGCAATTGGAGTGGTGAGTATCCATTGGAATTGCGTAGATTGAAATCCACTCACATTCCTGTGAATGTAGCAATTTTGGCAGCAAGTGACCGGCATCAACGTGTAAGTCGTGTCTCATGATTGAACACCTAGATGGTCTTTCCCTGTTGACAAGGTGTTAGAATCATGTATTACGCGGTGTTTCTGTTCCAACAAGCAGGTCTGAGTGATACTTCTGCTTCTCTTTTGGCTAATGGACTTCAAGGTGTTGTCCTTAATGTTTTCACCTGGCCAGATATGTACTTCATGGACACATGGGGTCGACGCAAACCCATGGTAATCGGCGGGTTCGGTATGGGGGTGGCTATGATGCTTATTGGGGTTATTATGAAAACAAAGGGTAATACCATTTGAGCTATTTCCACTCCAAATGCTAATTTTGAGTACATAGGCGACCCTATCTACGATCCGGTGACAAAGAAAACCAATTTCCATTTTGCCGATAAAAACGCATCCAATGCAACGATTGCGTTTGTGTATATCTACGTCATGGTCTTTGCCCTGACCTGGGCTTGTGTTGCATGGGTCTATCCTGCTGAGCTATTTAGTACAAACATGCGTGGACGAGGAACATCATTCTCATCAGCAACAAACTGGTTTGTGGTATGACATCACCTACCCTGGATGACATCGTGATGAATCTCCGCTGATTTGAATAAATAGAACTTTTGGTTTGCCTTGTATATCCCAACCGCAATGGATAAAATCTCGTGAGTTTCCTTCAGAGTCTTCGATCATCTACAAGACTAAACAAAAGCCAACTACATCGCAGATGGAAATTGTACATGATTTTCATGGCCCTCTGCTACCTTATGGCGGTTGTTATTTTTCTCTTCTATCCCGTAGGTTATCCCTCTCTATCCTCAGCTTTTTAAATGACCCGCCGCTAAAGAAGATATCAGGAATCTGCAGGAAAGACTCTGGAAGAAATGGACTTTCTTTTCGCAAAAGATCGCACGCCATTTGTGTTCCTCGACAAATCTGCCACCCAGATTGGCGCAATATTTGATCGGGACATGACACATGGAGAGGCCCTCACGGCATTTGATTCTGCCAAAGCCTTGGATACCGAGCATGGCATTCATGTGGAGCATACAAGCTAGACTGGTTCCCATGTTTAAAGCCACGATGCTAGCTGATTAGTATAGCTACGACACGATGTTATGCACTAGCAGTTTATATGGCGAAGTAAACCCATTCTATGAACTTTAAATGTTTTGAGCCAGAGAAGTGCCCGTGACCAAGACATGCATGTACTGCATGTGAAGCGTCGTTTGTGTCCGCTGATAGATTAATGAGTACAAAGACAAAATTTTGTTGTGACATTAACATACGGAGAAGGCGATGCAAGTTTACAGCTGGCCCATGCTAAATTTGAAAACAGCGAGACCTGAATTTCGGAGCACTTTTAAAGGACAAACCATCGAGTTATGATGACGTTGTTGTAATGTTGACACCGGCCGTTTTTTGTTCGTGTGGACCAGCGTAATCATTGACAGGTGAAATAACAGCCGTCCGAAATTTCCTAGTCGAGATCTTGTCATGGAACATCACATCAAGTTCTTCAAGACTTCTTCCTTTCATCTCAGGCACGTAGATGAATGCCAGGGCTGTGAAAAGCGCCGTCAATGCCCCGTAAATGAAGCCAACCTTGCCTCCCAAATTCGCGTACTCTGCCCCTATCAAATAAGGTGCAGTAAACGAGACCAGAAAAGCGGAGATAACTGACAACAAAACCGCCAGAGTGTTCGTCTTCTCCACAACTCGGCGTGTTGGTACTTCGCCGAGAACTACATATGGTAGCGAAGCCCAAGATAGTAGGTAGAAAAAGAACCACAGCATGATGCACGCAACCATAAGTTTCTTCTCTGGCCTTGACGGATGACCAAGAGTACCCATTGCTCCCATTATGACCAAGAATATGGTATTAATGGTTCCGCCGAGTAGAAGAATTCTCCGGCGACCGAAGCTGTCAGCTGTGGCAGTGGTCAAGATCACAGCAAGCACGCCGAGAGCTTGTTGGATCATTCCCAGCTCAAAAGAATCTTTAAAACCTTGCTGTTTATAGAATACCACGGAATATTGAGAAACAAATGCCTGGCCAATAATTTGCTGACCAACCATCACTACTACCGCGATAGCCGTCCGTCTCTTTTTGAAGATCGGCGACATTAGCCGATGTTTTAGCCATATTTACGATTTACTAACCTTATTAGTTCCCCGGAAAATATCCCTCCATGTTCCTTTTCCTTCATTACTTTGTCCTTGGCCGAAACTATTGAATTCCCTTTGGATTATCTCTTCCGTGACATTCTTTCCGCGAAGTTTCCGAAGCGAATGCATAGCTTCTTCGGTCCGAGATTGAGAAGTTAACCTAGAGCGTATTTAGACATCTCTCCTTCAAAAATTTGTTTCTTGAAGGGCATACCATCTAGGGGACTCTACTACAACAGGGTAAAAAACCAATAGCAGCACCGGCATAACCAGTTGGATCCCTACCAGCCGACATATTAGCTAAAGTTTTCAACTCTTATTCCTGTACTAGTTTGTCTTACCAATAGATATTTCCCATCCGGCATTGGATGTGCTAGCTGACGTCCCATAGTTAACAGCAGACGCAACCAATTGCGCAACTGCAATTTGAAGTTGCAGCTGACTCGTAACCATTCCGCGAAGAACAGCTGGAGCACATTCTGCCATGAAAGCCGGCATAACTATAACAGAAATTCCCGTCATGCCATAACACAACATTCTCCCAATGGTGAATTGAGCCGCGGTAGTTGACGACATTTGCAAGACGACGCCCCTAGTGCGGAAATTCCAAATCAGCATGCCTTTTTTTAAAAAATTTTTTTTTAACTAACTTAACGCCGATATTAGCAAGCGACGTACACAAATGTTGTAAAAATAATCAGTAATAGGGCCTTTTTTCGCCCGTATCGTTCAGTGAATGGTGCAGCTGCCCAGCATCCCTAGGTTCCTGTAAGCTCTACTGCTTATAGCTAATCCGTGCAAAGGACAACATACCAGTAGTTTCCCCAGATATGGAAAGGAATTCATAATCGATAAAAGGTAGGATGGAATGGCATAATTACCAGTACTCTCGCTGTACGAACCGAATTTTTTGATGAATGCTATATGAATCCGATAGATAAAACATTAGCAGCGGGTTATGCGTGAGCTAACGCAAAGAAAGTCCTCATTTTTGTGAAGCTGGAGAGTGAAAATAGCAAAATGCCATTGATAAAAGAACCAAAAAAAACCTACGGGTCATTGCCTCCACTCCTGAGAATACAGAGACCTAAAGATGTTAACATGAAGTTTCCTAACGGGGGCGGGGTATAACCTCACATCATAGCCGAAATTCCATGCAGTTATAGCAAGATAACTGTTTCACAGCCATATCAGAATCGTGTCCTATTAGTTACTGACGAAAAGGATTCTCATACAAGGTCATAAAAAGAACCATAGGAGTGAATTGCCTCACTCGCTGAGTGAATGAGAGACCATTGTTGGTTGGATTCTCCCTGTCCGTGGATTCAGCCATGTTGGAAATCTCGTTTCCAAGAACGCTCGATTTGACTCTCTTCACGTCGTCAGAAGCCTTTTATAACTCCTAGAATTCTCCAGCTTTCATTAATTTGCCAATTTGCCTAGAGTACCGCTCACGGATCTTACCAGCGAAGCAATTAGCAGAGTTGGTAATCTGGTCTGGTCACAGTGCCAAATGTTTTCCGATGTAGCTGCTAGATATCTAAGAGTAGTCCTCCTGACCAAGGAGAGTAGGCAACTGGCAAAAATAACTTGTCGAGTGCTCAATGGTAAGAAACAGACATCCCCGGCGACGGGGCGAGACTGATTCGGCCCGTGCGATAACCGTTCGAAGACACCGAATAACTTCCAAGGAAGTATGGTTTCTTCTTATATATGAGTTAACTGCTGTAACTCATAAAAGCTTGTTACAATGCAAAAAGAAGGAGTCGCATCATGACCGAAGAGCAACCCAAAATTATTTTGGCGAAAAGCAGCACTTTGGGGGCTACGGGTTCAGACGATTCGCGGGGATGATCCGACCCCCGGAAGTCGGCAAAAATGAAGAATGAGCTGACATCAATTCTCCCATTATTGTTATTATTATTTAGTATTGCGTGATTTATTATATTAATTTCATCAGTAACGGGTTAAACGGGAATATCCCAGTAATAATAATTAATTTGCGTGTATGCGTATCGGCATCTGGAAATACGATGCTGAAACTACCGATGTATGATAGGCCGAATAACAGCGCCCAAGGCCAGTCCTGGCCAAAAATCAAGTAGAAATACCACTGTTTCAACGTAATCGTTATATGCGAATGTGACATATTGTTATTGTTGCTATAGCCCTATTATTCAACGCTGTTCCTAATGCCGATAGGCTCTGGTAGGGGTGATTGGCGTAACGAGCCAATTCTATACAAACGCGCATACGTATCGCTCACTCAATTATTATTAGTGCTATTGTTCTTCTTTGGTTCAATGACTTGTTCGATGCCTCTTAGACGTCATCAACCATGACAATCTCGTGCGTAGGAATATGGCACCGGATGTCGGCTACGTGCCGGCATCCCGTTACTAGTAAACGAGGAACCACTCCTGCTGAAACTATAATGAACGGAATTGTCATAGACATCGATTGGCCTTACGCATCAATTTACTAGAGAGTTTAACGCAAACAAGGAGTGTCTTCCATACATTGATAACATGATCGTAATGCACCGTATTACCCGTAGAACGTTCTCTTTCTAATGACCACCCGCCTTGGCCAATTTTACTTCGTCAATTGCAGCCCAGATGAGCACAGCCCAATCATTGAGGAGCATTTCTGTAGTAAAAATGAAGTCCCCTTCGCCCTGACCAGGTCGATTCAATAGTAGTGTCTCAAATGGGATTATAAAATCCCCTCCCTCGATGGTATGGTTGCTATCTTTCCCTCTTTTTATGAGGATCCTTTGCGTAGCTTGGAGAGTTGGCATTTGGTTGATACGTCTGTCCACGACTCTTCGCTTTTGTGCGGTAATGTAGACATCGAGGGGAGGAGGTGGCGATGTTGGAACCCAGGATTTAATCTCGATATTATCTGATCCGCGTTTTATGTCAATGGTAATCCCCATTCTGACTTGGCCTCTTGATCTGTGAATCCACCGTTCCATGTCACTTTGTAACTTCGCTGCTGTCTCTGAATACCCAGTCTCTAGTGCCACTGTGGGAAACCGCCTTGCTTGAAATGCCGGTTTCCACGAACAATCCGCCTGCTTCTTGCGGTCAGGAAATGCGACCGTCGTGGACCCAAGCTTTGAAATTTTTCGAAAGACGCCCATGTTGTGTGCAAGACCGCAAAGAAGGCCTTCAAAGCCGTGTGCTGCTTCCTCGTGGGGCTGACTGACCATCGTAATGACGATGATATGGAGTGATGGGAAATACTCAGTTTTGCCTAAGAAACAATCTTGGAACTCGTCGAACTTGCTGGGGGGAAAGCTTTTCAAGATAACGGTGAAGTCCTCGACCAGGGTTTGCGGAGGGAGGAGCGTGTGCAACGCGTACTGCTCGTTGTAGCGATACACGGGCGTGTCGCTGGGAAGGTGCGCCAGGAACGCGCCCACGGCGGGTTCCTTCGCTCTCTCCTCGGCGATATCACTTGGCTTTTCCTCGGAGTATGACATTTTTTCCTTTTGCTTTCTTTCTTTCTTTCTATTTTGATAACAAAAGACCTGGATATGCTAGAAAACTTTGGATACGCAAGAACACATCGTGATGATGTCATCTCCCTGTCAAAAAACACTTAGAGTTCATGGGATGAGTTTATTTCGTCGTAGAAACTGCTAGTGTGAGTGATACCGACTATCCACTGGTTTGAGAAGTCCATGTCAGCATAGCAGCCCCTAAATCCGGGATGGATATGTATAAATAGGGTGTAGATTACCCGTTGATTCTCCCATTATACGACAACATTGAACAACGGAAAACCCCCAGTAGTGATTATATGTTGATTTCAATGTTGACAGCAACATTTAATTAGCTCTCTAATGGTGTCCTCAACTTACATAACAAATGTTGCCATTGTTGGCGTATGTGAGATTCTTAAGTTTCCAAGAGAGCGCCTACTGAATAACACAGCCTGGTGGTAACAGTGGCCATTTCATGACCGAAGCCTTGCTAAAAACGGGCAAGCACAACATCACGGCTATCAGTAGAACAGAAACCAAAGTCCGCTTCCTAGCAGAAGTTGCAGTCAAAAGGGGTCGATTAGAATAAGGAAGAACCCCTTATTTATGCTTTGAGAGGCCAAGATGCTATTATTATCACTCCGAGTGGTTATGCCCCAAAGGAAACCGAAATACAGCTTATCAGGGTGGTCGGAAGCTGGCGTGCCATGGATCCTTCCAAATGAATGGGCTCCTGATACTGCAAATGAGTAACTGGTGAATGATCTATTCGTGCTCCAATCAAAGGGTGAGAATTGCTTTGTTTTTAGTACTTGCCTGCCAGAGAAGGCGCTGATCTGACAAAAGCCTACTCGGTCTTCTAGTGGTGGTCCGAAAGGAGATTTCTGAGATTTCAAAAAGTTCTCACATTGGTGTTTGTAGAGACTTTTGGTATGAGTGGAGTCTAGCTATGCCAATGGCTTTCGGAACCGGCATTTACAACCGAAATGCCACGTGTTTCGACCAAGGAGAAACCAAAAATTCACTTTCAACATGGCCTCAGGTAACTTAGGGCCTATTAATTCTTATTTTTGTCTAGAATCCAACCATGCTGTTCTATGAATGGAAATGCCGTGGCCGCACTTTTGTGTCTACCTGTGAATCCGAAAGACAGAATGAAGAAACCGCAAGTGCGAACTTCAAGAACGAAGTAGTCTATCTCAGCTCCTTCCCGGTCAGCCAGAAAGAAATGTTAGAATCAGTTCTCTGAGTAACTGATACCACTGAAATGAACTGGACGATTACAAAAGAGCCAGCCCAAAAACGATACTCAGATGGCATGAAGGAGATACAGGAAGACACGGCTGTTTTGCTAAAATGTGCACAAGGGTATTCTTTGCAGACAGCTGAAGTAGCCTCGAAAATAAAGGCTAAACTCAATGACTTGCGTCACCTTCCAGTGAATAGTATCAACGGGGCCACAACAGTCAACATTTGAATGTTGCAGTGGAGCGGTCGGAGGCACATGTGCACTAAGACGACATGGCTAGATACCAAGGTATATTTACGAACATGCAAGATAGACTGTCCACGATTATAGAGAGAAAATTTTTTGATATTTTTTTCTTACGACATATTTTAATGCCGCTTTTCATTATCGTTGGTTCAAGAACTTGAACTATGAGAAAATGAAACTTTAAGCCGTTGTTTCGTGACTTGTAAGAGTTACGGAAAATACATATTTGGTAGTAGTTGAACTCTCTTATTTAGTAGTTGCATTCTCGATGAGCTCCTTGACATCGTTCGCCATTTCTGAAATAACTGGGCCGGCTCGAGGTATAGTATGTCCTTTTCCTGTATCGAACATCATCGCCGTGTCCTGGTCGCAGACGTTATACAATGCAAGAGCACCATAACAATATGGATCTGAATCGAAATAATTGAATTAAGCGCATTTTGAAATCGTGCAAAAATTTGGGAAGATATGCTTACCATTCGCGCCAACTATATGGAGAGTCGGTACATCCACTGTAATGTCACTCTCGTCAGATAAAATCAACGCAGGCTCATCGGAGAATGGTGGCCAGCCGGTAAAAAAGATGGCACATTTTATTCTGCGCGGTCTCCCGGTTTTTTCCAGTCTCCCCTGCTCGTCTATGATATACGAGGCAGCCATCGCCGCCCCTTCACTGTAGCCAACCAGCCCTTCAATGTCAGGATGCTTCTCCAGGAAATCATCAAGGAATTGTATAACAGAGCGGCGGTTTTTCCAGTGCACCTGCTTATTCATGAGATTTCGCATCACGTCTTCGGGGGTTTGTCCGACAGGGAGTTCTCGAATGCGGGTCAACATGGAGCTTTCGGCAGCTCCCTTATCGTCCATCCACCGATAATGAGGGCCTGGTCCAAAATACTCGCTGAATCCTAGATTAAAGACTTTAATGAAGTTCCGCATAAAGGACGTGTAAAGCGAATTCACCTGGAGGCGGGTTGACTTCGACGGGAGCATTGGCGTAATGGAATTCAGCCACTTGGTCACTAGCCAATTCTTTTCGAAGCGGTTCTAATGACGATTATAGGTTAGATGGCATCGGGTCATTTGTTTTGTATGTGGATATTATAGTCCAATACCTAATTGAATGCTTATACTCTGCACCGGTCAGTTACAGAATTCTAGGGGTGGTGGCTTATTATGCGAACCTACATCTTGGTTGCCAATGGCTCCATGAAGGCACAGAAACTGCATCGTTAACCTTGTCACGTCCCTTCTTGATTCGTTATTTGTCGATATCTTCCCCCCTGCCCGCTGTTAGACCCCAAAGTGCGAGTATCAGGGCTCACGAAAAACTAGCCAGAGACACCACACCATTGACTATGTAATTTCAATGTCAAAATTTGACATGGAATGATGACATACAGTTCGTATTCGACGCCTTCAAATAGCGATGGTCCTGTTGAAATGTGTACAGGTCGATGGTGGCAGTGAAATTTTAAAAAAAAAAAAGTATGTGAAGAGAGTGTTATTCGTAAGAGTTGTCGTAAAGTCGCAACAGAAGGGCAGTAATTCTGGCTCAAAAAGAAACAGGCAGTGAAAAATGGACATGTGCCTGC
Organism: Talaromyces wortmannii; assembly: GCA_001939245.1. Lineage (NCBI taxonomy): Eukaryota > Fungi > Ascomycota > Eurotiomycetes > Eurotiales > Trichocomaceae > Talaromyces > Talaromyces wortmannii. The sequence continues at coordinate 455,607 of MJVA01000941.1, forward strand.
CATCTGGTATGCAGTGTAAAGCTAGTACGTGTTATGTGGTGAAAGTTTACTTTCTGCGTTCCTAGTTTGCTAGTACGCTCTCCCTTCGCGATCGACACGTTAGTATTTTGCTGCAAGGTCTCAATTTCTCAGAACTGAACTACATGGGAGTCCTTTAGAATTCCGATAAAGCTAGCGAAGAGAAGCCTTGCCTTGCACACTGGCCCCTGGCGATCTACCAGACCTGTTTCCATTTCCAACTTTCCGTCCCGTACGCGTGGGCATATATCTTACATATGTACGATTGCAAGTCGCGTTCGGAAACAGTATCGTTTCTGGAGCTCCCACTCACTTTCAAATTTGACTTGCCCTCCCTGTACAACAACGCCGCTGGGTAGAATCTATTACACTGGTATTTGAGAGGGTAAAATAAGGGCACAGATATGCAATTATCGCTGGGTGAATGGACGCGTAACTCGGAGCACGTCTTTTTAACCGCGCAATCTATAAACACGGGATATTTTGTAATCCTGTCTTCGGATGTGGACCGATCAAAAGCGAGGTTACAGTACCCTACTGAGTGATGCTAATTACAACCTGTAGGTAAGAATGTGAACGTGCGATATGTATTGCCTCCGATGACCAGGGGGTGAATCTAGCCAAGTAAGGGGGGACTGGATAGATGTAACTTCTATGTAAGGGGTAAGAGTGAGATGCACAGTGGCATGAAAATTCCGCTTAAGCAAGCTGTATCTCATGCAACTTTCCATCCGTGACGAGACCAATTCTTCAGTGATAACTCGATCATGAACAGCGTTTCTGACGGCCCGCATATGGCGTCGGCTGCATCCGATGCCACACCAGCAGATACTCTGGGAAAAATCCAAGGTAATGATTACACCAGAGAGCCGATTGCCATCATAGGCTATGCGTGTCGACTGCCTGGACAGGTTTCATCGCCAAACGACTTATGGGAGCTTTGTACTCGGAAACGAAGTGGTTGGTCGCCTATCCCAAAGGATCGCTTCTCATCGGATGCTTTTCATCACCCAAATGCCTCCAAGCTGGGTACATTCAACCCTGCCGGTGGTTACTTTCTGCAAGAAGATATTGCTCGGTTCGATGCTCCATTTTTCAATATAACGGCCCAGGAGGCCATCTCTATGGATCCGCAACAACGTCTTCTATTAGAATGTTCATACGAAGCGCTGGAGAGTGCCGGCATCGCAAAGGAATCACTCGCCGGGCGAAATGTAGGCGTTTTTGTTGGGGGAAACTTTGCTGATTATGAGCTCAACAATGTGCGCGATGTCGAGACGATTCCTATGTATCAAGCTACAGGTTGCGCACCATCTTTGCAGTCCAATCGCATTTCCTACTTTTTCGACTTCCGGGGTCCTAGCTTTACTGTGGATACAGCCTGCTCGTCATCCTTAGTAGCACTTCATGCTGCCGTGCAAAGTCTACGGACTGGAGAGTCCACAGAGACACTTGTGGCAGGGTGTCGTCTCAATGTCCTGCCTGACATGTTTGTTTCAATGTCCATGTCACAGTGAGTCAATTCCATACATCCTAACATGAACATTTCTGACTTTAAGCTGTTAACAGACTATTTAACGACGAGGGAAAAACATACGCCTTTGAGGAGCGCGCAAAATCGGGATTCGCGCGGGGCGAAGGCGCCGGGGTAGTGTTACTCAAACCCCTTAATGCAGCACTTAGGGATAGAGATCCTGTTCGAGCGGTAATAGTTAACTCGGGAATAAGTCAAGATGGCCGAACACAAGGGATCACCATGCCAAATGGACACGCCCAAGAGGAATTGATACGACGCGTGTATCGTGAGGCAAAGATCCGACCTGAAGACTGTGGTTTCGTCGAGATGCACGGTACTGGGACCAAGGTTGGCGACCCAATTGAGGCAAGGGCTGCACATGCTGCTCTCGGAGCTGGTAGGTCGTCAAAAAACCCGCTTTACATCGGCTCTGTGAAGTCAAATATTGGGCACTTGGAGGGAGCTAGTGGCGTGGTTGCTTTGATTAAAGCGGCCATGATGCTAGACAATGGGCTTTTACTACCGAATGCGGATTTTAAAAAACAAAACGAGGATATTCCGTTAGAGGAATGGAACATGAGGGTATGTTAAACCGTTTACTATACTTTTCACGGCCATGAAATGCTGACCACGCCTACCCTCCAGGTTGTTACATCCACAAGGCCGTGGCCACGAGGGAAGAAATACATCAGCGTATCTAACTACGGCTTCGGAGGCACAAATGCCCATGTGATTCTGGAAAGACCACCATTAATAGCGAAAGGAACAGCTATCCCAGAAGCCAGCGCAAGCAGTTCTCTGGAAGACCCAAGAAATAAGCTGATCGTCATATCTGCAAACGATAAGGAGTCCTTGCAGTCAAGAATAAAAGACTACGGAATTTACTTCGAGCAACGCCCTGAGGTGTTCGAGAAGATGTTATTCGGAAATTTTGCATATACACTTGGTAGCAAGTTATCTCATCTCTCGTACCGAGTGGCTTTGCCTGCGACATCACTCGACAATCTTGGTATACGGCTCGCTCAGATGAAAATTAATCCTGCTAGGGCTCTTGGGAACCCTCGGATCGGCTTCGTATTTACTGGTCAAGGAGCTCAATGGGCAGGAATGGGCATGTCTCTTATGAATGAATATCCCATTTTTGCCTCGGCCATATCTCGAGCTGACCTATGTCTTCGTCATCTGGGCGCTCCATTCTCACTTGCTGAAGAGTTACGCAAAGACTTGGCGGTATCTGAAATCGACTCTCCGTACTTGAGCCAGCCGGCTTGTACAGCGCTTCAAATTGCTTTGGTTCTGTTGCTTAGATCCTGGGGAATTCACCCGTCATCAGTGGTCGGCCATAGCTCTGGCGAAATTGCTGCCTCTTTTGCTGCAGGTGTGTACGATCTCGAATCCGCCATGAGCCTTGCGTATCACCGGGGCCGAATGACCAGCCTCCTGAAGCAACAAAATCCAAATCTACAAGGAGGCATGATTGCCGTTGGTGCCGGCTCTGAGGTAGTTAGGCCAATACTGAAAATGCTTCGTGATGGATACGCCACTGTTGCATGCATAAACAGTCCGTCCAGTGTGACCGTTTCGGGGGACTTGGCCGCAATCCAGGAACTCGAGCAAATTCTTCAGCTAAAGCAGCTGTTCAATCGCCGCCTTAAAATTGATGTTGCATATCATTCCGACCATATGAAAACAATAGGAGAAGCTTACCTTGAATCCATAGCCTCGATCTACCCTCGTCCTGGATTACAGTGTGTCAAACTTTACTCATCGGTTCTCGGAGAAATCGTGAACCACACAACGTTGAATGCTTCTTACTGGGTTAAAAATCTTACATCTCCGGTTTTATTTCCTGATGCCCTTACCGAAATGTGTTATAGTGACGAAGAACGTCCGAATCTTCTTGTGGAGGTTGGTCCTCACTCGGCTTTGAAAGGCCCTATCATGGATACCTTGAAGCATCTTGGGCCTACGGCATCTAAAATTGGATACACCCCTAGTATTGTACGAAGTATGAATGGGCATGAATCTCTTTTGAACGTGGCCGCAACTGCGTATGTGAGAGGGGTGACAGTAGATATGAATGCTGTGAATTTCCCTTGCAGTGGTGCTAGGAATAATTGGTTTTTGACGGACCTCCCTCGTTACCCTTGGCAGCATACGACGAGGTACTGGCACGAGTCTAGAATTGCACAGAAGCACCGGAATAGGGATGGGGCAATCAGAAATGATATTCTTGGGGTACTGGCAAACTATTCCAATGACATGGAACCGACCTGGAGAAATATTATTCGACTTGACGATATCCCCTGGCTTCGAGATCACAAGATGCAAGGTATGGTAGTTTATCCACTTGCTGGATACGTGAGTATTTTGAATTAATATATCCATACTTAACACACATGCTAATATTTAATTAGCTTGTCATGGCGTTGGAGGCTTCCAAAGTTCGGGCTCAGCGGCGAAACCTGCCCTTTACAGCGTACGAACTGCGTGAGGTGGTTGTTGAATCGGCACTCATTTTGGTTGATGACGTCGATATTGAATCAACAATATCATTGCGGCCTTATGACGAAGGTACCAGAGGGTCATCAGATGTCTGGGATGAGTTTAAAATCCACTCTTGGAGCTCTGAAAGAGGTTGGACTCAACACTGTCGAGGACTAATCAAGGTCCAATCCAGACTTGGGGACAGTGGTATTGGCATCATGGGTCCTGATAAAATTTTGACCGACTACACGCTATCTAAGAAGAAGGAGATTGAGACTGCCTCCGTTAACCCCATTCACGAAAACCATCTATACAGAGTCCTTTCTGATCTAGGAGCAGACTATGGCCCAACGTTCCAAGGACTCGAAAACTGTCACGCTGATTCTCATCATTCATATGCCGACCTTTACATCCGCAATACAGCTTCACTCATGCCAAAGGGGTTCCAGCCACAACTGAGTGTTCAACCGGCTTTTCTCGATGGGCTCTTGCACCTAGTCTGGCCTATATTGGGACAAGGACGCATGGAGTTAGAAACTTTATACATGCCTACTCTAATTAAACACGCTACAATTAGTTCCCACTGTCCTTCTGTTCCTGGTGATTATGTCAGAATACATGGTACCGGCAGCCCGCATCTGCAATCTCCAGAACCGACACACTTCGATCTTTTCGCAACCGACAACACCTCGTCAGAGACCTTGATTAATCTCAACGGGCTAGTAATGACACCAATTCGTGACTATGGACCTCACCAGACTACTGAAACCAGGAAATTGTGCTATAAACTCCAGTGGCAGCCTTTATTCACTTCTCATACAAACGCTATAAGTTTTTGTAATGAAGCTGCCCTGTCCTATGGCTCAACTCCCGTCAATGATAACATTTCCAATATGACCAGCGTTTCGGACACCAACTCCACTGCTGATTTGGGTGGCTGTGCTGGCACACTCCCTAATGGGATCCATAACAATGGACCTGCAAATGGTGACATAACCTTTGAGCACGCTCCTACTACCAATAGTGACAGGACTAGTGTCATAACAGATGGTTATCACTACAACGGCAAACGAGAGATTCGAAATGCCCTCCATATGCCTGACGATAGCAAACATATTGTTGTAACCTTTGGCCTTGACGACAATGGAATTATAACCGAGCTTGTTAGATTCCGGAACATCGAGGCTAGTTACCAGCGACAAATGGATACGATTGAAAAGTGCGAGTGCGTGAACCGGGATATCATCATTGTTCAATCACCAACTACCTCGCTGCGTAACATAACCGATGCGGAGTTTAATTCAATTCAATTCATTCTTCTCAATGCACAGAGTATACTCTGGGTTTATGACACGACTTCACCGGATTCTCAGATGACGATTGGCCTCGCCCGCTCAGTTCGATCTGAGTCCATGGCCAAGGTGGCAACATTAGGGTTGGAGACGCAAGATGCGTATATGGCTTCGGAGGTGATCGCTCAAGTGATTGGTTTAATGAGCCCAGTTGATGGCACGGAAGCCTGTCCGGACTCAGAATTCAAATTCCAGGGTTCTGAGCTATTTGTCCCACGCGCTGTGGAAGACGAGATGTCCAATTCCTTTGTTCACAGGGAAACTAGTGACTTAGCCATAGCAGTCCAGCCATTCCATCAACCAGGCAGGCGGTTGAAAATGAACATTCAAAATCCTGGCTCTCTGGACACCCTTTATTTTGCAGATGATAGTGCGAGTCCGCTAAGCGGGGCCTTTGTCGAAGTCGAAGTTAAGGCAACTGGAATTAACTTCAAAGATATTGTCGTATCTATGGGTCAGCTTAGCCAGCCATACATTGGGGTCGAATGCAGTGGAGTTATCACGTCTATTGGTCCAGATGCAACGGACGTGAAAGTCGGTCAGCATGTAATGTGTATGACAGAAGGCTCCTATTCTACATATGCGCGGTGCTTGAGTACTAGCGTTGCGCCAGTTCCGGATTGTCTATCGCTACACGAAGCTGCCACCATTCCTGTTGCATTCTGCACTGCCTACTATGGTCTATTGGATTTGGGGCGACTATCCCCCTCTGAAAGGGTATTGATCCATGCTGGTGCTGGTGGTGTTGGTCAAGCTGCGATACAACTAGCACAAATGGTAGGTGCCGACATCTTTGTCACTGTTAGCAATCAAGAGAAAAAGAAATTTCTCATGGAGCGCTATCATATTCGGGAAGACCGTATTTTCTATAGTCGAGATACTTCCTTTGGCAATGCAATCCGCAATGCTACAAACAACGAAGGGGTGGACGTGGTTCTCAATTCACTCGCTGGTGATTTACTCAGGGAGACCTGGGAGTGCATAGCACCATTTGGTAGATTTATCGAAATTGGCAAGGCAGATATTACCAAAAATAGCCGACTCGACATGCTAAGGTTTGAAGAAAATGTCACCTTCTCATCCGTCGATTTGACAAAAGTGGCAAAATTCCGGCCGCGTTTGATGAAACGACTGCTGACCGATGTTTGCAAACTTATTGATGGCGGGTCCATCAAACCAATTTTCCCGATCACCAAATACCGCATTTCCGAGGTTGAAACAGCATTCAGGGCCCTGCAGACCGGGAAGAACATAGGAAAGGCTGTCGTAATTCCTCGTCAAGATGACCAAGTCAAGGTATGGTAAACTGAAATTATAATATTGAGGTAACTGCTAACATAGTCCAGGCCGTGTTACCAAAGTCAAGCTCCAGTCTACTTCATCATGATGCGACCTATATTATTGTCGGAGGCATTGGTGGCATTGGCCGAAGTATAACTAAATGGATGTCTTCCAAAGGTGCTAGGCATATAGTGCTTACATCGCGTAAAGCGGCTATATCTAAGGAGATTCAGACTTTGATAGATGAGGTTGTAGTGGCAGGAACCCGTATTCACGTCAAAGTATGTGATATTACCGACAGTTTGTCCGTGGAAACACTCGTGAAAGAAGGGCTTAAAGGTCTTCCTCCTATAAGGGGAGTTGTTCATGGTGCTATGGTGCTTCGAGTAAGTAACAATCAGAAACCACTCCTTATAATTCCACCTTTCTCACGCATTGTCATAGGACACTCTATTTGAAAAAATGACCCTTGAAGATTTCCAAGCTGTTACTGCATGCAAAGTCGAGGGTGCATGGAATCTTCATTATAGTTTGGCCGACTCGCCCTTGGACTTTTTTATAGCACTATCGTCTGTTGCTGGTGTTATTGGAAATCGTGGACAAGCTGCCTATGCCGCTGCAAACGTGTTCCTTGATGGGTTCATGGAATACCGTCGATCGCAGAATCTTCCTGGAACTGCTATCGACCTAGCAGCTGTCACTAATGCAGGGTACTTGGCTGACAGCGACTTGACAAGGAGACAAGAGGTCTTTAAAAACATTGGCTCTGCCACCATTGACGAGTCTGAAGTATTGGCTCTCCTTGCTTTGGTAATTACGGGCGACTTAACCAAGACTCCGGTCGGGCAGTGTATTACTGGCTTGGAAGTCACCGGATCGCTCGACAATTTTTGGGTTCACGATGCTAAGTTCTCTCTTCTCCGTGCCGCTGCAGAGTGCAAGATAAGTAATCTCGCAGGGGGAAGTCAGGACTCGTCTTTGCGAGCCGTTTTCAAATCTGCAAACTCTACGGAAGAAGCCGTGGAACAATGCTATCAGCATTTAGTCGTGAAGATCGCAGATGTCCTTGGGTTATCTCCCGAAGACATGGATTTATCGACTAGAGTTTCATCTCTAGGCCTTGACTCCTTGGTGGCGATTGAGGTCCGTAACTGGATCGCGCGTGAGGCCGAGGCGAATGTTCAGGTGTTGGAATTGTTGTCAAGCGAGTCACTAATCAAGCTAGCTGCTCTCATATTGGCCAAGTCAAAGCTTTGGATGGACATCTAAAGCCGGGGCGATACAGGACTGTTTATTTCATCATTGATTTTTACTCTTGTGTGTAATTTTATTTTTGTTTTCTTATGTAACCACACTTGTGGCACATATTACATGCCGTCGATGATATCTGATTGATAAGCCATCATATTTCAAATATTTCGATATAATATTTGAATCTGTATGCTATTACTTTCAATGGAATGATATATTTTATTCCTTATTGCAAATATTGACCTACAACTAGTATGCATGTGTACATCTGGAGTTGAGGATGTCTCATCGGAGATACGTATGTCCCATCTCGGTGTATCTTCTACTACTCCACCGTTAGTAGGCGTAAAGAACCTTTGGCCTAGTCTTGTCATACACTATGAGCATCTCTATTCTATGCCGTGTTGACCAACGCGTTTGGATATAATTGTATTGGGTCAAGTTGATTAAAGAGTAGTAAAGGCTTTAAATTTTCGATTAAATAAAATTTATGAAACATTAAACCAAACAGGTTTCTTTCAATAGTATGTTTTCAATGAACGTATTCTCCTTTGATTGGATCAACCTGTTTTCTTGCCGCTGGCACTATATTCAGGTATACAGGGAATATTGCCCCTGCACTCGCAAATGCAACGACGACAACGTTTGCAGCAGGGTTTCCGATCTTTAATGTCACTGCATATCGTAGTAGAGCAGAAAAAGTACCAGCACCGACTGCGGTAGCTAGAAATGAGGAGGCGGTTTTGGCGTAGACCCCCGTGCCGCGGAGGGATATTGCGAAAACGAGAGGAAATATCGGCGCAAATGTAACCCAGCCGAGAAGTGCAAAAACCATTGAAGTTCTACCATTGGTCCTCATGCATGCAGCATAAGTAATAACTGTACTTAGGAATGAAATGAGCAGCAAGTATCGTGGTTTGAAGCCCTTCCATTGAACGAACGCGGCAGCAAGGCGAGAGACGGCGAAAATAGCAGTTCCCACATTATTCAGATCAAGGTTATTTAGCTTTGAACTGGTAATTGAAGAGATATATCATTGGTTAGTTTATTTTGATGACCATTTCGAGAGGCCCTTTACTGCGACCGAGGGTTTTTTACTCACGTTGGCAAGACTTCACGTCTAAAGTTTGCGAAACCGGCCACAAAGGTTTCCTGCGCACATATATAAAAAAACTGCGACCACACTCCTAAAACCAGGGTAACGATGAAAACACGTATCCCCAACACTGGGGCGTTATTTGCCTCGGCCCGTCGGTCAGCCAGTTCTCTCATATCATCATCTGGGGCCTCGGGTACTGGGAGATAATAAAAGCAAACAGCAACGATAACATCATAAAAGCATATAGCAAGATATGACCACTGCAAACCGACAAGATCTCCGGGTTTACTAAAGTTCGGGACCAGCACGTATCCAGCTATCAATCGTGACAATAAAATGCCGATTCCTTGGAAAGCTTGTGAGGTACATAAACGCGCTTCGCCGTATTCCATTGGCCCGCACATCACAATGAAGAGGTTGGCTGTTGTCTCAAGGATTCCAAGTCCCGAGCCAATTATCGCGTTAGCGACTACAGAAACGGCAAACGACACCAATACCGCGGCTGGCCAGATGAGAAGCGTTCCCAACGCAAAAATATAAAGACCCGAGGTGAATGCCGCAGTAAAACCATATCTTCGCAATATGTATCGGCCGACAGTAGTTGGTATAATCAGATACCCAAGAAAATATGACCCCGCGAGAGCCCTCTGGCGCCATGGGCCGAAAAGATAAGGCCCAACCTTCTCACCCAGTACATTAAGAAAGCCATACGCAAATCCCCACATAAAGAAAAGAATAGTCACAAGGATATTGGCTGGCCTTGCCTGCTTCGAATTCAACCTGACCATTCTTCTGGGTCTCAAATTCAAGAAGTTCAGTAATTTTATCCCACTAGGATACTCGGCCTCAATATCTGCTGGATATTTGTTCAATTCCTTGAGTGGTGATGGGCGTGAAGAAGAGCCTCGGGTTAATATGTTCATCAATGGGTCTCTGGTCTCAGGGGTGCCGCCAGTCCTTGTGCCCTCATTTCTATCTTGCATCTGCGATGTCGGCTTTTCATCACTTCTTCCGGAGCTAGATCTTTGTCCCTCCTCTGTACTTTTGATGATTCCCATCCGACTAGCAAGAGGCCGTAAACTTGGGACGCAGGCACAAGTGATAGTCATATTTACTTCAACCAGTGACCACATTAATGAATAAGCAGAATACCCTGTTTTGCTCGCATCAATAGCGTGAGGTTAGTACATGATAGACGCATTTGGAAAAGAGAAGAAAATAACCGACATGTATAGTCTTTATTTTCGATACTCTCGATGTTGAAGGACTGAAGCTCCTCCAATCGAGATCTTGCGGTATTTTGGAGAAAAGCAATTCGAATAACATCGACTCCAATCACCGAAATACCGGCCCCAAATGTTAGCACCAAAATTAACCGTTGTCTGAATGGTAGTCGGATTCGTGTTAAAAGAGGAATGGGAATACATAAAATAGCAATATCAGTTGCAATATTGAATGGTGATGAAGCAAGAGATGTAATGAAAAGATTAGTGCATGTTTCAGGTGGCTGGATATCCAAATGGTACACGGCGGTTATCGGATGGCACGCAAATATCTAAGAATATATCAATTGATAGTGTCACACTTGAGAAATGGGCCCCAGATGTTGAATCTGTACTATCACAAAGGCGTCTAACCTGATGGATGCTTAACCCAAGCCCTACAACAACTACCACGAAAAGTATAACGTAGTTCGCCCAGTAAAATATCTTTCTTTTGTTGGTTAGCCCCAAATAAAATATTAAAATGGAACTTTTCGCGGCCACTGAAGCCGGGTCCTGCATCGACAAAACATTAAAAAAAAGAAAACGTTAGCCAATTTTTGCTACACTATTTGGAAGTTTGGCAAGGAAATACAACAGTGTATTCTTTATTGGTTTTAACATACGTAGAGAACAAGGAAAGAATATATAGCTTTGTTGACGTCGACGCGATTGTCGGGCTCGATATCAAAGTCATGAAGCCCAAAGCCGTGGTTTACAGCGTAGAAGAAGGATGTTACAAAGGCAAGATCAATGACCTACATATAGACATGCCGTAGTTAACGCCAAAATATAAGTTACCACTTTCTTCCTTTTGTGTTGGAACACGTTACCCATGCCAAAAGCATCAAATAATCAGACAGCTTCATGACCTTGACCACAAAAATACACGAGGCCATATAAAAACTGACAAAGATACTTGCAACCGCAAAGGCAGTGACTGCCACCCCTATGACTGGGGGTTGATGGGTTTCCATCTTGAAGCGAGAATCTTAAAACCCTGCCTGACACCAGAGATTTTGGCATTGTTTACCGCAACGCAGTAAGAGTAACGAGTGCAGTAACAGTAATATTGCTACCAAAATGTTAACTTTGGTTACATAAGAAACGGCCAAATATGACGTTTTTATGAGAATGAGCAAAAAAAAGTACAAATTAGACAGGCAAGTGGCGGCAGCTGGGCGATGATTCATGTGTTGCGGGACACTTACGGTATCCACGCAGGGGCAATTCCCTACGAGGCAAAAGTGGCAGGCCATCGAGTAGAAGAATAACAGCCGCCATGCATGATTACTTCACTTGTTTTGCCGCACAAGCAAAATATGACTCGGCGCAAGTGGGTTTATTTTGTACTTTATAAATGAGCAGCATTTCAAGCTCAGGCTTCAGGTATGAGTCTTTACAACTTACAGGTGGGCAATATGTTCTCTTGATGATTATAGTTGTCCGATCAAAGACCGAAAACAGTTCAGTGGGTCTACGTGTATCCAATTATATAATGGTTCAGGGAACCTTCATTAAGGAACGAATATTATTGGCCTTTGGATATGAAATCCTTCTTGATTAAGTGGCGCTTCGGTATTTGCAACCGTTCTGAGTTTATTCGAACCATTTCCAACCCCAGATTAGAACCAGAGCAACTCTCGTCCAGATATAATTTAGCTAACTTAGCCGCCAAGAATAGGAAGGTCATCAATTAGGTACATGTAATCTGTTTGTTGACCAGATGTGAAATCATCACAACCTTCATGTGTTGCTGGACAATCGGAATTATCGCCGCATTTTTTGTTGAGAGGTGTAGGTAGACCATGGCGAAAGTGGCTGGTACTGGCTGCACATATCAATCCACCTTGTGCTATCATCCCCTGTTGGAGTGCGGATAGTCGTTGCGTGGTTGCTAGATTCACGTTTGCTGTGGCGAAAAGATTATCAATGGTGGCCGCGAGTCGTAGATAAGCTATTGGCTGGTACTCGAGGAAATCGAGAAATGACTTGGGGAAGTACGGCAATTGTTTCGGTGAGCATGTGTGTGCAGTCAACATTCTCATTTTGACCGCGGTCGCCATACGAATGAGTTGTTCAAACCAGTCAGCAATATAAGACGTATCGTAACGAGTGTTGCAAATTTGGATGATTTGTAAATAGCAGTCTAAGCTGTGTTTGGAATCCCGGGGTAGTTTTGAGGATGAAGATGAGTCAATATTGCCAAGCGAGGAAACAGAGGGCGAAAGCTGAATATCCAGGCGAAGCAGAAAGGCTGGTAGGATAGTGTTCATCAACACACTCAATGGAAGGTGACCAGAAGATACATTACAAACAGTAAAAAAGTCACGGACTTTAGCTGTGACTGCTGCGATAGCATCAATAAGCTCTTCCTTGATTTGGCGGATACTCATCACTTGACTTTGATGCCATCGCGCTTCTTCACGAATGAAGAGCATTAAAGCCATGTGATGGCAAAGTGCAACACGTGTTGACCTAAAATAATATTTAAACATCAATGTCAACATCTCCAATTGATATGTATAGGAAGGAAAACCGTACTGATAATATAACGAGGTAAGATGAGCAAAGAATTTGACGGTAGCATGTACGTTCACTTGACGATCCTCAATTGGCATCAAGTAACCCAACTCCCATATTTTTAAATGGCTAATGCCTTCCACACATGAGGCTAATTCATTGTTGATATCGCCGTGTGAATCCGTCGCTTTGCTTCTGATGGCCGGGTAAAGAACGGAGATCGGATTAGTCATAGCTACTGCTAGCTGGCACTGGGCGACAAATACATCGCACAGTTGTTCCTTGGTTTGCTGAGTGTAAACCTCCGACATGGGAATTTCATCTTTGAAATCCGCCTGTTCAATGCCGTGTTTGGAAAAGTCAAAATCATATTGCGTTATTTGAAGCGGGCGGCGCATTCCGATTGCTAGGACGCGATCCCGAACAATACAACACCACCAGATTCGTTTCAACAGGGATCTTTGGTGGTGGGTGTGATTTTGAGTATCATAACAATGAGCATTTGACGCTCTGGCATGGAGAATGGCGACAGACATCCACGTAGAGTTTGTTAATTGGTTGGTACTGGAGTTGTGATAGCTAAGTAAAAGAGCCGCCTGGGCGATACAGAGGGAGCTGGCCTCAGTATCAAAATCGTAGAGGGCCTATTTGCAGCTTAGTTAGCGATTAACTTCGACTTCTTCTTATATACAAGAAAAAGGGGAACAAGGAAAGTAATTTTCGCACCTTGGCACTTCGATATAAGGAATTCCGAGCAGCTACAATCGACTCATAACCGAATGATTTCGCAAGCTCAACAGGAATATACTGTCGCCGTCAGTGAATCATCTTCATCTCACAAGCTGATCGCGGACTCACACTAGACGCAGCAAATAGCATAGCTTGAAACAAAAATAGTGAGAATTTTTGCGGAGGAGAGGAACAGTCATCATCCCCGTGGTACATTTCCCAAAACTCGGCTTCATCAACGACCGGCATGCAAGGATGCACATAGAGGAAGTAATGTCGCACAAAGCTTTCTAAAACTGAGTGTTCCGGGAGGCATAATGATTTCTGCATTTTTAAGCAGATCATATCTTCCGAACACAAATTTTGTAACCTTGGGGTTGTGAGAAAGCCATAATTTGTAAACGGCTGATAACGCCCACGGCCCTTTGACGCTAGTAGTATTGTTCAGCAAACTTCCATCTGATTCATAGAATACTAGAGCGACTTGGCTGACCTTGGATAGCGGTAAGATGGTCCGTTATATCTGCAGTAATAGAGGTATTGGTCGAGGACCTTGGTCTTTTATCCTTGTGTGGCCCAGCTGTGTCACAAAAGAGGCCATTTCGGCGGCAATTTGTACACGGTGAGTCCAGGATGGCAGCATCGCAACGCACTTTGCGGTGCCGACAGGTCGAGCAGGCACCGCGACTGCGCTTTATACCAGAAGCAGGCATGATTATAATTGTTTCGTTTGTATCCACCTGCAACGAAACGCGCAGTAAGTTACAGCAGAGATGACCCGGCCCATGTGTTCTCCTCCCAACTAGTTCTTGGGTTAATCCGCAAATCCCGCTTTTTCCGCCTCGGCATTTAAATACCCGCGAATAGAGCCCAGCCAATGGGATATCACTCGAATACGAGTAAATTTAAAGTTACAAAAGTCCCGGAATTGGATTGTGTCCGAAATGAACAACTTTACTCTTCTTGTATGAGTTTTCGGAGAAGGCTACAGAAGTGGACGGTACTACCACGAAGCTATTCACTATATATGTAAAGTATAGACACTTGTAATGTACTTCCAGGCCATCAAAGGAGGACGATAAGGGGCAGATTTCGTTATTGTTTAAGCCTCAATGTGTAGGATGCCACTCTTTAGCCTTGTATCCGCTGCTGCTTCCTGGCTCTTCATCTCGGCGAGAATCACATTCCGCATTCCACACAAAAGGACTGTCGTTTGCAAACAAATAATCCAAGTCTTCAAGGCGGCGACCGGCCGTTTCTGCAGCCATCTGTAGTGCTCAGCAAGATACCCTTGTCATCAAAAATTCAGATTGTTCATACGCACCGATATAAAATAGATAAATCGGCACTAGCATGGCCAGGTTCAAGAGGGCAAACAACACAAAGACCCAGTATGATACCGCATTAATCAAATATGGAACTATTTCGTTAATTATACCACCAGCAAGAGAAAAGGCCACAGCAGCCAGCTCTGTTCCCTTGGCTCGAGTCATCAGTGGAAAGATTTCTGTAGGGTAGACCCACCTAATGTGCTTTTGTTTCAGTCATAGCAGTAAATAATATGGTTGAAAAATAAATAATAATTAAAAAAAAAAAAAAAAAAAAAAAAAAAAAAAAAGAAAAAAGGAAACGTACCATGTAGTTAACCATGTGCTTCCATATATGAATGTATATATGTATAGCACAGTCGTCATGTCTGCACCACACCCAGACGCTAAGCTTGGATTTGAATCAGTAAGCGAAATTATTTTAGGTGATAAAACCCCTCCAGCAACCAAAACAAGAACCATCAAAGGTGATCCTATAAGCATCAGACGTCGACGCCCAACTCGATCACTGAGGTATATTGCTAGTGCCAGACTTGCTGTGTAACCGAAAATGTTCCCTCCTGCCAGTAAGACAGGTTTGTTAACTGTATGACCGGCCAGTGAAAACATCTCAGGCGCATATGTAGATATAAAATCAATTCCGGTGACCTTTTGCATAATCTGCACCCCGGTCCCTAAAAATATACGACGCCGGCTACGCAGCTCATCGCGGGTTGTCATGATTTTCCAGAATGAAGGTGGAGGTTTCTGGGCTTCGAGATGGATGGCAGAAACTATATTAAAAATTTCCCGCTTCATATTCGAATCAACTGGGTCAATGCGTACTGTGTATAAAATTTCACGCTTCGGTGACTCTATCTGTTTGTACCAGATGCCTGGGAGATTCTGGATAAAAGGGAGTAGCTATGATGATAAATAGTAGGAAGACAATCTGTAGGGCAAGTGGGAACCGCCACGCGAAGGAAAGGCTTTGGTTTTGAGGCATGCGTATTCAGTCCAGTAGACTCTGTTGGTTGAGAAGAATGTCAGCCTTCTGTTTTCTTTCTTCGAAATTTAGATCAACAGACATTGTACCTCCTGTAAGGGCGAGAGTAAACTCCACTGCTGCAAAGGTTCCACGGGCGGAAGAGTCGGCCAATTCGGATGTCCATATAGGGACAATAGTGTTTAAGTGACCACACCCGATTCCTCCAATAACGCGAGCGAACGCCATCCAGCGAATATTTTGTGCCGATGCCTGTAGCACGCAGCCCAGAGTAGCCCATACACACCCAACTTGAAGTGACTTTAATCGTCCGATTTTGTCCGCTATGAGTCCCACGAGGATGGCTCCTGCAACATTTGAAGGGGTAGTCAGATATGTATCATAGCTATAACGACAACAAGGAGCTTTTTTACCTATTCCAAATCCTCCAACGGCTGCAGAATCGCGTGCGGAGCCTGAATTCGTGCCCACCAGACGCAGATAGTCGGGATTTGTGTCGACTTGACTTATGCAGGAGGAATCGTATCCAAAAAAAAACATGATGGAAACACCAGCTAACAACTAGATGGCATTGACCATCGGCCGGCCACGAATATTTAAGCATCGCGAGGGTGAGTACCCTCCAGGGATAATTTAGACCATGCCGCTTCCTCTACAAGCACAATGGTCAGTGAATAAAAGTGCCTCTAGCGTGCAAATTGACATTTATGAGCGTTCAAATCATACGTTGACATATTTCTGGTTCAATGCCTTCCACATGCTGTACCTCCATTTCCCCCATCTCTAATTCGCTTTTGTTGGTTTTGTTTTGGCCCCTGTTTAGCGATCACCTACCTCTCTGAAGGTACAGGAGCATGAATTAAATAAAAAAAATGAAGCGAGCACCAAAATATTGGTTTTATTTCAATAGATGCCTGCCAAGCACTGCTTCCCGCTATGCATGTATATACCCCGGATTCCCCTAATGTTTCATGAACCTACCGCGTCGTCCTGTGGAGTTCCGGGGAGAAAGCCGCCAGCACCCACAAAAAGAAACCTCGGATGAACACCGATATCAGTTGCGACGGACGCCTTTCCATTATTATTATTATCAAATTTATTTGAACCATACTTGGTCTGTGATTTCTTATCTTCCCCGTGGAGATAGTATATGGAGAAAGACGAACTGTTCCACTTAATTAAAAATTATCTCGGGAAGCTGGCACACATGGCTGTTTTGATCGCTGCTTCTAAAACCTTAAACAATTAAGCTTTTTTAAATAAGCCTTGTCGCCAATTCGGTTGATTAAACGTTGAATTATTGCATAGCTTATCTACTAGCCTTCGTTTGTGGCGGTGTAAGGGAGTCATGATGCGAGATCGGCTTCCGGTCCGGTGCTGTAACTTCGCACCAAGCAACTCCTCGCTCAAACGTTATAACTTTTCGATAGGTAAGCCTAGATGAAGATGGTCTTGTCTGACAAGTCTATCCCCCTGAATGACGGTGGTTTGGGATTCAATCAGAATGTGAGCGAGCGATACTTTGGGAAGTGATGTTGCCAGCGCGCTCCCAATACCAGGCTGAGGCTAGTCTACGACCGTGATGACGACAGTATGGTTAAAAGTTGTAGGCCTAGACGATGTTCTCAATCGTTGTTGTGGCATCGACGACTGGCATGGCGGAAATGGTATTACCTGAGAGACACCAGAGAGAGATACGACGGCTCCTGTTGTCCAGCGCATGAAATGCAGTTGAAGCTGTTGAATGAAAGGAAATTAGCCCGTTACAGACTTGGCAGGAGGATCAAGGCAGCCGTGGAGTCGATCGTCCCAATTCACGCGAGCCCACACGATGCTCACAACGTAATCTGACCGCCCTACACGCGATTCGGCATGTTAATTTTCAATATTACTCAAAATATCGATAGCGTTCAACTTGATTTTATTCGAGGCAAATGGCAGGCTGGCGACAAAGTAGAAACCCTTCGTCTATTGTCCCATCCGTTGAACCCCCCTGAAGGATTTGCGTAGAGTTTAAGTTAGTAGTGCCGAAGTGGGGAATATTACGTTAACTGAGACACGACATTGGCTTACCACACCAGGCGTTGTGCCACATCTCTGGGAGCGGCGAATGCCCCAATCTGGCAGGTTAGGTTGGTATGTTTTGGGGCCAAACAGAACACAAACACAGCGTTTAAGGAGTAGCTGAAGGTTGTGAATATACTCCGTACGGCGGAGTATATGGCACTTTATCCCCAAGGTACATAAGCAAAAGTCGTTAAGTTTTTTTGGGTTGTATCTAAAAGACTAAGTGAGACCAACAATGTAGCTCCATACACGACGCAAAGAAAATGGTCGACTTGCTCGCACATCGCACATCGCATAGATCCAGAACTGAACTCCCCCACCTCGTACACAAAAGGAACTTTAAAATTAACGCTTTTAAGTATCTCACTCATATGACGTTACATACAGCTATTTCCTATGATCAATAAGCGTTCCTCCTGTGGGGGTTTCCTCGCAATGGTTGCCTAGTTAAAGCTCAAACCACTACGCTTCAGGCCTTAATTTATGGATAACAGGAATGAACGGCCCGAGATTTATGGCCTCATCACCAGTTGGAATTATGGCTTCACGCAAAAAAAAAATACTCATTTGGCGTTGGTGCATTGATTTACTACTCCCGCTGTGCTCCAAGAAAACGTATTTCCCACCAACGATCTCACTCATCTCGGATTTCCAGGCGAGTAATTATGATTTTGAATATCAGGGTTTTCTGCCCAAAACTCTGTTACGTAGAATGTCTCCACATTGGGCCTGGGTGTGAGACAGGCCGGAGTACCCAATGCCTCGTTTGGAGCTTACCCTAATTAAACACACTATTTTTGTGATTCGATTACAATGACGAGAATCTGTAGAGGACTTAGGAAATTTTTAGCCTGGATTCTAGAAGCACGGCTCGGCAGGCTAGGCCAGAAAAAGGCGAAGTTTCCCAAGCCCTCCCAAAGCGTTAGTCACATTTGTCAGTGCTTGACCATTCATGCGTAGTCGATTCTGGCCCCAAAACCAGCGTTGCACATCGTAAAGAGACTTTAAATTCATTAAAGCCAAGTTATATCCACTGGATTGGAATTGGACACTGTAACGCACATGTAATACATAGTTAGATAAGCAATGGAACACGTGGCACTTCATAGCCCTCGCCATGAGCTATATTTTAATACACAGGCCAAGACTTTTCAAAAAAGCGGACGCGCATGAAGGACGCCCTGGAGGTTGAATCGGGCCAATAATTCCATTTTTCCCTTTGGAGAAAAGGTGTATGGGTAGCTTTGAAAAACAAAACAAAAGGAAACCACTGTGGATCAGTAATAGTATACTACGTACTTTGTACTTTTCACTGTCCTTTGTGATCGCAGAGAAGACCTCTAACCGAACGTTCGTTAAGTGTGCTGGCAACTTTGCTTTCTAGAACTCTTCATGGCAAATGGAACAGAGTGAAAATTGGCTGACCAGAACTCGGAAAACGAATTCGCCACCACTGTGTGAATATTATTAGAACATCTATAAGAATTAATGAATTTGGGGCTGATGCACATGTGGTGTTGATTATTCTGACAACGGGACATGTGCATATTGCATATGTAGTGACGCGCCGGTCTGATGTCAGCATCCAGGCTGGTGACTCCCCATGCGTTGTCGTATCGTTATTCGGTGCTCCGTATTTCGTTCTCCGATATTGTGCTCTCACCCGAACAGGCAACTCTCGAAACGGTCGATCCCGATATCACCTGATGTTACCCCTGACTGAGTCCTGACACGGCTTTTATTCGGGTTCTTCGTACAGAAGACATCTGGGGAGATTAAACGAGGCCGTATTATTAATAACACTATTATTATAGCAAACCCTGGTTATAAGCAACCAAATCCCGTATCAGAATTAGAATTTACATATAATTTCCCTTAGCACCTGGTTATTAGCTTTGTGCTTAAGTTTTTGACCTCACCCATATAAATTCCCTTATAACTAGATAACCTAACCGAGCTTTATTAGAATTTCTTATCTTATCTACCTATTTAAAATATTTTTTAAAACTAATTATATATTAGTAAAGTCATTATTTACTTATAGGCTTCAATTTAACTTGGTTTAATTATTCCATAATAAGTATACATGTAATATGCGATAGTACTATTAACAGTTATTATATATATTTCTATATGTAACCGCTGTCGACTGATCGTAAGCCTTAATATTGAAAAAAAGAGAAATAAGGTCCATATAGCCTTAAAATGCAAGCTTAACGCTTGCTAATAGCAAAAATAACACTTTTGTATAAATGGACATCTATTGTCTATATAATTTCTATGTAAATCGGCCGTACCTTGGCCACACCTGGTCATAAGGGAAACCCGGTTATAAAAGAACAAGATGCCGGTTTCTCTTATTCCCTTGTATCCAGGGTTTGCTCTATTTGTGAAAACAAATTTATCGCTCTGACATACAGAATTTCGACAAGTCTCTACTGCCTGTGTTTCCCACGTCATCACAATTTCCCCGAACAAAAATTGAAGTAAAGTAACGTATTGAAGGTTGGCGTAAGCGAGTTCGTGTGCAGCAGTTAATCATTGGCACTCCGATTGTCATGGCGTGATTTGACAGCACAGGGTCTGTTGGGGACGAAAATGTTTTCCTCGGAACAGCTGTCGTTTTGGGTAATTTGTTCGGCGACGGCAAGCAA
The DNA here is from genome assembly GCA_001939245.1 of Talaromyces wortmannii. Lineage (NCBI taxonomy): Eukaryota > Fungi > Ascomycota > Eurotiomycetes > Eurotiales > Trichocomaceae > Talaromyces > Talaromyces wortmannii. The sequence continues at coordinate 476,159 of MJVA01000941.1, forward strand.
TAAATTTAATCATATATACGTACCCGACTGCAATACGTACTAATATAATGTGTTGGGTGTTGGATGATCAAATACTAGGATATGAGTCATCAAGAGCCTATTGAATACGAGTTTTCAGAATGGATAATCAAGGGTCCTCGCAAAAGACCCTGTCGCAACTCGTAATTTCTTCATTACAAAGGGTCTTACCTCATACTGTGGAGTACTGTTGTTGTTGGTTTACTAAGTAGTAGCCGCTTCTTGGGCCGGCCTGGGGCCCTTAAACTTTTAGCTTATATCGGGAGTTCCATGATCAACAAGTTGGTCTCGCAGAATAATCATTTAATACGTAGTACGGAGTAGGTTAATCATAATACACACTCCAGAGTACGGAGTATGTAATGTAGCCCCATACTGCCAAAGACCAATGACAGGGGCCAAATTCGTACTTGTGGGTCCCGCTAAGGTCCTACCGGCCGCTGATTGGCTGTGAGAACACGACCAGAACCTTGTCCTGCAAGCAGCCAATCACCGTTCTCTGATCTACTGGCCGCGGTAAAACCGTGTATTTACTATTTTGGAAGATAGTAAATGCCAGGCCTTACTCAGCTGACAGATTTTCGGGGCTTATTAAATGCCCTGCAGCAAATGGGGTCCCCTTGAGTCTCTTTTCGCAAACAAGGGTCTGTTGGAGCAAAGCTTAGCCCAACGCCACCGCCGGACTGTCATCATTTCCTGCCCGTGACAAAGGTAGCGAGCCAAGAAAAAGTCAAAAAAAGTCACTCCCAGGAATTGTTACTGCCTGTTGTGTCCTTTCGTATTAATAGCGCATATCACCTACAAAATACTCGTATTTTTTGCCCCTTCAACTGACTTTACCTTTTGACTGCTACTGCTACCTCGAGCCATCGGTGACTTTCTTCTAGTCATGGCTTCAAATTTTGTTTCCACCCTTCTTGACTATGAAGAACGGGATGTTCGTCCCTATACATTTGTTATTGGGGTTGTAATAATCGCTATAATTGCTTTGGTTGCTCACCTCCGCAACCCGCTTAACTCGATTCCGGGTCCATTCTGGGCAAGATGGACCCCCTTCTGGCTCGCATACTACGCAAGCAACGGGAATATGCACCGTAAAATGATTTCAACCCACAAGAAGTATGGCAGTTTGGTTAGAACGGGCCCGAATGAGGTTAGCGTTAGCAACCCACGAGCGCTGAAGGTAATTTATGGTCAGTAGTCCCAACACCAAAACTTGACCACGATTGCTGATTCAGCTGAGGGTTGGATAGGCGCTGGAAATAACTACCGAAAAAGCGATTGGTACAGCGTATGGCAGGGTGTTCGCAAGTGGGATCTCTTTGGAGAGAGGAATGAGAATATTCACCGCGCGCAAAGGAAACTGGTTAGCCAGGTTTACTCGCTGTCCAACATGAAAAGGCTAGAGCCATATGTCAACAGTGCGGTAGTCATCTTCGTTGATAAACTGATTGCTCAATCACATGCACCAATCCAAATGAATAAATGGACTCAGCTGTTTGCCTTTGGTGAGCTATGATCTTCTTCCCTTGAATACATTGCTTACATGAATGTATAGACGTGATTGGAGAAATTACTTTCTCGAAACGATTTGGGTTCATGGAATCTGGTGACGACGATGGGGCATTCGCCATGATAGAAAATTCTTTGCGTTCCGCAGCTTGGGTCGGATATGTACCTTGGGTATACTGGACCAACCTAAAGCTTTCCCCAATTTTGGGCAACCACCTTGCAGTTACTGCCCGACAAGGAGGCCTACTCACATTCGCGGCGAAAGCTATTGCGGAGCGAAGAGAGCGAGGTAGCGAGCATCAGGATATTCTGGGGCAGTTTTTCGATGTTCAGCACGAAAAGCCCGAATTTAATGATATGTCGATAACATCAATGGTGGCGAGCAACATCTTTGCGGGTAGTGATTCCACAGCTATCTCCATCTCATCTCTCCTCTTCTTTGTTTGCAAGAACCTGGAATCTAAGAAGAAGTTGGTGGAAGAAGTCGATTCGGTAGCAAAGCTCCAAAATATCAAACGTGGTACAGTCTTTTCGCTGGAGACAGCTAATGAAATGCCATATCTGCAAGCATGCATGTGGGAGGCTCTGCGTTGTTTTCCAGCCGTTGGAATGAACCTTGGCCGAGTTACCCCGCCTTCTGGAGTTGAAATTGATGGGCAATATATTCCTGGCGGAGTAAGCATCACATCATGTCTTGTATCTAGTGGCTTACTAACGCTTAATAGACCGTCGTCGGGGCCAATGCTTGGGTTATTCATCAGGATAAGGAGACTTTTGGGGAAGATGCCGACAAATTCCGACCAGAACGGTGGATGGGAGATTCTGAGCGTGTCGGTGATATGAGTTAGTGCTTTAATCAGTTATAACCCATCTGATGATACTTTTGATCTGACTGGAGTAGAACGTGGGTTCTTTTCTTTTGGAGGTGGATCACGGCTTTGCATTGGAAGAAGTAAGTTTCGAAAATACCACCCATAATGTTCCTCCAAGCTAACCACGGGATAGATATTGCCTGGTTAGAGATGTCCAAGGTGAGATTCGGGTTTTCCTATGTAAATTGAAAATTCGACTGACAAACATAGCTTGTTCCAACTTTGTTCCACATTTTCGAGATTGAACTTCCTGATCCCTCCATGGAATTGACAGAGCATGCCTGGTAAGAATTCCCAATAATTTTAACCTTATTATACACATAGTGTATGGGGCATTAACATTATGCAAGGTCGTTTGTGAAAATTGAGAATTTCCAAGTTCAAATGAAGCTCAGAGGGGAGTTGGCAGCGAAATAGCATATACCTTGTGGAATCACTTTATGAAAATGGCCATTTATATACGTTAGCAATTTTCCTCCTTTCATGACATTGAATACATTAGTATATTCTTTTTATTATATAACGTAATAGATATAGCCTTTATGTTATAATGATCAAAAACTTATCAAATACTAGTACTTATTTAAATGTTAGTCAAGCACACTAAACAATTAAATAGTAAACTCAATATTTTAAGGAGATCTCAGTATATAAACCAGCAATTTACGCCGGTAGTAGTGAGCTGTTGGGGGGTGTTTAGACAAGATTAACAATAGAAAGTGAAAGAATTAAATAAGAGTGTTAAATCGTTAACATCTTCACCAAAAGATCAGTCCCTTCGGGAGTCATCTACAGCACATACAGGTGACAAATGGTATTGGTTATACATTTGAATGGTATATAAATAGCATTATTAATAGGTTGATATAAGACTTTTGCTAGTGTAAGATCTATCAGTCCATGGTTTCAAGCCAAGGTAGAAACAAAAAAACTGTCCAACGTGGTTCACGCCTTCTTCATCAAATCTGAGCCCACGTAAAACAATCGGCTAACTATAACTAGAGAGCCTGATGCTGCCGTTAATGCCCCAGCAAATATCCAAAGACCAGAAAACCCGTGCTGATCGAGAACAACGCCGCCGACAGGGGTACCTTGAATAGAGTTAGCACGTGATTATCAAAAAGTAGAGCAACATCTAAAGAGACAACAAATCAAAGGAACAAAAAGGCAGGAAGAGAGGGGGGGGGGGGGGGCAATCACATACCAATCAACAGCCCAAAAGAAACTGCGCCGAAACATTGGCCCAACCTGGTCCCGATGTTGCCTCGACTGTGTGAAGAGAGCCGTACAACGGTGGCAGTTGGGGAAGAGACGAAGGTACCAGAAAAGAACCCATATAGCGCTGCTAAGACTATCAAGCTTGCAACACTTTTTATAGGGATAAAACAAAAGCATAGAATAGCGGAAATAAAAGCACAAGGTGTCATGACGTTCATTGGTCCAACTATGTAATGTTAGAGCAGGGACAAATTGAGGCTTATTTCTCAAAGACTTACTTTTATCGGACAAGAACCCAGGAATAATTCGTCCAAATGCACTTGTAGCATTCATAATTGCTAGGATATAAAATCCAAGATTGGAATTAGTGATGCTTTTTTCGATGGCGAAACTTTGAACGTAGAAAAACGGTAAGTAAAGTCCCATGAATCCGACGAAAACACTAATAACGAAGAACAGATAAGGCATCTCTTTGAAGGCCCCGATATCTATAATAGCACGTTTCTTGTCTGGCAAAACTCGCACTCGCATGACTGTTATAGAGATGATTTGTGTGAACAGCATTATGAAGCCGATCACTCGAGTGGCCCACGGAAAGCCGATTGTGGGTTGTAGTCTATGGAAGACAATTGGATAAATAATACCACCTAAGAAAAAAAGATAATGAGTCAATGCGCTTGTGCTTCTTTGGGGGAGAATAGCCAGCTTACCAAGGCTGCTACCAGACGCCGTAATGCCCACAGCGGTTGCCAGTCTGGTAGTAAAATACTGAGACAAAATTGCTGTACTAGGCACGCAAAGCAGGCCAGAGCCAATGCCGATACAAAACCCTTGGGCGAGCAAGACTTGCCAGTATTCCGTGCAAAGACTCAACATCATTTGGCCAAAAACTAGAAAAAATGATCCGCCAATAATCAATGCACGCGAATATCCCGCATCATAGATTGGTCCGGTAAGTGCGCCAACGAATAGCAGCAAAAAGGCCTGGATCGAGCCTACCCATGCTATAGACGATGGTGACGAACTTGATAAAAAGCCCTCCTCGTAGTATGTCTGATATGTCCCAAATGCGTTGACAATACCCCTAGCGACTGATGTGAGTCAACCTGGCTTGAAAGAAAAAAACCAAAGAAAAAACAGCTCTGGCCATGATTGTCGGCCAATAAGTTGTTGATACCACTCACCATGAATTAAAAAACAAGAAGTGTGCCCCGAGTACCTGTAGCCATGCTTTGGTGCCTCCATTTGGTACCGAAGACACGTTGTTCACAGATGCTTTCAAGTTAGCCTGGTCTCCCTTGACATGACTTTCGTCATCCGACGTCTGCAGTACCCCAGCGGGCTCTGCATGTTTCTCATTATCATTATCAATCCGATTCATTGTATTGTTAGACGAGTGGTCAAGGGCAGAAGACGGCGCAGGCTGTTCTGTAGGTGTTGAAATCGCCGCTGAAGCCATCTCGGGTCCTGGGACTGTGGCCAATCGTTTCTTATGATGAGTGCCGCTTGATGATGTGATACTAATCCAGTGTTTTGTCAATTGTTGCCCACGATTTTGCTCTCTGATACCAACGTACTGAATGAGGTCCTGATGAATCACTCGACGAAATGGCAGCCAGCTAACTTATGTTCGTACCCAAACAAAAACTCGCGGACTAGTTTTAGGCATAAGAATTGTTGACTCCTGTTAATACCATGGATTATATGCCCGAAGGACCTTTGGTCTCTTTTCGTGCTGCTGTTAATAAAAAACAGCTGTGAGTTCCTGTAAATAAGCTCAAACAAAGGGCGTCTGGTTCCAACGACAGAACAGAACGGAAAGCGACGGTCATCGCGCCAGATCGGGCGAGCGCTTATAGCGATATGGTGATCGACGAAGAAGTATGAGCTGATATTCCAAGCTGGGCAACTCGCAGAGCGAGAGGGGTGGGTCTTACGTTGGACCCTCCGAATTGTGGGTCCTCGGGATCGTTAGCGCAGATCCCCGATTGGAGTATATTTCATGTTGCTGCGTTGATTGCGTGGTGTGTCGTGAGGTAAAACGTACTTTAAATCCTCCAGGGTCTCTCGGTGTTCGAATTTTTGCCTGTTTTGTTTCCGTAACAGGGACCCGGTCACCGGTCACTAGCGCTGGCTGAGGAGAACTCCCACTGGGGGCCATCACCATTCCACGGGAAAATTGGCTCAATTCAACTGGTCAGCATCTAAAATCTGAGGTAAGGACCGGCAATTTGTGCCCCTTGTGCTAAGCTGCAAGGTCTATACCAATCAGGCAGTCTTGGATTACCATCTGTTAAGGAGGCGTATTCTTCTAAGGTTTGGTGACAAACTTTGTACGTAATAAAGCTCTTGCAATTTCTGACTAAGTCGAAAATTAGTACATAACCGGTCATGTTTCAGTGAATTTCTGGAATTTCTTGTTCACTTGATTAAAAAAACACCTTTATTATGCGATTTTTATAGTAATAAATCATTGCCAGTGAATGTTACGGGTGAGAACCATCAATTGATCATACCGTCGTATCAATAGCATGGTGGTGATATATATATTGATACCAGTGCGTTCAAATCTTATCAACTGCTCAAGTTTTGTGGATCCATAACATTTGAAAGTTAAAAACTGATCCATTGGTATTCCATCTAAATTATATGGCAACCCAATGTTGCAAAGTTCAAAAAGTAACGAGATTTTGGTTGCAAAAATTGGTACCGTATCAAAATTTGCTACCTTGCTGTTTTCTATTTCATATCAAAACATTAAAGCAGTTAATAAATCAGCAATGTATCATTAAAGTAACGATAATGACACCGCTTTTAATTGCATTTGATTGTATGACTCTTACCAAGCCTCAACGTTGCCGCGACTTTCAATGTTGCTGAACGGTATTCGTGGTCTTGCAAAAACTGGTATAGTAAATATTCAAAAATGTTTAATCTAAAGTATTTATTTGCTATAAATCGTATATATTTCAGGATATCTACTAATTATCAGCTAGAATTAGTATCTAAATGTATAAAAGCACACGGTACAAAAATGACAAAGGATCCATAGTCAATTGATATAGTAGCACTTTTAGAAAATGAGGAGACGTGTGTGCTTCCCAATCTGGCACATGGAGCTTCTCAATGTAACATGTTATTAACCAAGCCAATAAGGCATCGCCTATTAGTTTTTCACCGGCTTCTTGGTGAGGTGGTCCGGAACTCGCCTAAGAATTCGCTCCTGAAGCTGCGTGGGAACCCTTTAGGAACTCGCTTCGCCAGGTGATTTCCGGAAACCATATCTAAGCATCTGTGCTGAAATTTCGCGGAAGGTATATAAAGATCCAAAAGGCGCCCATAAAAAACTAATATAAGCAGGCAAATCTAGAAGTGATATCCCTGATACCGGTATCATTGATTTAATACGGAGATCATTACATATAATTTTCTTTACACAGGTATGTTCGCTTTTAACAATATCTCCAAATTTGAACTAATGCAAAGCTTGTCATGGGCTTTGCAGGCATGCCAAGGCGCAGATGGGTAGATATATGAAGTGCTAATTGGATATTTAGTAAATTTGACATTCAGAATGAGATATATTGCGACAACTGCCTCCATTCTTATGGTTACTGCAGCGAGCACTGTACCATTTAGTAGCTGGATGCTATACTGTGGCTCATCTGTAAGACCAGTACCCTCCCACATGGTTTGGTAGATGGAGGTTACGTAACATAGGTTCAGTGCAAAGAAAAGACTCTTATCGGACAGGGAGATTTCGAGAACAATATTACGAACGTCTGCACTAGTCTTGGTGGTACTTACGACTACTGTCACTTTGAAGTAGACCATCACTATGGTGACCTAAGCGTTATTCTCTCGCCAAACTCTGAATGCGATGCAGGCTTTAACCCTATCATCACTAACGGAGAATGTACCAGCGCTGGAAACTGGACGGAATACGAGGTTGTTTACATTATCTAACGATAGACCTCATAGACATCAAATACAAAAGTGAAAAGGCCGTGACGTATCTATTACAATGGGCTTAGATACGAGAAGTCGGGCCTCGACATGAAATAATGAAATTATTGAAAGTGCAATATTCCTGGTCCTGGAAAATGTCCATAGAAGCTTAGACTATAAATCGAGAGAAGATGTAGTTAGTTCATTTTTAAGAGCGAACCCGAATACAGATAAATTAACATCTATTTGACTGCAGATCAATTGGTGCACGCAAAGCAGCATTCATTCGTGAATGCTGTCAAATGTTCCCGTAGTCCAGATGTCGGATTCAGGGTTCTGAATAGTATATAGTGCCAGGTAATTTATCCTGGTAAGGAGCGATATGACCTTTGTGCGGTGCTTTTCATGTTTTTTGTAACGACAAAAAAGTAGCTCAATGTTCTTGCTAGAAGTATAGTAAATCTTATTCTTGTTTTGGTTTATATCCCTTCGTCATGCAGCAAGCCCATCACCTCTGTGACAAAGTCGCTAAACCCAATTCAGAAAGAAACGATTTTGGTAATCGAATTGTCCCCTCAAACCCCGCAATCCACAGTTGCTGTCACCACATACAGAGGAATCTTCTTCCCAAACCCTGCATTTAAATTACCTGCAGCGGAAATCCTCCAGCAAAATGTCTGCAACGTATACAGTGAGTATCATGTGATCTCGATTTTGAAGGGACAGAAGTAAATACTCAAATCACTACGCAGAACTTGTACGATCGCGACGCGGAACTCGATGTTGATTATTATCTTAACACGCATATGCCACTAGTGCAAAAGTTGCTTGGACCCTCGGTTGTTATCTCGTGGAAACTGTGGAAACTTCCCGATGACAGCCCCTTTTCCTACGAAGGTGAAGTGATCTGGGCCAGTATCGAGGCTCGGGAGGCCGCCTTGAAGAGCAAGGAGGGTCTTCAGTGCAAAGAAGATCTCAAGAACTTTGTGAAGAAGCCAGCAATGGTGCTATTACGGCAGCACATGGGCTCAGGGCCTAATACTTAGCGCATGGGCAGAGTGGCAGTGATGGCTAGGACTAGAACAACATTTTGTCACATGTTCGACAACGCAGGCGTAGGATAGGTGGCGTTATTGTGATGCTGTGTATATATTTTTAGATATGAATGTTATTTTAGTAATTAAACAAGTATACGTAGATGTTATCTAAAAAGCTGAACAATGTGGCAATCAAGCACCGATAAATGAAAAGCGAAAAACTATCCCAAGCCGATAATCTCATAAGATGTATGGCAGTTACGCGTAAATATTCGCCCAGCCTCCTGCTATACATGCTGCCGACGCGAACACACGTCCATGATGAATGTGGCATGTAGGGTCATACTTTTCTTTGATTTCAATTAGCCGTTGAACATTACCTCCCCAAACGCGCCAGCCTGGGGCATCGTTGGAGATGTAGTTTGGGTAGTCGGCGATGAACGGGCCGACCTTGGCCTGGTGGTCCCAAGTGATCTTGTTCAATACATCATTGTCTCGCAGCGTGACAACGTCGTCCTCTGCTTTTGCGTAGGCGGGTGAAAAAAGGGTTTGGTGGCCGGGAATATGATGGGGCCAGCTGGTTTCGTTCTCCGTCTTGGGCGCGTGTCCATTTAGCCCTGGGTGCATGTACTGGATACCCCATATTGCGGTGGGAATGGCATCATCATGTTGCTCTAAGTGAGCAATGTGCTCGTCGAAGGCGCGGGATATATCAACAAGATACTCCGAAGTCAATTTAGTGGTTTGTGGGCCATAGAATCCCCGGCGGTAGCCGTACGGGAATGAACTGTCAAATATTTCGGTGAGGTCGGAATAGGGCGAGTAGAAGACCCTTCCACCCGTCACGATAGTACCAGATAGAAGTGGTTCAAAAGTCTCGTTGTATTTCAGTGCAGCAGGGTCGGAAGAATCGGAGAACTTCATGGTGATGATGACAGGGCGGTTGGCTATGTTCTTGGTTGGATTAGCCAGATCAGCAGGCAAAAGACCATATCCATAATACACTACTGCGAACGGATCCTTGTTCTCGTCGAAGAATTTGACGGTGTTTGCCTGTGCGGTGGCGGACGATGAAGGGTCGATCACGTACTGACCGACGGCACAGTGCTTAGGCTCTGGGGCAGCTTCCTGGTAGAACTTGGAGACAATTCCGAACTGTCCACCGCCGCCCTGCAAAGCCCAGAATAGATCCGCATATTCATTTGTCTTGGTCGCAATGACGACTTCGCCTGTCATGAGAACAACCTCGAGGGCCCGCAGACGATCAATAGCATAGCCGTGGGCACCGGCGAGGAACCCGATGCCGCCACCAGTGCTGAACCCACCAACACCGACATTCGATACGCGGGCTCCTACAGCAGTGTAACCTGTGCCATTTGTAACGGTTTGAACGCTAAGCCAGTCGTTGCCACCCTCGTACTCAATGAGGGTGGGGATATTGAGGCCCAGGAATGAAGGGTCGTGAATAATGCGAGTCCTGTTCATGTACGTCAAGTCGATGACGAACCCATACGCACTTGACGCGTTTGTTTGTCCATGCCCGCCAGATACAAAGGCAAAATCAAAACCGTATCTGCTTGCCTTTGACGCCTGTACCGCAAGACTGAGGTCATCGGTGGTCACGGGGAACACCACCACCGAGGCATTCTTTTGAAACTGCTCACCCCAGTATCGATTGGCGTTGTATAGCTGTAGCGGAGACCCCCTACAGGAGATTGCAGCTCCTTTAGAAAGCTTGGGGACTATGACTGCAAGACCAACGTCGTCCTCGATGCAGTCTCCTTGCAAGACGGCTGACGTTGCGAAGGGAATCAAGGAGCCTAGTAGGGAAACAAGAAAAGGTAATTTCATTGTTTCAGAATGATAAAAGGTGTCGAATATTAAGGGAAATGAATTGATTGACGAAGGTGTAGTGACGGGTCAGTAGGCCGTTGTGAGGCTTTTTATCGCTATGAACCCGTAGTAAGTATTTTCTTCACTAGGTACTGTGAGGGTATGCTAATAAATAATCTTTTTTTTTTAAAAGTATGCTTGAAAGTGTACAAGGGACAGCCTATTTCTTTCTCTCTATTTTTTCTTTAGTTACGAGATAGTCACCCCAGTTTTGACACATTTGGCAATAAGGAGTTCACGCCCGAGCGTCTTCGTCCAAGTTCCACAAATAATGTCGCTATAAACCTCCAAAAATTAGCATAGAATATATTAGAAGGAGCCTTGGTTACGTCTTTCTCCTGTATAATCACGAATGAGCTGCCTTGAACAAATAGTGACGGGATCTGATCCATTACTAGTTCTGTCATGTATGGAGCATATCAGTAACTATGGAAATTTGTGTGAACTTAAAATCAAATACATACATTCATATTTGAAAGCCAAGGAGGAAATAAACTGGAGGCCTAATACTATCTATTGTCTTCAAATGTTGGAGAACCTCTCATGAAGGGCCCAACGATAGCACTATTCCGTTAAGCCGTGAGTATAATTTAGACTTGCACAACACCGACCCGATAATTAAAATCGGGGAGATTTATGCTGGCACCACCCTCTTAAACTGTCGTAGCGCCGAAATCAAATTTCCTAATAAATTATTAGTGTTTTTGATCCTCCATTCCCAGCTCCAATGTCCTTAAAATCCTCACTCTATAACGTCAATTTATTTATTTTAAGGAACCCTAACCCTTGGGGTTAGGGTTCCTTGGAATGATTTTTGAGTGTTTTTGAACCGGGAATGAGGGATCAAACCCGCCAAGAATTTACCAGGAACTTTGATTTCGGGTCTACGACTAGTCTGGTAAGCGCGCAGTAATTCAGTGGTGTTCGCATAAATCCCCGAGTTCGTAAAATTAACTTTCCCCTTCGTCATTTCAATAGATCGCTGACTACTGAGTAACTTCTCTTCCACACTCAACTGCCGGTGGCTCCAAATCGGGCATCCGGATCCATCGGAAGGCGAACTAGCTCCAATGATCCACTGGGAATCCTCGAGGAAGTCTAGCAAATTCGAGGTCACCATATGTGGGGATCTGGGTGAGAATTATTCAGCACTTGAAAAACCCAAATTAAAACTCTGGCCCGGGGCCGCCAATCACATGGACGCCGTTACAATGTACTTGACTGGGACGACTCCCTACGATGGATGACACATGCCGAGTCTGCACGTTTATCATAGGACAAACGTATTGATCTTAGAACTTAACAATAGTGAACTGTCTATGAAATTTCTAGATCTTTATGGCAACAACAATCAATAATTTAACAAAAAAGAAATACGCGTTATGAATACAGCGAGCACCTATCCTCCTGGCGTATGCGGCGTTGAAGCCTCTGCGTAAGAGTTAAACAGCAATTTCCAATTTTTCCAACACTCGCACGACTCTCGTTTGTCTGACTTCTGCAACTCGTTTCCCGAAATATCTCTCTGATCGGAAGCTGTTTGGATCGGTTAAAATTGCCTAGAATTCCAATTTCTGGAGAGACAAACCTCCAATTTAGATTTGCCATGACAACTGCTTTCACACTGGCAATGTATCTCTGCACGTCAATATCAACTTTCTCTCCCCATGAAGGCAGCTTTGCCAGAGCAAGGAACCATCGCTGGTACAAGTTAATCAGAAGTGCACCAACGCTGTCGAATGCAAGTTGCGGATGAGGGGTTCCGGGGTAATTATTAGATTGTAGCTGATAACGGGTTATTGCAACAAGATTGTGCGGGATTCCTTCATCCTATATAGCCACTCAAATTAGTAATTTATACTAATTAATATTAAGTGCAAAAACTTACCTCCTCTTTGCAATAAGACAGGATATCGTTTTGACTAGTCCAAGGTCAAAAGCCGTCCTTGGTAAAATAAAAGAGACATGACTCACATTACAACGAAATCAACACCAATCCTCTCGATCTCTTTGATACTTTCGCAATCAAAAACTTCGTCCGGAATACTGAGGTTGAGAGCGTATCTGACAGACTTAGTAAGTAAGCCAAAGAAATACATGACGATCACCTACTCGGCCAAAGCAAATAATGGCAAAACCCCAGCCGATTTCCGTCTCACATCAAGCGTCTCCTGGAGAGAAGGGAACTGACCCCGAGATCGCCAGTGCACTTGTTCCATGCTTCCTTGACAATAGCTGCGCATGTGTTTGGCAAATCTTCTTTGAACCCCTTATCAATAAGTCAGACACATAGCCGCGGTTTGTGATATTCTTTTCAATAAACCAAAAGAAAGAAAAGAAAACACGAACCAAGTGGAGAATTTTGAGTGATCCTCGTCCAGACCAATTTGTGGACATCTACGAGCGACTCTTGTTGTACCGATAAATGAACGCGACTAGAAGCTCCGCTATTTGCATTCGATAGGCCTGCGTCAAAATCCATGTCAGATAACAAAACGTCAATAACTTTCTGCGCCTCTTCCGGGTTCTCTTTGAGATCCCCGTTATCGAACACTACAACCGGCAACGTCAGTTTGTTCAGCCCCCATGAAATCATACGCAATGTGCATACTATCATCAAAAGGAAAGACCTAAGGGTGGTTTAATGGTTAGTAACTATGTTGCATGTGAAATCTCGCAAGGCAGTACCCAATTTCCCCAGTCACACAAAGTCCTCAGCTCCCTTGGCCCTGCCTCTGCGGCGGCGATGGCACAAAAGTATGAGAAGTCGGTTTTACTGATGATATTTTTAAGACGGTCATCAAGTTGGCATTTCCTAGACAGTGAAACTCGTCAGTACCGCGTCCCCCACGAACAAAGATATAAATAAACAGAATGGTTAGAAAGGGATAGTACTCAGCAAACCATGCCTCCGATTCGGCTTTGACCCTTTCATAGTGCGTGTTCACTCGAGGCGGTTCCGCTAAAAACAGAACAAACATATCTGGCAAACGAACATCCACTCGGTTGTCACTCAGCCGGGGAGTGATTGTTGGGCGTTGTTGATGGTAATCGGATCCATATCGGTCGTGGAACGAAATATGTGACGCGTGGGAAAGAACATTGGGCTGAGCCATACTTCAAGAAAGGGTTATTTTTTAAGAGATGTGAGCCAGGTAAATTTCACCAGTTTGTGAAAATGGTATACGTAGGTAAAAAGCGAATATTGGGGGGTTTCAATGTTATGTAAATCAAACGTGGGAACCCAGTTGTCAGCACAGATGGCCAACAGATCAGGTCATTAGGTTTGAGTTGTTGACATTCATGGACTCATGAATATGGGAGATTATCAATACATATCCAATTGTGCTATGAGCTCTGTCTGTATTAGAAATTTAACTAAATTATCTCTGCACCATATAGCGTCGGAGTCTACTCACACATTATTGTCTAGAAAAAAAGGATGCCATGACTCATTGTAAAGACCGAGGAAGCTCGTGATACTGTGGATCTAAAAGTTTCATCGCCGGCTGGTTACTGATACCAATTTTTTGGTCCGATTAACTATAAGGTTAGCCGATGTGTTACCTTGTTACGCCACGACGATTATTACTCCATAAAGTGGCACATCATGGTAGGTTAGAGGAGGTAAACTTTGTTGGGTCAGGCCACCAAGTGGCACGCACGTCGAGGATGTCGAACATCATGCAATTACTAGTGTTGAGCTTAAAAGCCATTCTTTGCTAGAATACGGAGTAGAGAGTAAGGCGTACAATCAGGGGACTACGTAGTTTGTTTGAATACCCAATGACACATGGTTAAATCTAGATGCAACCTAAACCGGCTCGTCGGGTCAATGGTGTTTACCGATCCGATGCGGGGCTCGATCGACGACTCATGTTAGCCACGACCCACATTTCACATCCTTTAAGCCGATGAGGGCACTCAAGTGTATTTAAAATACTTGATTATACGAAGTTGGTGTGTCTATATCATGGAGACCCAGCGAGACGAGCGTGTCCCGTCCCGAGATACCAATTTTGGCTTTACGAGTACCAACGAATTTGTGGGGCGACAAACGGTCAGTCACGTCATTGTATCTTATTAGATGACAAATAGCTGTTTGAGAACTGTGTATGACAAAGGTGTAAACCCTACCCTGGCCTTTTGTTGGAGTCTACCGTGTGCTGCTGTGCCGATTTTGCATTGATCAATATTGATCGACCTTTTCCAACATGTGAAGTCTCATAGTTGGCTATAGTGGGACGTGCTATAAGCTTGTAAAAACTTAGTCCTATGGACATCAATTTTCGAAAGTATGGTAAACTATTAATTCTACGTAGTACTAGTTACGTTTTTAAGGATGTCACAAAATTGGGACAAAGCTCTATCCTTTCCTTGCAAAGTTTGGGGATGGCAATTAGAGCGTGACCACCTCTCACCCACCGCATTTATTGTTGTTTGTTCCTTGCATACATCAATGATAGCCTTTCATCTCATACAAATTATCGGCTGACGTTTAGAATATGGCTAGGAATGACGATGAATTACATATTGGAGACGAGAAGCAGAAGTGGTCTTACAAATTCAGATGGACCGAAGAACACCTGGGCCCTCAGATATTAAAGCCACGACGCCATGAATATGACGAACTAGGTGCCCGAGCTCTGGAGAAGCTTCTCAAAATCAAGAGCCGCCACGAGGCAAAAGGAGACCTTTACAACATTCTTGAAAACCATCACACTGAAGATGAAACACTTCTTTGCTTTTGGAAAAGCGTTCATTCTGTCCCAGAATGGGTAGACTGGGACCAGCTTGCACGTGGGCAGAAGGTTTTCTACCGCTACGGTCTAGCTAATATCATAGGCTTCGCACTACAAGGGTTTGTATGCGAGAATTCAGCGTCCACCGGGGTTGTAGAAGTTCTCGTTCGCACTGGCGGCTTTTCCACTCGTGTGCTATGGGGTCGTTTATTGGAAACGTTCCAATGGCTTCTCCAAGTCACGAGATCTCTGGATGACGTTAAACCCGGAGGTGAGGGGTTCAAATCCACAGTGCGTGTACGGTTACTCCATTCATCCGTCCGACGTCGAATTTTACAGTTGGTCGATCGGCGGCCAGAGTACTACGATGTAGCAAAGTTTGGAATCCCTGTCAACACAATGGATTCTATCCATTCAATCACGACTTTCGCCTTGAACCCCATGTTCTTTCAGCTACCTCGAATGGGGATTAAACCTCGGCGACAAGAGATAGAGGATTACCTTGCGCTATTTCGGTACATTGCACATGTTATCGGGACACCAACAGAATATTTCATGACTCTTGAAAAGGCAAAGGCACTAATGGAGAGCTGTTACTTGCACGAGTTGGAAATGACGGAAACATCTAGAACGGTAGCATATAACTTTGTTCGTGTGGTGGAGAATCTCCCCCCGCCACTTGTTATTTCTCGGGGCTTCATCGAGGCAGGCAGCCGCTGGCTCAATGGCCATGAGCTTTGCGACGACCTTGGTTTGGGGAAGCCCGGATTTTCATCATACATAGTCTTTGCAGGACAGTGTGCACTAGTAAATGCCCTGGCGTGGGCTCAGCGATTGGTTCCGAAGTTTGACAATTTCATGATTGAGGTGAGCAAGGAACACTCTGTATTGGCCCTTTTCGCGCCGCAATCTGACTTTATATGAAGCTTCTCCGATCCAAATTATACTGGGCCGTTGTCCAAAGTGAGGGAGGTTTACGGGGTGGTACTCGTTTTGAAATGAAATATAAGCCGCACGTCGACAGCATAACTGGTCGAGAAGAGGTAACCACTTTTGGGCTGAGGCTCCCTATCATTGAATGTGTCTTTTTTCTGTGTGCTATTTTCTCTGGACTGTTGATACTAGTTCCTGGGTATCTTTTCGTCAAAGCGATCCACGCTTGGACTATTGTTGCAGTATGTGAACTAGTCTAATATAAATGAATCACGAAAAGTGACAGGTTTTTTTTTTAAACAAGTACCTTCCAGAATTAGAACTTTAAGCGTCAATTACGACCAATATATTGCAATCTCTGTGATCTCGTATGTAACTATAAGTATAAACACTTTCGACGTCGCTACGTACGTCTAGCGACTTTCAAGTTGACCTTTATATGAGAAAACCTTTTTGCCAAAGTCTTCACGCTTGTTGCTGTGAGGATATGGAATATCTTGGGGCACATCAATACCCAGGAACTGGCAAAGGGGCACCCATCCCTGATCCAATTCAAAGACAAGTAGTCTCTCAGGAGATATAGTCTCCTTCACATCGATGATATGTTGCTGAAACTGACGAATCGTGGATTCTCGATTCTGAAAATTTTTCAAAACACCGTTCTTTATCATGACCTCGCTTAACTCTCCCAATCGTACTAACTTATCCGGCAAATTTTCAAATTCACCATTGCCATTTTGTTTTCCCCGCCCTTGCCAGTCGTAGATGGTTTTAGAGGTTGAATCGTACCACTCGTCAGGGTCACGGACGGTAAGAATCACTTTAGCATCTGGGTACTTCTGACTAAGTCCTTTCCAAAACGCCGCGGATGGCCAGTCTACTGCAGCGTCGTATACTTTGAAAACTTCGTCCCATTCTGGATGATTGCCTGACGCGTAAGCATCAGAGAAAACCTTAGGATCTTGATCAGGATCCAAGATAACCTTTTCCATATGATGACATGAGTAACTGTGTTGTTTTATTAATACCATCGATGCTGGTGACCTGGTAATGAAATCATACCCAAGGGTGTCCAGTGCCTGACATAGACTGCGAGTACCAGTCCGGCCATAACCGGCTCCAATGATCTTGAGAGGCGCCATTTAGTAGAAATGAAAAACTAAGGAAGCGTCGGTATATGCTTTAAAATTTTAAATGCTCGCCAGACAATAGACAACCGGAAAACTTACTGGCGTATACCAGTGTAATGAATTTTTTACAAGTAGGGGTGAGAGATCCTTGACAGATGGTGAGAACAGTGAAATTCTTAAAGAAATGATAACTGAAGTGTGACGAAAAAAGGGATCTACGTCCTGACGGCCCAACATCAATGTAACCCTATACTGCGTCGCGTGATAAACTAATACTTGCAACGAATCCGCGGGTGTTTTTGTTTCCAGCCAACTGCACGTTGAGTTCAATTGCCCAGTGGACAACCCGCCGGTCAAATCGGCAAAAGATTAGATAAAATACCTGTTTTGGAGTTATTCCGATGAAAACTGGAAACCACAGTCAGGCTGTTCTGCATCGTTAATGTTGGGATCAACCTGCCAATCAGTTTCAAATAACGGACTGATTATTTACGCCGGGATCCGCTGCATGCCCGGAAGTCGGCCCCAATCAGAAGCTATAATAAGGCATAATAATTTAGATACCAACCAATCACAACCTTATCTTCGACCTGAAAGTAGCAAATCTGAAAATTTTACCGACATATATTGTCAACACCTGGGCTACCCAATGCCGATTTCTGCGTGATGATATGTCAACAAGCTCTAGTCTCGTTCGGGACATAATTTAATTATGGTGTAGTTGTTATATTGAGCATTCCGTGGGGATAATTTCTGCCTGCTACTTTCTGCATGTTTTGGCATTCTGGAAACCATAGCCAACTAGGGGTTCCTGGTTGTGATCATCACCTGTGACGCAAGGAAACGAAGGCAACAGATTCAGGTGGCATTTTTCAGACCACCCCTCATCGACACAATGATGTAGTAAGTCAAGCTAGCAGAAAAGTGACATTGCCGAGAAATAGTCACTTGCACATTTCACAAGTATATAAAAAGTCCCCTATGGATGCAAGGAGGCTTGGAGATTTGCAACGCCCAAGGCCGACAGAGTAGCCACTAGACGCAACGCAAAGGTCCTGAGAGCGTCAGCAATCAGATAGACAGGTCCAAATTCAGAAGGAAACATGGAAACGTGTCCGGCGAAATAAATTTACATCAATATGTGTCATTTTGCTTTATCAATTCATAGCGAACTGTTCATAGTGGTGTCGAAGAAATTCACACGTTCCTGGCTGTATCAATTGATATCAAATGTACAAATTAACAATCCGTGCACTCGACTGACAGTAAACAGATGTGGTCCTCTAACAATGGAGAAATCTGTGTTTCAAGTAATAGGTAAATGAGAGTAAAGATTCCTCTGGTTCTTAAGAATGACATTTGCATGCCGGGTATGTCCTGTCTCTGTCTAACGGACTTTTCACAATTTGACAGAAAAAGCCCCTCATCACAAGTTTTCTTTGATCTCTTATATATTGACGGTGTTTTAGTATCACGGGATAAGCAGTAAGTATATGGAGTTTTCTACGACCCTGATCTGCTGATTATTGACCAATGAGATTGCTCAGTTGAAATTCGGGCGGTGCTTGTCTGCTTTTGGACTAGCCACCTCGCTCGGCCGAATGCTGAGTTAGCAAGCATACAAGAGATCCTCGACACCCCTGCTGGGTAAGCAATTCTTTGCCCTAATGGAAAATAATTATTAAGCTTGATTTAATATAAAAGATATTGAGGTACTGATTTACAGACTGTTGTTGTTCTTCATTATTAGAAATAATCTCCATCGCCAGACCAAGCTGGCCTTTTCTCTCCTCCGTTTGTAGCTCTGATTCTATCTTCTGCTTCTCTTCCCAGCTGTCAATTGTTCTTTCATCATCATGGTCAAGTTCTTCCAACCCAAAATAAGTCCGCTACCAACCGACATTGATCTCAAGGGCAAAACGGCCGTGGTAACTGGTGCTAGTGCAGGCATGGGATTGGAAGTAACCCGGCAACTCTTGGGATTGGGTATATCAACAATCGTCCTCGCTGTGAGAAATGTGGCCAAGGGCAAAGATGTCGTTAAACAGTTACGTGTCGAGGCCCGTATAAAAGCCCACAACCCCAATGCCACCATCAAAATTCTAGAGTTCGACGCCGACAAGTACGACAGCGTTCAACAATTCGCCAAGCAGCTGCGTGAAGAGATTCCTGTGGTTGACATTCTCATTCTCAACGCGGGTATCGGGTTGCTCAAGCTAGAACGCAGTCCTAGCGGCCATGATCGAACCGTCCAGGTCAACTACTACTCTAATGCTCTTCTGATTGCCGAGTTGTTACCTTATCTTGAAGCCGGTGCGGAGAAGACCGGCTCCCCTGCCCGCATCACCTGGGTAGGCAGTCGGGCTTATGAGATGACTAGCCTCCAGAAAACTCCTCTTAAGCCCGACGAGTCCATTGTCCAACATATGGACAAGGAAGAGTTTTTCGCTCCTTACCAGAGATATGCCGACTCCAAGCTCCTTTGCCTTCTCTTCCTGTACAGTCTGGCGCCTCGTGTCGACCCCAAGAAAGTCATTATCAACATGCTCTGCCCAGCGATGGTCAACACTGACATGAGCGATGTTCTCCCGATCCATCTACGCGCAATAATGAATGTCGTCAAGGCAATTCGCGCCCGACCAGTGGAAGTCGGTGGCTGGATCATTCTTAATGCTGCCCTAGTTGCAGGGCCTGAGTCCCATGGAAAGTTCCTGGCAGACAAAGATATCTCCAAGTAAGCTACCTCCCCTTTCTAATTGATGCAACTTCTGGGATGTATGCATAGCTGATCAAACTTCTTCCTTCACTAGTGAGAGCCAGTACGTATCGTCGCCAGCTGGTAAGGAATTGAAGGAGAAGCTTTGGAAGGAGACCGTCACGGAAATTGAACAACTCATCACACTTCCACCAGAGTTCAGATGTGTCTGATAGTATATATCGAGTGCATTCCATACGTACCCTCGATTTCATCTTTCAAGTCGGCGGTGAAGTTTGGTGTCGGACACTGGCTGTTCGAGGAGTAAGAAAGATTTTTATTTGCCGCCACACGCTTAATCATATAATTATGTGTATTGCCTGTTTCTGTTAAACTTTGTCTTTGGCTGGGCAGTCAAATTTCAACAACACCGCTATAGATCCCATCTTCCATGTCAGTGTGCACCCTTTCATTCGTAGACGCTTAAGAACAGGCTTGAAAGTAATCTAGGGCTCAAAAGGGGCTAAACTACCCTCGGGACCTATGCCCCTGGATTCGTCAAGACCCGGTCATTGTTGAATTCCCCGAGATTATCGGGTCGTAAGTTGACAAAAGTTCATCTGATTCCGTGACCAACAATGAAGACCAGGCCTCTAGATCAGACATACTGGCGAGGAATTCCTGATTCGACTCGGTACTGTACGCGGACTTTGCTGATTCCGGCGTGTTGGATGCATGAATTGGCGTGGTTTTGGTAGCTCCAGAAGAGGTGCTATGTTTACTCTCACCGCGGAAAGTGGCAGGTAACGAGGCAGCCAAGCTGGTTTGGCCTGATTGAGGGCCAGGTATATTGGATGTTGTCTCCAGTTGTGTTAAAGGCACTCGGAATTGATGTAGGTTCAAATTCAGAGCTGATGGTGGCGGTTCATTGCTTCCCACTGGTAAGTCAAGACGACGGTGAAGGTCGACAAGAACCTGGATAGCGACAGGCATCGGTGGTTTCGATATATCCAGGATCCCATTTGCTGCTGAGGAGTCCGGTGATTGATGGCGGGACATGTAATGATGTATCATCTTATCCACGTAATATCGGAAAAGGTGATAATCTGGTGCTTGTTGAAAGTGAAGCAGATAGATCAAGATGAGAAATGTACATTGGAGCGGGCCATAGCCCCTGCAGAAGGACCACATATACGGAGCAAACGCTGGGACTTGGTAAAGGTTTAAATAATTGCGCAAGTAGCTCAGGCAAAGCTGTGAGATGCTGCAATACGGTTTAACCACAGAAACATCAAATGTCGACTACTACGTACCTGATCCATGACTTCCGCGCCTGCGCGCTCTCACTTTCTGGCGGGTGTAAAAATGGCCTTTGCAATGAGATTAAAACGTCCGACTTGAGGTGTGTCAGCATAATTCGTGTTATGCAGGAAAATATAGTAGGCTGGCTCGCATCATCCTTATATAGAGAAGGGTGTGTGATTGGGGATGCGTTTAAGAGTGACGGGATGAATCCTTTTTCCGGAATTCCTCGAGTCGGAATCTTGGCAACAAGATTGTCAATTTTCTGATGAACTTGTTTTGTAGCAGTGACCAGCTCTCTGAGTGCCTCGGCGGTCATACCCTGTGCGCTTTGCAGGCGGGTAACAATTGTCGACTCAAGGCGGGCTGTCTCGAAGCGTGCTATGGCATAGATCATGGCCACAGACTCGCCGGATTTCAACGATGAACTAGGCGACGATGAGGGAGTGCAGGGATGCCCGATCTCTTCATCCCGCGTAGAGGCTACCATACTTACTGCGTCTTGCAGATCACCGCTGCAGCACAATGGTAGTCCGGTGGAGATGCTCGACTGCACATCCAGCCAGACAATGTGCCACCATGCGCGACGGCGCATCTCGCGAGCCACCGGGTCCAGCCCAGAGCATGCTGATTCGGAATGGAATCCCATGGTCTGCGCGACCCGCACAGTTGTGCTCACAGAGACCAGGTTGCGCATCGGGACAAGAGGATCATCCATAAATGGCGCAGTCAGAAGAGTAGAGACTAGAGTGTTATACGTTGGGTGTTCCAGATCTTGGCTCACAGAGAGGCTCGTCACGTAGGCTGTCTTTAGCTCATTCACCGTGGCCTCTTTGTGAAGTTTCTGGAGACTAGCTGACGTCCACATAGCAGCGGGGGCGGCAGAAGCGCCACAGAAAAGGACAGCGAAAAGAAGACTAATGACTGTCGGATCATCTAGAAGTTTTGCGGGGGGTGCTGTGGTGCTGTTGTTCCGGCACCATTCCCAGAACTCATCGAACTCTCCTTGCAGGGTCACTCTGTGTATCAGGGGCGTGACCGGCCATACCGCGATAAAGAAGCCTTGAAGCAATGCATCGCAAACTGGTTTACTGGGCAAAGAGCTCAACAAATTGGCCAGACCCGTGGCCTCGATGTGCGGCGGTGGCAGACCAGGGGGCGCATGGCGGTTTTTGTCGAGAAAGTCATCACTGAGACCGTCCTGCCAACATATCGGTAAGGATTATAATCTTTGGGCGATTTTAAAATGACTCTTACCTTTCCGGCAATGAAACCCCAGAAGGACTTTCCAATATATCTAACCCGACCACCTCTTCGCACACTTAGGTAGGCCGAGGGAAGGATACTGGCCCCGGGGGCTTGCAAAGATAATTTTTGGTCAGGTAGAGCTTCGGACCAGCGGCTGATACCATCTTGAGCTCGGGGAACTGGCATGGATTCTTCCAACGAATGCACAGTTGGATGAAGCAGATCTTTCGACACTTGATACGCGCTTGGCTGAGGCTGGGTCTGGCCGGTGCCGTACAAGCTGCTGTCCCTGTCGCTGCTACGGCGTCCTGTGAGGTTTCGGTCATGGGAACGAGGGGATAATGATCGCACTCGTCCGGTCAATTTGTCTCGGACCTTGCCTTGATACACGCATGTCTTATTCATTCGAATACAGTTGGTACATTGTGGCTGCTCGCGACCGCAGCGGACTTTGCGATCACGACAGACAGTACAGTTTAGTGACAACCGAGGTCTTTTCACCTGACGATGCTCTGCAGACATTCTCCTCCACTATATATTGGCTGGTAGGAGAGAGGAACACATTCCCGACTACGTGGATCAGATGAGCAGAGAAGAGTGCATGTACATGAGAAGGAGAAAGTCTGGAATTTTAGCGCCTCCACCAAGATGCATTTCCGGCCTCCCACTCCCAATCGCGCGCTGTTCGACCAACAAATTGGCCAACGCAGTTCCTGGCGCTTCGATATCTTTTTTTGCAGCTGTAGACCGCTTTTTTTTCCCGTAATTCCTCGAATAGCCATCGCCTACGGAGTCGAATGTTATCGGTATTGTGGAAGCATTGTTCCCACCATTTCACTTATTCTTCTACCCTGTTGTAAACGACGGTTTGCAGACTACCAGCAATCTGGAACATTGCCACCAACTAACAAGGCTTTTTTTATTTCGTCCACCGCCTGGAGTTGTTCATCCGAGTAATTATCGTGGAGAAACGGGTCTATCTTCGATACATTGACCACACTCTTACGCCCCATGCGAAACCAATACTATTTGTCGTAAATTTATCCTTCTTGCAATTTATTTTCCCCCTAAAATATCTCGTAGCCGACTTGACAAAAATCGCTAAGATTGTCTAACCCGATCATCTTTTGACAAGTGGTTACGGAGATCTCTGGTTTTCCCATTGGTAGTATTGTGCATCAATGAAAATTCCTATAAGTAACAGATATGCCTTATGTACAGATTTATTTTCAGTACTGTCACCTGGGCTACCAAATTCGTCAATGTAATATATACCAAGAGAGATTCATGACACCTTGACAGGGTCACTGTGTCAACGTTGAATTGATAAGGGAAAACTACCATTCGCATCTTAGTTCTGAGGCTTACGAAAATCACCGTAAATTAATGTTAATTTCAATTTGAAAAATCGTAATTCATGTCACATGTTTATAGAAATCCAAGATATTAGGTGGATGTAAGAGTGCGACGCTGTTTCTCGATCCCATCACCAAGCCAACCCTTCTTTATTAGCTCCACAGCTCACAGCCGCGCATATTTCTTCATCCTTCTCACTGATTTGGGCGCTACATGGCAACTTGCGTTTCGCAGGCCATATCTCCCGGTCCTCGGATTTCTCAAGCTCAAAATGCTCCGTAATGGCATCACGAACCGCGCTCTGGAAAAAAAGCGGTGCCTTTTCATACTTTGGATGAAGTTGACCGTTGACGAAAACATTTCGGTCGAGGTTCTTCTGCGCATTGTTGCAAAGTACTTTATCTTCTCTCATGACACGCTCGTACATGTCACTGATGAGCTTGAAGTCCGCTTCAGAGGAATTCCTGTTTCGGTAAATTTCATATGCCATTTTAGAATGATTGGCACTTGTGGGAAGGAACTTTTGGATCATGATGAAATGAGGTCTGCGTATGTCAGACAACGTACACTTTAAGAGTAATATAATATGGTGAACTTACGAAACAACCATAGCAGACACGGGAAAGTAGTAGGTACTAGCTGTATATAGACCCTTGGCGATCTGCTCCGGCGTAGAAATGCAATGATGCTGTATATGACCGTCCTTGAGGTCACTGTCAAAAGAGTCAAGGTTAAGAAACTCAGGAATGTCGGCGTGTGTTGTTGGGCAGTGGTAGCATTCATTGAAATTATCGGCCAGAATCTTCCAGTTGTAGTGACCATCTAGTTCATAAGAGTGATCAAGATCGTAGTCATCGAAATTGTAGGCCTTGTAACGTTCTTGCTTGTCGACGTCCAAGAAGTGCTCCTCCCATGGCACCTCTGGCACCTCATTTGCATCTAGGTTGACCCAAATGAAGCCGTTGATGTCAACCTTGACATGGATTTGGAAAAGACCATTTTCTTCCTTTTCATAGCCATCTAGATCTTTATATCCAGGAGCTTTCGCGAGTTTCCCATTCAGTCCATATGACCAGCCGTGATATCGACAAGCCAAGATTTTAGCATTCCCCGATCCCTCTTTTTCAATCACCGGGTACGCACGGTGTCTGCATACATTGTGAAATGCGTTGATTTTGCCTTGCCGATCCCGAGCGATGATGAAGTCGAAACCAGCGATCTCATAGCGGAGCCAGTCGCCTGTCTCCTTTATCCGCGAGCTGTGAGTCATGAAGAGCCATCTCTTGGAAAATATGGCACGACGCTCCAACTCATACATTCCTGGGGAAGTGTACCATGATGCTGGCAAGGCCCGCACGGGTGTGTCTTTGACTTCTTCCTTGGTTGAAGAGGCGTTGTTGCCGAAGCCGAAATAATGCAACATAGAGGTGGCCATTACTGGTGTTAGAACGAGTTGACCAAAGAGTTCAAAAGAAAATATCTCTGGCTTCCAACCCTTACTTGGGTTTCCATGACTACTTCTTTATATGCTCTGCGCCGAATTTGATGTCTACCATAGTTCTAAATGCATATCCCGATCGGCCCGAGAATCCTATCTTCACGATGCAGCCTAACGCGACGCAAGTCGATGATTCACTCGAAGTACCAAGGCCTAAACTGAGTTTCAATAAACACTATACGCCTAGTAAATGGTTAGAATATTGCCACATATCGTTGGTTGGGTCGAACACTCGTCGGCACACCCGAAATGTACTCGGGAGAAATCCCGAAACCTCCAACGGCGCCACTCAATGGCCTAGTAGTATGCACATCAGCGTAAATAGAGGGACGATATCTAGCGACAATCTGGTTTGCAGCCAATAGAGATTATCATATTTCATAATGAAAAAACGGCCCCTGGACCTACATTCTTTATCAGGATATTCATTCCTCAAAGGAATGCCACTAGGCTTTCGGGTTCGCTGCCGACGCCTCCACCGGCATCGGGATCGCCGAGCTAGAGACCACATGTGTTCAACCTGGCTGATAAGGCTGTTGTTATCACGCATGCACTAACTGGACCAGGTGATTTCTTTCCTAGATGTCGATCCAAGATCCCCGTTCAGGGAATCCGGTCCCTGCCGCTTGAGACCAACGTTCATCACATGAATTTGCATACTCCTAAACACCGGGCAGCGGGCTACTATCTGATCATCTATGTCAGAAATCGCGGGTTGACTCTATTGCCCACATTGCAGTTGCTCTTCGCCACAAACCCCACGTTTTGATAATGCCGGGGAAAAAAAAATCGGCGGGGAGCGAGATGTCACAAACGGAAAGGAAATAGTTTGCACCGGTGCTACTGTGGAGACATTAAGGTTTCCCCTCTCTTGCTGATTGCATGTTCATCATGGACTGCGCACAGCGATCGGATATGCACGGTACAACTCGGAAGCAAAGAAGAGCCGCAATTGCGTAAGAATGTCTTGGCTATCGCAGCCATACATGTATAAGTCAATTTAGTCATTTAACATGGAATGCGAGCAGGTGTACCGCATGCCGCCAGAGCAAGATAAAGTGCTCTGGCGATGAACCTTGCCTCAATTGCCGACGACGTTCGCTCACTTGTCAGTTTTCAGAAGGGACTAACAAGATTCTTGTTTCAGAAAGGTTCGCGATACTCCTTTCTCCCACCGTGTGCGGGCAGCTGCTGAGGACAGTTATAGATATCTTCGTGACTTGCAGAAACAGGTCCATGATTGGCAGCGCGCCGCCTCAGCCAAGCGCCCACGTGAGGATTTATTTCGTTTCGATGATTACCTTGACGCAGGGAATGCTGTGGATGACTTTGGAACCCCTGCTGGGCTTCTGGGTCCCAGGCCAGAAGAATCCCCAACATCCCCTGTAACCGAATTATCGTGCAATATCTGGGCAAGCCCCTTTACACTACCCACACCTGTCATTAACAATACCCATCAGGAGCAACGTCAATGGAGTCAGTAGGCCTCTTCCCCTGTTGTTCCCTCTTTGTTTGCTGTACGCTCACATATGCCACAGTATGGTTGGCCCCCTCGTCGGCATGGTCTCTCACAGCGCGGCTTATTGTCATGATGACTGAAAAGCCTGAGCTTGATTCTGATAAAGATCCTCCGCAGTTCTATTTGGATGGCGATGTTTATCCCTTTGAATGGCCCCGTGCTACCGCTCCCGGCTTCCCAGACACCAGTGGTTTGCCCTCTCTTAATTATGCTCTTTATCTTTTTCAAACTGTCCGGTTTCACCTCAGCCGCACTTACAGGTTTTTCGATGAGGAATTATTCATCAAGCATATACATGAGTTTTATAATAGTACCTCGGATGAGAAAGCCACCCGACCTCGCTTCTGGTTTGTTCAGTTTCTCATGGTTCTTGCTCTTGGAAACGCATTTCTTTCTAGGCCTCGCAACCAGAAAGACCCTCCTGGCTCGAAGTACTTTTCACGTGCCATGAGCGCTATGCCAAATTATACGTCTACCGGTAAAGACAGCCTGTTGGCCATCGAAGCCTTGGCGCTTGTCGGGTTATATCTGTACGCCATTGATCATAGAGAATCAGCTCATGTGCATGTAAGCATCGACAATTATCTGAATGGCTTCTGTTAACGTGTGGCCCAGGTTGGGCATGCTATCCGAATAGCGCAGATGGAAGGGATGCACACCCAGCTTCCCGAGGATGTTCTCGGAAGTGCGACGGTTGCCCGATGTCGAAATATCTGGTGGTCTTTATACATAATGGATCGTCAATTTTCTCCGTCGCTAGGGCTTCCAATGACTACGCAAGATAGTGACATTAGTACATTAATTAACCCACCGATGTCGAGCCCTCGGGACGTTACATTCAGTCTTCAAGTGAGAATTACACGGATGCTTTCGTTCATCATCAGCGGTGAGTCTTGTTTGAACTGTTATGTCTTCCTTGATTCTAACGTCTTCAAAACTAAAGCCATATATAAAACGGAGAAAACTCAGCTGGGGACATTTTTAGAAATAACTCGAAGCATATTGGAGACCATGGCCAGGTACGCAGAAGAGATCGAGAAGATGATCCATGTAAACTTCCATGGTTCCATGGACAACGTGCCTGAAGAAACTCGTCATACAATTCTATTATATCACCAGGTACCTTATCAGATAGCCTTATTTACATATTATCAACCATTCCGCTAACTTTACGTAGTGTGTGATCGTCGCCACAAGGCCGCTGCTTCTGTCCGTCCTCAAGGAAAGGCTGGAGAAGTTAGGCCGCGCGGAAGAGGATTGGCAAAAATTTCTGGCTCTTCCCATGTCTTTGATATCGATTGGTATCAAGTCCGCCGAGAAAACTCTACAGATAATAGGTGACGGAAATGGCCTTCTTGGTACGCTAGCTTATTATCCCTCACCGCTATTTCAAAACGCGTCAACTGACCATGCCCTAGAAACGTTTCTGCCTTTCGATCTAGAGTTGACATACGCGGCCGCTTTACATTTGACAATGGCCAATGCTCTCTTTCCTTCTAGCACAGATGACCGATCATATAGCCAGGCTACCCACTCAATCCTCGACGAGATGATTCTCTGCGGGAACCGGGTTGCGGAAGCTCGAAAGGGGGAGCTGACTCGTATCGAAGGACTATTCCAGGGTCTAGCTAAACGAGTGGAGCAGGAAGGTCTTCGGATCCTGACATTGGCTGATCCAGGGCTTGCAGAAGTGATGCCTGTGAATATCCCCGACGAAACTAATTCGGAGGAAGTTCCCGTAACAGAGCCCGGAATGGCTCCTCGGTCTTCAGCTCGAGATATTCGTCCATTTTCCGCTTGCTCGTCAACTCCCGCTAATATTGATTCTCTGGATAGTGTTGGTATCTCTTCTTATGAATTTCTTTCCATCGTGGACCAGATCAACAACCCAGGTGCGCCATATGGGGACATAGACATGAGACAGGATTGGCTATCTGGAGAGGACATTACAGACTCGTTTGACTGAATTCTTTGAGTCATCTACAAAATTGACTCGGACATGTGTCAGGGGAGTCATGTTCTCCATTTCCAATGTTGACACGAATTTGATACGGAGCAGTCAACAAATAAGTTATTAACATGAAAAACTATTGTCTACTAGTTGAAATCAAGTGGGGAAATAAAATATAATTAACCTTTGAAGCATCCATATGTAATAAACACTAAACTTGTCGGTGTGACCTTTCGTTAATGCTACCGAGGTCCCTCACACATGCCCTACCTGCCATAGATATAATTACAGAGTTCTACAGGTATATATAAAACAATTACTATTTACATTTATATGCCACTTGAAAACCGGTGCATCCTAAATTTATATGTCTCTTGTGTTCACGAAGTCCTTACCAGTCTACAGCGAGCTTCTCAGTTCTTGGCTGAAGATTTCAATTACAACCCATGGCAATAATAATGATAGTAATAATAACAATAATAATAATAATAGCGATGAGCTTCATCGACTGTGAATCTAAACTTGATTAGGACCCATTCACCGAATGAAGTTTGATGGGCGATTGTCATCAGCCCGAATACGGGGTATGTTAAGGCTGACGGCGACGATCCCAACAACAGCACCCAAAGAAAAAAAACGCCCTTTCGTGTGCCTAAATCCTAAATCGAATCATATCACTCCGTGTTAAGAAACAAATAACCATCAAGCTGAGAAGTGGGTCCTTTTTATGGGGACCCTAAGAGCCGCTATTTCTACAATGGATTAGCATGCGATTAAAATACGAGGCAGGTATATTTAGATTGTGGAGAAAAAGTACATTACGTACTCCATACCAACAAAATTATTCACAGGGCTGTGCTTTCAGCTGAATTCGTGAGAAGACAAGCATGATACGAGTTGTAATGTCAATCATTTCCTGAACTTGGCCTTAAGACGTTATTTAATATAAAGCACAACTGATCAACCACAACCTAAGATGCTGAAATATGTTTTTATTGAATAAAAAAAGTATTGGCAAAATTATTGATTGGACCGCTTTCTCTCTAGTGGTGAATATTTCGGATAGGAGGCATAATGAATACGAGCTGCTACGCCAATCTTTTCCTAAATTTCCTTCGTTTCATGTCGAATCTAGCTGAACATCACCTTTTCGAATGCAGTCCGCACCGAGATGCGGGAAAGGTCTTTAAGATATCCGGCGAAGCATGACCGAGATCCGTCTATAAAAGGGGTCAGCAATCACCCCTCTGATCATCAATCCATCAATTCCAACAAAGCAAACTTGACAAAGATCGCACATTGAAACAAATACTCTCAACCAAAATGAAGGTAATTGACCGATTTGGCTCTTGTAATTATTTAAAGCATAGTACTGATTATCACTTTGTAGTACTTCACCGTCCTCGCCCTTTCCACCATGCTTCCAGCAGTCTTCGCTGCGGCTGTCGCTGCTCCCGCTTCTGTACGTCAAACAAAAAGTCCAATCACTTTCATTTAGCTAAACTTGATATATAAACAGCTCGAGAAGAAGTCCTGCTCCGCCAGCAGCTGTCTCTGCAACGGTATCCAAGGCCAGTTCTGCGGTGACGAGTCCATCAATGCCGAATGCCTGAACACCCATGTTTACGAATGCCAGGGTGGCACCGGTTACGCCTGTGACTACGGCTACCGGGACTCCTGCGCTAGCTGTGGCTCTCTTACCTGCTAAATATCATTGGAATCCCCCGTGAGAGTTTGAAATGTAACTATCGAGGGTCTTCATTGAACATTTCATTTTATTTCGTTGGTCTTTGAGTTGGAAGGCACCGACCCGATTCATCCTTTACATTATGTATTAGTTATTAAACCTTAAAATAAAGCTTCATTGACAGCATACTAGGACAAGTAGTGTATTAACTAAATATATTTGTAATTTTCATATTTAGTAAGTGCCATAGATTAATGTATCCACAAGTATTTCTCGACAACTAACTGGACTAAAGCCTACAACTATGCAAATGGAAGTTTTTTTTTTTTTTTTGCGACTGTGCCCAGAATATTTTTGACCTCACTTACCGGTTGGCCTTGATCTTATGAAGCAGTATTACCCTATTGTCATGCAATCTTTACGGTGCTTGACAGCTTTCCCTAGTAGGGTACCCTGTAGTGTAAAGCCCAGTTAACTTAAAATACGAGCTTGGTTCTACTTGACTTGATACAGCAATCTAATTTTTAAATCCAAATAGTAATTTGAAAATGGTAAAGTATTGGTTTTCAGCCATCCTAGTATCCGGCACCGTAATTAATGATAACATCGTTGCCACTCAGATAGGCAGAAGCAAGTTCCTCGTTACCCTGAATTATGTTTGCAATGTTCGAGTTTGCTGCTCCCCTCGACTGACCATTGACGTCACAGCTCGTATCAGTCCAGTAGACCTGGCCGAAGTTGGCGAATGGAGTGAGAACATCACCCGTAGACTCAAGGATAGTGTAGTCTTCAACAATCCATTCAGCAGTGCGCAGACACAAAGCTGGCGATTCTTCAGACCACGTCCGGGTGACACTGGCACCAGTTGCTTGGTTGGTGAGCATTGCGGTGCCGCTGGTCGTACTGGTTGCAGTGACACTGACAGTGATCAAGTCACCTTGGGAAACAGCAAAGTTATTGAAGAACATTTGGACTTCGGCGGGATACCATTCGGACCATGGGGTATAAGTGACAGCTCCATTTTGGATACACCAGTTAACTCCCGCTTGAATGAGGCCACCACTGCAGTCGTTTCCAAAACCGTCAATTCCAGCCCAAGCAGTACCACAGTAGGAGGTACTCCAGTCACCACCAGCTGGCATTGAGATTGCTGGGACTTCGAAAGTGCCGCTAACATAAGTGACGTCTGTTCCTTCGGTGACAGCACCGGCCCAATTTGGGGTTGTATAGTCGACAGTGGCTGCAATGCCAGAGCGACTAGTGTTGGTGTAAACGCGGGGACGCTCGCTGCTGATTCCCTGACGAGCTGAAACTGCCAAGGCAGTGCCAGCGAGTAGTACTGGCAAGAACTTGCTGAAGGAGGACATGTTTTCTTGGTGTTGCGAAGTAATTTTGAGGACCCTACGCCACGGCACAAGAGGAGTTGAGACGGATCTTGCAAGAGGGTGACTAGAGAGAATAGAAGATGTAATCTATTCTTGACGACTTTTTAAGAAAATATAAATAATCTGGGCGGCCACTTGAGCCTATTTATTACCAGCCCACTTACTCTTCCTCATCGTGGAGCCTTGAAGGCATCTAAGCATACACCATCATCCCATAATATTTTCGTTCCTTCTCGCGATACCAAGACAGGTAAGACTTGGCAGTGTGGCTTGAATCCATGACCCAACAAAAAGTGCCATCAGGTTTGTCGATCTCGTGGGCCACAGCGTTCCTACGAACGCCATCGCTCCTTTCTAGTTCATCCTACTAAGCTGGAGTGGGAGAACGGAACGGTGGAGCGAATCGGCTGGTTCGGCATAAGGACTAATTCATGTTATTGGACTGTTAAACTCGCGTGGTTGACAACGTGATCGAGTTTCCAGTACTCCGTACTCCGTACGGAGTAACTTGAAGACTTGAAAGTTGGAACTTTTGGTCAATTGTAACCCTATTTAGCCGAGACACCCATGTAGCTGTACGCCCCTATTTACCTACATTTGATGGGACCTGGTTAATGCTGTGAGTTAAGCAGCGCTAAGTAGATCAGCGCGAAGATATACAAAAAAAGCAACCACGCAAGCAGTTGTCTTGTGTCTAAGAATTAGCTTATTTTCCATGCAATACAGCACGCCACAATAAAGAATCGGCGTTATAGCCAGACAGCCTTATGACACATTCATTTATCAAAAATACCGTGGATTTAAAGCATTAGGTAAGATGAATCACTTCATAGTTCATAGTTCATACTACTTTCAATCGTGGATAGCGCCGATGCTAAATTGCAACACTATCTCGTTTTGGGACCAAAAATCGGATGTCGAAAGTGTTCCAAGGTCGTTAATTGTCTACTTACGTATTGTGTTATTGAGCATGGTTCTAGTTTCCTGCACTAGTGCCTTCCGAGGGTGCCGGCAGGAACTTAGGTTAAACTACTCCTGTAGTGCGTTCGTTATATTATGTTGGGGCTTGCACTTGACCAGTAGTGTAAATTTAGTGGCTGGGGTCAAACCGGCTAATCGGTATCAAAAATATAGTGGGTTTATGCGTACAACCCCCTTTTTACTGCGTTCGCCCCCTTAACCAGATTTGCCGTAGACTTGAAATCAGATTTCCTAGCAAATTCTTGGTGGTTTTGATCACTAATCCCCAGTTTAAAAACACTTAAAGATCATTCTAAGGAACCCTAACCCTTCCCTAACCCTAACCACCCTAACTGTAACCCAAGCCCCAACCCACTAACCCTAATAAATACCCATCTACTTAGGGTCAGGGAAGAGCTAGGGTTCCTTAGAATGCATAAAAATCGACGTTAAAGTGAAGAAATTTGATTCCGGGTCTATAACGAATCCGGGTAAGAGGGGGTGAACGCGGGGGTGTTCGCATAAACCTCCCCCATTAAAAAGGGTTGTCTCCGTAGTGTGGTCCCGATTAGCGGTTTTGACCCCCAGCTAATCACTAAATTTACATGCACCCCCTGCGGGGCGCCATCAAGTCACCAATTTTGGTAGTTATCGTCCGATGTCCGTTTTTTAAAAGAGTCACATTTTCGTAACCTCGCTTATTGAGACCAACCAAGGACCACACTTCCGGTATGACAAGATACAAATCAACGAAGTTCATTCGTGGCAAGGACACCAGTCTTTCACATGTTCAAAGCGCAGTTGATTTTTTAAGAAGAGATAAGATATCTACATACACGATGCCTTGACAGAGCATTGACTATCGCACTATTAAACACAGCAAACCGATCACACATGAGTAATCTTGTCAACCGTTCAAATATTTCAGCTTGAAATCTGGAAAGTTTCCGTGCACACGCGAAAAACATATTTAGCTGTCTCATCCATCTTGCGTCGCATTTGCAGCATCTTCTTCGCTGGCCACTAGAACGAAGCATATACTTTTGCCAACCTCCATATTTTGGACTTGAGAAGACCCAAATCCATCAGTCCACGATCGTGATATTTGATGACAAAGCAGTGCAATTGATTGGGAGGTCAATGGTTGGGCCAGATTCGCCGTTTACCACAGAGGTACTGTAATTGTACGTTGGGCTGAGCATCATGATTTGACCCACAGTTGTGCCATAAGCCTCGGCAAGGTCCTTATAGACTCCGAACGAGAAAGTATAGGGCTGGATAATGCACTGACTTGGTTCACACAGAGGGACTTTGACAAACTGCCCTGGCTCGATTACCGTTGTCGCAGTCGTATTACCAGTGCTTTTTTGCATGAGTGACTCAACAGTTATGTTGAGCCTCCGCGCAATAAGGTCATATGTGTCGCCACCCACCGTGTAATACAAACGAGGTCCACCGTAAATGCACTCGCGGGTCGTGTTTGTTCTGGGAAGCAGACAGGTCTCGTTATCAGGATCGCAGACCTGTGGTGGGATCCATATCTGTTGACCAATATTGGGTATGATTGTCACATCAGCCATGATATTGTAGCGGCCAATATCACAGACGCCACGTTGTGTCTCTCGCGCAATATCGAACAACGTCGTTGGATACTTGTCGACATAGTAATACGAGGATGAGTTGTTCAATGCACTGGCATTGCAAGTTGCTGTAGCTAAAGAGGAAAATGCTGCGGCAACACAAAATAGAAGCGTAAGAGTGTATGGTCGACGAGCCATAATTGAATGGATTCCTTTGAAGCCTGATCTGAAAAGCTGTAATTACGGTAAGCCCAGGACATGATCAAAGAGGGAGTACACGCGATATTTACATCTCGCCTGAGTAAAGTGTTTCTATTTCCACCTACATAAAAATTGAGTATTTGGCGCTTCTAGTCAGGGACTATGTTCCCCCCCCCCAAATCAAGCAAAGCTCCTCTAGCCCTGCAGATTAGCGGGGTGGCCGCGACACGCCGGGAAATACCTTATCCCGATCTACACTCTCCAAGAAATGATTTCCTATTATTTCTGATGAAGATTTATCCAGGTAAATAAAGCTTACGCAAGCTATTCTCAGTCAACGTCGATGGTTACATTGACTAAAAACTCCCCGGGGTATTCCCAGGCAAAAGGACAGGGTCTTCCGGATTTCTTCTTGTCCCTTGAAACAAATTTTATTTGCGGATTATTTTATAATATAAAGATATGGAGATGATTTAGTGAGTTTAAATCTTACTTGCCACGCATTTCACGCATTCGTAGTATATTTCTTCTACTACACTTTTCCTACATAAGGAGTAGCCTCGATGCAGTCGTCTCTTCCATGTTTGAAGTTAGATGAATATTAGATGAGCTATTTCGGTAGGCAATCTACTGTTTGCGGTTCGATGTTATTTGATCCACGTAGGTTTGT
This sequence comes from Talaromyces wortmannii, assembly GCA_001939245.1. Lineage (NCBI taxonomy): Eukaryota > Fungi > Ascomycota > Eurotiomycetes > Eurotiales > Trichocomaceae > Talaromyces > Talaromyces wortmannii. The sequence goes on from MJVA01000941.1 coordinate 511,514, forward strand.
TATGAAATTACACTATCATCTAAAGTAGCGGTTGTAGCTCCCAAATAGGAAATTTTGGAGGCACGATTGAACTTTCCATTTTGGGAGTTATCTATCTGTCTTCAAGTCCAGGCATGAAGTAAGTAAAATTATAGGCCTCAAACACTAACTCGATAAAGCCTGCGCGCGTTTTAAGAGTGTAAGGAACATCTCTCCTAATACTACGATGATCCAAATAAAGCCTGCTTTGCCACTGTATAATTTTGGCCCTCTCCCCGCTTTTTAATTCTCAATCGGCTGTCTAACAGCTTTCGAGAAATCTCACCCCAGCCCAAATGTGATTCCACTTTTCCATTTGGCTCAGTCAAAACCTCAACCTCATTTAGTTGCTTGTTTTCTTTGCGAACGACTCCGTCGATAATCACAGTCTCGATATCTCTCACACTGGCATGCAACAAGACTGCAGCCAATGGATTTTCTTCCACCGCGCAGACCATTGCTGGGCTTTGCGTGTCAAATACAATGATATCGGCCAATTTGCCCTCTGTAATACTGCCAATTTGATCTTCCATGTTGACTGCTCGAGCGCCTTGGATGGTTCCAAGATTGAAAGCCTCTTCAAGTTTGATCGTGAGCTCCCGTGGCTGCTTTCCCTCTTGCACAATAGACTTCATGGCGGCAGTAGCACGTGAATATTGAAGACACATTCTGATCTGAGTAAGTAAGTCGCTGGAGTTAGTTGAATGACAGTCGAGGCCAACGGAAGCGTGAGACCTTATGTCGTCGCGGAAAGCAACAACGTCTCCAGGTCCAAATTGAAGCTCTGTTTCTGGAGTAGACGAAACGTAAACATTGTTAGTGACTAGAGTTCGAGCATCTTCTTCGGCTATGTTATTTGCATGAGATACAATAATATCTTTGTCAAGTAGTCCGTAGTCAGAAAGCATTTTGATGCTGTCTATAGTTTATCAGTACACCAAATATCTTTTACACATATAGAAACACAGAGACATACTGGGCATTGCTGGTGAAGAGTAATGTGTTGTCAAAATCTTCAGCCCCAACTTCCGACACTTTGTCCATATGTCGGTGACAACATCTCTTGGCAATTTGAACATATCAAACGAAAAACCAAGAGTAACTCGTCCGCCCCCAAACGGCTGCGATTTTGCCAAGTTCTCAAGGGTGGAATGCCACCAATCAGGGAATACTTCCTTGTCGATTTCAAAGTCTGACGTCCATTTTTTCAGTCGCGGCATTACCCCGTAGCAGAAAATAGTTCGTAAACCAGAAGATGCGGTTGCACGAAGTGCTTCGGTGGCTGAATAATATACTTAATATGCAATCCAAACTTGTTCCTAATACTTGACGTACCATGTGCTGGGGAATATGTCAGGTTCGCATGGTCCACAACTGTGGTAACTCCACTATCAATGCTCTCGATGCAACCAGCCAGTTGGCCCCAGAACATGTCTTCAGGCTGGTAGTTGAATGATTGAAGCATTCCTAAAGAAGGAGTGTTACTTAGCTGATTAGTTTTAAACAGAGAACTAATTTCAACAATACCCGAAACCATGTAGTCGACAAGAACCTCGTCACCATGCCTTCCCTTGAGCTGCACTGTTGTTAGCTAATACTCGGAGCTTCATCTCTTGATAAATTTTCAGCGACCTACCTGAGTCTGCCATAAGTGATGATGGGTATCAATGAACCCGGGTGAAATAATTTTTCCAGAACAGTCTATTATTCTGCCATTGAGTGGGGGTTTTAAGCCTTGTCCAACTCTGCTTATTTTTCTTCCTTGAATTAAAACATCATAGTTGTGGAGAAATTTGACTTTATTCCCCTCATGGAAAAGGACTGTGCCGTTGTGAAGGAGGATGGAACTCGCCATCTTTAGCTAGAGTTTCTGGATAAAAGATGGAAGCAAGTAGGAGAAAAAAATTGGGTTAAATCAGTAACATATTCGAAACGAAGAAATAAAAATTGGGTGAAGAAGCATGGATCGCAAATATTGGGCCTCGGACGGATTTAGCGCGCGATATCTCCGTCGGGTGTATACTGTCGGTTAGGGTTGACGAAACGCCTCGTCAGAACGTCAACTGCTGCCGATATGATACGATATGACATTATCTATATATTTTTCCTGGGGTTGGAGAAAAATTAGTTCCTCGTAAGCTTGAGCCACACGTATAGTCTCGACGACATCTGGACAATTGCTCGCCTCTACCGTTACCAAAACTCACATATAGATAGACAAAACAAAGAATGAAGAAGAACCTCGTTTAAACTCTCTTATCTGATCAATTTTACTTCGCGTTACAGGGGCTATGAGAAGTCTGGATTTGCTTAGGATTCGCCATTCGCCTCTTCGGCGTGACAAGAATGCCGGCGATCACGGTATTGGCTACGATGCCCGTCACCATCCTCATCGTCTCAACCCTCTAGATGATCGAAATTCGACGAGGCCGTGCTACTCCTGCTTGGTTAGTATCTAATAGAGGCAGCTCAACTTCTGTATTATATAAGAAAGGGGTGGTTGATACGTACCTTGGCCTTTTCAGCTTGCTGCTGTTCGACGATTCCCTTGTCCAGTGGTTAATGGTAACACATGAATCGCTTCGATACTCCTGTTACAAAATATGGTCATTCGTGCCAACGGCTCTAAATCTTATATCGAAGTGTGGTATGTTCCCCAAAAAGTTTCTCCCATCAAGCCGATAAATGTGGTCTGAGACAATCCAGAATAGTAAGTATGTAGCCACCGAAACACGCGTTGTCTACATACCCACGCAGCAACCACCACCCAGCCATCTGGCAGAAACCGGAACACTCTCCGTAGTTTGTATCACTCATATGGATGCAATCCAACCGTGAGGGTCATCAGACCTGTGCCGCATAATAAGGCAAGGCCTGCGCAGACGTATCAGACATGACACCCGAATTGGTTAAACGACAGCCAATGTCCCTTTTAACGACGGAATAGAAACAACCGCTAGAAGATATTGACAGAGGTGGACACAATATAACTTTAGAGGCGTTAAATATTTCTCGTATAAGAATGGTAAGATGATTCCATGTATATATGAGGATCGCTAAATTTACGCGTATGAATGACCCCTAGAATTTGAGACCGACAGGATGCGGCTGAATCGAGAATAAAATTTCGTCGAGACCTTTGGGGACCTCATACTTCTCCGGAGCCTTTCCCCCATGGGTAATGCTATGGGTAATAAAGACATGACGTGCCGCCCCTGGTTTTCCTCACGAGGTCTTCCATTTCCGGACAGTAGAGGTCTAGTTCGACCGTAACAGCAGTCTCGCCAGCCTGCTGTGGGGAATTCTCAAACAAGGCTGCTGATTTATGCTTGACCACTCCAAATCCGAAATCCCGAAGCATGTCCACCGGAAGGTATTTGGAGTCGTCCAACACTGTGGCCGGAGATCAATGAGCGGGAATGAGCGAGGAATCAGCGTTTTGAAAGGCGGAGGCTGGTGATAATTCCGGGTCCAAGGATCACTCTTTTTTTCATTCTCGTCGATGACAGGAAACATGCGCTTTCCTTGCAGTTGTGGATGCTCGTTTGTGTATGTAGAGCCCATGGCTTTCACTAAAGCTTTGACAGGAGCATACGTAGAATATTAATGTCGATCGGGTTCGGTCCAGCATTTAAACAAAACATTGTTTAATAATAGTGAATCGCGACGGATAAGGGCAACGAGGCTGCGTGGTGCGTGGTGCGTGGTGCGTGGTGCGTGGCTATATGAAGCACGCCGCAATTCCTGTTGGATACCGATCTTTTTCTTGGGCTGCGTGTATTAGAGGACTGGCCAATTATTTCCCTATACTTAATTTTGACCGACTTATTCGTCATGAGTGAGGCAGTGTTGCATCATGAGCGGTGCTGTTATGAAAGATACCGCAGCTTGAATAATCCAAGCATTTCCTCAAAAAGTTTCCCAAATTGAGAACATCAGCCCGAAGGAGCATCTTTCTGCGGTAATCTTTATTGCCCAGCGCGTTTCAACAATCGAAACGAAGGACTTAAAACCCCGTGCACTTAGATTCCATCCAGAAGCCGTACAAGGGGCCAAAATTCGCGCAACAACACTACAGCCCCAGTAATAAATCACCTCACGTCAAAAAGAATAAAACAGCAGCTCTCTAATACTCCTCTGCACTACGCTGGAAGACTAAATAGCAGTTGACCGGGATATCGAAAAACAGAGATTGATCTCTCAGTTCTGTTGCTATCTCTCACAGAAGGGCCGTTCGGGTCAACTGATATTTTTGTGATGTATCAATCGCCTTTATCAATCTGTCATCCTTACAAAGGCTCTAGGACTCGGACACTCGTTTAACTAGTGGTAGATCTATTAACGTAGATACCCAAGGGTCCCTCCGTGTGCTGTGTGAAATTTAGCTTCGGAGTTACTCAGGTGCAGCTATGCCGAACGAAGTATGGATACTGCTCAATATGGAGGCCTTACATATAAGCTATTCCCAGCAAGGCTTTCTATATGTAGAAGGATTTTCGTGGGGCCTGTGGTGTGGGCCTAAGAGCCTATCTTTGCCAAACCATGACGGAAGAGTGGTGAGGAAATCCGACATGGCATTAGTTGAACAGGTATGATACTATACGAGGACTGGCGTGCATCTGCTCTTGGCCCCCAGCTATGTACCACGAGGTCCATGCTACCCCACCTTACCATGCAGTACTACTGGAATGGAGAAGATAAGAAATCATTTGTTATTTGAAACTCCTTTCACTATCTCTAATGATAAATTGGCCTTTTTTTCACCTACCAGTCAAGCGAAGTGATTATTATAACGCAAAGTCCAAGCAGACTTTTATTTTTAACTTTTTCAGAAGTTTCTATAATCATCAGCCTTTCCCTTAAATCCACGCCAAGATGATTCTGAATATCCCAGAGGAGTACCGCGACAAGCTGGAAATTATTGAACCAGCAGATCGCAGGTCAGATGAAGAGGTTCTTGCAAGTCTCTCAGAATACAAGGCAGTCACATCAGAGAAGAATGTTTGGGCTTATTGGCATTCCGGATTGAGCAATATGCCGAAATGGAACCAGAGGAATGTCATTGATTGGGCTCGTATTCTTGGTCCGGAGTGGACGGTCCGTGTTGTAGACAATGTACCCGGATCAGTTAATCATGTCTTTCGGTTTGTCCCGGAGAGCATCATGCCTCCGGCCTTTGTGGGTCGCACCATGGATGGACCTTTTGTGGGCCAGCATGGCGCTGATTTGACGCGCACGGCTTGTCTATATGAGCATGGAGGAGTATGGATGGATGTTGGAAGCTTTCTCGTGCGACATATTGATCGTGTCTGTTGGAATGAGCTAGAAGATCCAAACTCGCCATACAAGGTCGCCATGTTTATGCTCTGGGGAATTGTACCTGGCAACTTCTTTCTGGCAGCTCGAAAGAAAGACCCTTTGATTTACAATTGGTATGCTCGGGAGAAATGACATTTACTCTCTTAAATAGGAAGAAGCTTACAATGATGACAGGCATCGCCTCTTTTCACACATTTGGGGCGAAAGGAAAAACACAAAAGGAATTATGTCTCATCCTCTCATCGCGCCGATTGCTCCTCAAACCTTCGAAAACATGGAGGAAAATTTCGATTTGGACTGGATCGATTATGATGTTGCCTTAGATTACGGCGTACAGATCACATGCCTTACTCGTATCTTCTGCCTGGAAGAAAATGAAGAAGGATTTTCTGGGATTGACTATTGGCGAAACAACGTTTTGGCTTTGAACGCAGGGGAAGAAATTGCGCGTGCAGAGTGGCAGCGCAGCTTCGTGGGATTTGGCCAGCTTGCTCTTGACACGGTGACGCTCCCATACTCAGGACCAGACGCGGATCCAACATCGGAGAAGTACAAGGATGCCGAAAAAATGATCTGGGATCTTCTTGCCAATTCAACTGTATGGAAAGTCTCGCATGCAAAAGGCATGACACATACCCCCCAATTAGGAGTTCTACTAGATATGCCTGAAAACGAAGGCAAAGATGCGGCACCAAACACGTTTGGTGAGCTATTCCGATATGGCACAAGGCATCTCCGCCAGAAAAGAGAGCATGTGGAAAAGTGGCCCAAGCGAGAGCCAAGTAAGACGTATAAGAAAGGTGTTTTAGAACCTTGAATGGAGCGATCAAACATTTAAAGCCCGCGAGTACATATGTATTGTTTTAGTGCGGATCATATCATTTCCATTAATAAAAAGGCTTCAATGTTAGCCCAGTCTAGACATATATTATACGGTCCTAAGATTATCATTGTTATTTTATTAACGTCTTTTAGCCAATCATGAGTGAGCTAGATTCATGGACTTCAGAAATAGCTAGTACTATTTATTTAGAGTTAGTAAAATTGAGTTTAATTTAGTCTCATCTGATTTCATGTAATAGATATTTTCAATGTTGTAAACGGCAATGGTTGACATCAATTGATCCCTTAACGACTGCCAGTCACATCAATTGACCCCAGTTTATCTCACTTCATAATCAATAAATCCTATGTCTTATGATTCAACAAGTATTAGTAGCTGGTCGACTGCGTTGTAATTGTACTGGTCCGTATTCAGGGCATATTTGAACACGTAAAGACGACATGACGGGATGGGTAGCGAACCGTTTGCCAGAATAGGTAATACTCAGGGCCACCGCCGTCATCATAGCACACAACACATTGCAATTTTCTTTCCTCGACTCTAATAATCGAGTTTTTATCTCGTACACGGTTACACTGGTTTCCAGAAATTTGTGCGTCACATTCTGTCTCGAGCTCCAACTAGAGGCGCACGCAGATTGGTCTTCAATCGGGCGAGGTTGCTATAGATATTTCCGGTCTAGATTAGAAGGTTTATAAAACGCACCTTTGTATAATAATAGATACAGAAAGACCGGTCTTTGCGTGCCGTTGTCCATATCTTAACACTAAGTTCGCCTTCGATGCGTGGCATTAGGCGGCAATTCTAGCCTTAACCCTAACTATATCATTCAACGACAAAGAAGCATTAATCTCGCATCCGATGTTCGTGTTTATCAACGGTATATTATTTGACTTGATAAAGGATATCACTGGGTTTGACCAACCTGTGCTAGACAGTGGCTATACTATTGCCCTAATGGCTTTCCCACACTCTTCCATTCCCAAGGACTCCCTTGCCCATCAGCTAGACGCCCAGCCTCGGGTAATTATACTTCGGATTTTGAGACGTCAATTTATTTGGGTGTCGTCAAAACAGGCCTAGTGACATGGCAAATCCCTTGGTAAAGTTTTAAGAATACAAAAAAAGCCTACATACAAATGTAACCGGGCAAATACGACATTGAACTATTTGTGTACGCACTATTGCTGTTTGTCTAGTTATCAATCGACTGATATCTACCACGGGTCTTCCAATCAATAAATAAAAATGGTAGCCTACGTACTTTATTTTCATAATACGTTAATCTCAAGAACAGCCACTAACGGAGAGCATGTATACATCACACGCTTAACATCTCAATCACCTCCAAGGTCGAGTCGCAAATCATAGAACAACAAAGGCAATCACCCTTGAACCCGGAACGTCCTTCCACTGGCCGTCTTCCTCTCACGTTCCTCGTTCTCGGGTCTCGCACGGTTGAGAACTAAGCCAGTTAGTAAGACGATAATATAGATGAGAATTAGCAATAACTGACCTTGGAGGAAGTCCGCAGTGCGCTTTCGCATACGAGTGTGGATATAAGCCTGTAAAAAATGAGAACCTGGAACTAAAATTAAATATACGACCTGAAGGAAGCTCACCTTTGATGCCTTGATATGGTAGTGGAAGTAGTCACGGAACGTCTGGATATGTGAGATGCTGTCATAGCGTCGTTGCGGAGTCAAGTGTCGAGGGAAAAGAACTGGTAGATTGTCAGCACCTGTCTATACAAACAAACCGGTAGACAAACCAAAGGTAATGTAGCTGTATTTTCCATCACCCGAGTTCTTCAATCCCGGGACGCCCTCCAATTCGAGGGGAGGGTCGTTTCGGAAGAGGACTTGAGGGGCATTTTGTAGCGTCTGTACACGTCTTCGAGCATCGACGAATTCCTAATCTAGTTAGCAAACCCAGGCAACCCGAGCGTTGCTCGCCTACCTGTAAAAAGACCTTGCCAAATATACGATCCGTTTCCTCCCGGAAGATAGTGCTGAAGATGACAGTCACGCGATCATGGCTGGACTTGATGTAAATGGCTTCTTCTTCACGGTAGTGAATAGCCATCACTTCACCACCCTCCTTGACACCCTGTGGAGCAGATTCGGTCGTATATTTGGATGCTTCCTCCGAAAGTTTGGCAAACTCATCGAAAGCACGCTCGAAAGGCGCAGCCATGACGTTACGTTTGAGCAACGAAAGACGCTTGATAAGCTCCTCTTTCCCTTCTTCATCTGCCGGCAGGTTCTCTAGATCGATCTGGACTGAGAAATCGTATCCGGGTTCCGTGTCAATGATGTATGGTCCATATTCCCGCTCCAACACGGCCTGGGCTCCGTACTGCAGCAATTCGCGGAAGCACTTGAGAGCGATCGAGATGACGATCCTGGACTTCGAGTCCGGCGTGGAAACGTGGAATGTGACGCCATCAAAGTCGGACACGACCTGGTCTATTGAAACTGGAGGCGCACTGCAGTTCGCGTTAGCTGGTGTCTGGTGCCTGGAGCTGTGTTGTCTGCTGCGGGGCGGTTACCCGGAGAAGCGCTCTGTGAGGAGCGATTGAATGAGCACGTTCTGATAGTCGAGGAGAAGCATTATGACGGGCGAGTGTGCATGGCACTGGGATACTTCTCACGGGGTAGAAAAGGACAGAGGGCAATGGCTGTTGGTGGAATCACAGCAGTGTTGGCAGACGTTCGTCATGCGCCCGCAGCCCGCTCGATTGTGCCTCTTGTCGCCTTACACCGCCTTCGCACTTCTGGTCTGCGTGGCCAGCCGTACGCGCCCGCCGATTATCGATAGCGCCTGCCAAAAAAAAAAAGTTGCGGAGTACGACTCGGAGCTTCAAATTTGCTTCACGGGCTCTTGACAATGGTAAAGTCGTATTTGTAAGTCTACCGTTTGGGAGTTATGTTCGGAACTTTCGACTAACCGCCGCACAGAAAATTCGAGCATTCCAAGACCTTTGGTCTCGTCACTTCGGCCTCGTCGAATGCGGTATGGACTCGAGACGAAGACGTTGCCAGCACTGAGCGACATACAGCTGCTGGGAGGGCGATTGTCGGCGCCAACGAAGAAGTCCTCTGCTGGGACGTCAAGAAGGGCGAGTTGTTGAGCCAATGGCGGGACGCGACCTGTAAAGCCCAAGTAACTACAATCACGCAGAGCAAAGCGGACGAAGATGTCTTTGCAGTTGGGTAGGTCTACAATTTGAGCCAGTGCAACCTGAGATCGGCATAGCGCATGCTAACACAAACATCTCTAACAGATACGATGATGGGAGCATCCGCCTTTGGGATTCGAGAATCGCCACCGTCATTATTTCCTTCAATGGTCACAAAAGCGCCATCACGCAGCTCGCTTTCGATCAGTCTGGTGTCCGACTAGCTAGCGGCTCGAGAGATACAGATATCATCGTATGGGACCTTATTTCCGAAGTCGGCTTATACAAACTTCGTGGACACACGGACCAGATAACATCGCTGAATTTCCTGTCCCCAACGGATGAGGCTGGTGCGGATCAAAGTGATGTCGGTGGTTTCTTGTTATCCACCGGCAAGGATGCTTTGATCAAAGTCTGGGATCTCTCTTCTAAGCATTGTATCGAAACACATGTCGCTCAGAGTAACGGGGAGTGTTGGAGCTTAGGGCTTTCACCCGACCACAGTGGATGCATAACCGGTGGAAACGATGGAGAGTTAAAAGTCTGGTCAATCGACGAACAGACGATGAAGGAAGTGGCTAGAGAGAAAGAGGGCTATGAAAACAAGAAGATTCTCACTGAACAAGGAACGCTCTATCGACAGGGCAAAGATCGAACCACTGGCATTACCTTTCATCCTCGAGCCGACTACGTTGGTATTCATGGGTCGGAAAAAGCGGTTGAGATATGGAGAATCAGGTCGTCAACAGAGGTTCAGAAGAGCCTCGCAAGAAAGCGAAAAAGGAGGAAGGCGAAGGAAACCTCAGGCGAAGGAAATTCCGATGATAAAAACGACGAAAACTCTCCCCCACCAATAACTGAAGTTTTTGTTCCGCATGTGATAGTTCGAACTGGTGGCAAGTTGAAATCATTTTCTTGGATGACTACAAAATCTCCCGGCAAGCTGCAGATCCTTACTGCAGCTACGAATAACGAACTTGAGACATATAGCATTGTTGCATCTGGAAAGAAACGGGCCAAAGAAAGTGAGGAGACGGAATACAGTCGAGTTCTGTCCGTGGATATCCCTGGTCACCGAACCGATATACGGTCTCTCGCACTTAGCTCAGACGACAGAATGCTGGCATCAGCATCCAACGGCTCCCTGAAAATCTGGAATGTACGGACGTCCACTTGTCTTAGAACACTTGATTGTGGCTACTCTTTATGTTCCTCTTTCCTTCCTGGTGACAAAATTGTGGTAGTCGGAAATAAAAACGGCGAGCTGGAGGTGTTTGACATTGCTTCGTCAACTCTTCTCGATACGATCAAGGCTCATGATGGGCCTGTTTGGACGTTACAGGTTCATCCAGATGGCAAATCTATGGTGACTGGCAGCGCAGATAAAACAGCCAAGTTCTGGGACTTCCAGGTCGTGCAAGAGGAGATTCCTGGCACGAAACGTACCACACCGAAGCTGAAACTTGTTCACGCCCGGACCTTGAAAGTGTCAGACGATATTTTGAGTGTTCGATTCTCTCCTGATTCTCGACTCCTTGCCGTCGCTTTACTCGACAACACTGTCAAGGTCTTCTTCGTTGATAGCTTGAAGCTATTTTTGAACCTCTATGGGCACAAATTGCCAGTTTTGAGTATGGATATATCCTATGATAGCAAGTTGATTGTTACATGCTCTGCAGACAAAAACATTCGTCTCTGGGGCTTGGATTTTGGCGACTGCCACAAAGCTTTCTTTGCCCATCAAGACAGCATTATGTCTGTGGCGTTTGTGCCTACGAATAACGAAGGAAATGGCCACAACTTTTTCAGTGCGAGCAAAGACCGAGGCATAAAGTATTGGGATGGAGACAAATTTCAGCAAATTCAAAGGCTAGATGGTCATTATGGAGAAATCTGGGCTCTTGTTATGAGTCGTTCAGGCGAATTTCTAATTAGCGCTAGCCATGACAAAAGCATTCGTATATGGCAGCAAACTGATGAGCCACTCTTTCTGGAAGAAGAGCGTGAAAAGGAATTGGAAGAGCTTTACGAGAACACTCTTACCACATCGCTTGAGGACGAGGAGGATGGAGAAGAGAAGGCGGAAGCAGTCGATGCGGGAAAACAGACTGTCGTCACTCTCATGGCCGGTGAGCGGATTATTGAAGCGCTTGACTTGGGCATGGAGGACTTGGAAACCGTGCGACAGTGGAAAGCAGTCAAAGCCAAAAATCCCAACGCGGCGCCACCGCAGCGAAATCCGCTTTACATGGCTCTCGCTAATGTTTCAGCTGAACGACATCTCCTCAATGTGGTACAAAAAATCCCAGCTGCCTCGTTGCAGGATGCATTGCTTGTCCTCCCCTTTTCAAAACTTGATTCTCTCTTCACCTTCCTTGAAATTTGGGCGAGTCGCCAGTGGGAAGTTCCATTGACATGTCGCGTTCTTTTTTTCATGCTCAAGACACACCACCGCCAAATCGTCTCCAGCAAAATGATGCGGCCGATGCTTGACCGAATCCGGTCAACGCTCCGAGAGGTCCTGGCGAAACAAAAGGATGAGATGGGCTTCAATATTGCGGCGTTGCAGTTTATTGGAACACAGGTCCGTGAGCAAGGAAGCAAGAGCTACGTCGATGTGGACACTTGGGAAGAACAGCAGATCTCAAAGACTTCTTCAGGCATCAAGAGGTCTTACGTCAACGTTGCTTGATGTCCCTTCAATGTTATATCCTGAAAGCATTTCTGGCGCAACGATCTTTGTTTATTTTATGGGTTATGGCTGCTCGTTTGCAATTTCAACAAAAAATGGATATCCTGGCTGTGACATTCTGTAATTTAGTTGTAAATCTCTGCATCTCGCAGTGTTATATTTAGATAGATTCGCTACAAAAGCTTCTTTGATTCATCCAATTCTATCAAATCCTAATAAATATGTGCATTTTGTATATGAAGTCCTCGTCAATAACCGTTATATTTCGATCGCCCTATACTTGGCCTCACAGTTAGCCTCAATCCAAGTCATAATCAAGCAAAGCAAATGACATCAAAGTTCAACACGTCATTTCATCTTCAGTGGAACCAGTTATAAGCATCGACGACAAGACCAGACTCTCTTTTTCTTCTGGAGTGAGTATCTTGCCATACCTTTTCCGGCTCTTCCTATTAGATTTATGGTTCGATAATTTTCTCATCATGTAGAAAATAACGTGTGTTTTTGGACGAAGAGAATCAATGAACGAAGGGAACTTTACCTGCTTTTGTCAGTTGACTAAGGTAGTCGTGAATAAATCGCGATTCAATCTCGGCATCGCGACCATTGGTGTTGTCAAGTTGCTGGCAGCCAAGATTGCAACAGTTGAAGTTGAGATTCGAAGAAAATTGAAAATAATGAAGCTCGGGTGGAACCCGGTCAATGTGGGCCATCACGTGATCACATTGATTATGTAATTTCATGATTTATTTTGAGGATATCTTGTTGTGTATATTCCGCTTTAAAAATTGTATAGGCTATTACTAAGATGACGATTAATGTATAGATTGATTTCCTAGTCTTGAAAAGTTTGGTGTGGCAACTTTTGTGCCATATATGCTGCACATGTAACATTAAGCAACAAGACTATGAATGGTACCGAACACAAAATAATATTGGCTCCCAATGATAATTTAAAACAGGCTGTCATGCTAAAATTCAAACTATAATATTGTGCACCGATTCGACAACGCGCTCAAACGCCAATCCGCTGAGTATATACATCAAGTAAGACATTAAAAATAGCAATCTTCACGCGAGACGGAGAGAAAGCCAGTACTATGAATTGGCCTTCATTGTTCCACATGCTGAGCATGTCCACCACTCTGTTTCCATAAATGCGCCGCAAGAATGACACAGCCAACCGAGAGGCCGCTTCGATCTGCTGTTCTCCCAAGCAGCCACCGTTTCCGAGGTATCCTTCTTAAACGAAAGCACGCGACTGCTAGACGAGTCAGAGACATTATTTTGTGATTTTGACAGGCTCCTTTTGGCAGCGTTTGATGCGGAATTTTGAACAAGACGAGACTGGGTGGTCAGCGAAGGAGCAGGGCGTTCAGAGCCACATGCCTCACAGCAAAGATAAGTTGGAGGGTTGTCGAGGGTGCAAGTTGGACACGACCATCGTGTGTCGTCTAATTTTTCTGCGGTAATGTTTGCTGGGTTGCTGGGCATAGAGTCAGATAGCGTTCTTGTGGTTGAAACGAGCTGCCTTCGGGGCTTAGAATGCTCTGGAATCGGAGGTGCATTAGGATACACATTGCCGCGAGGACCAGCCGGATTTCTCTGGCTGGGAGGCACGTATAAGGAGCCCCATTTTGTGCGCTCATCCTCTTGAATCATCTCAATATAAGCCTCCATGATTGCTCGCTCATTGGCATCGTCCTCTTCGGCTTTGGTTCGGAAGCCGTTCCGAGAAGCCTCTTCGGCAAGCCTTTCGCCTTCGCTCGAGCCCGAGGCGCATCCCTTTGTGACATCTATGCGTCGCTGGGCAGCATCTGCGATGATCCGTCGCATATCTGATCCTTTGAGAAGCGGTGCTCCGCCGAGCTTCTGTCCAGAGCCAGCTGATAAGGTTCGCCGTCGTTCGGCCGCAGCACGGGCTACTCGTCGAGCTTCATCAACAGGCATTCTACGTCCACCGAGACGTTTGCCTTCTGAGAGAAACCCTTCACCGGTATAACCTTTAATGACAAGCTCTTCGTGCTCATCACGAAGTTGATTCCAGAGCGCATGGAAGTCTTTATTATGAGGTCCGTGGACAATATGAGAGAGCCTATCATCTTCATCAGAAAATGGAGCGCTATAAGACCAGAATCATAGTAACTTACTCATGCAGCATTGTATCAACTACCTGCTCAATAGGCAAAAATTGTCGTTCATCACTGGCATACCGCAGTCTGAGGCAGATCTTTTGGCCGGCATTGATGTTAAGACCGAGCAGGTTTCTCTGCTGTGGATAAAACTCTGACAAAGTTCCCACCTTCCAACTGCGCTGTCGCATAATCGGCTTAACTAGCGAGGCCACTTTGCGCAGCACAAGGAGAGCTTCTGCTTCTCTAGGCCGGTGTTTGTCATGCTGATACTCAAAAATTAGGGGATCGATTTCGTGCATGGTTAAAGTTATTCAAAGACTCGATATGGCAAAACAGACGATTGTCCTTGTCTCCACTCAAAAAGAGAGATGGAATACATATGGTTGCTGTGATACTCTCATCGAAGACTGGAAGAGTGGTAGATGGATCCAGAAACAGCTTTGTAATCTGGAGAACCTCAGGCAAGAAGAACAGGCACCCGTACTTACGTGACACGTCGCGCCACAAAAGAGAACAAAAGACAGCGATTGGATGCTGAACACAACAACGAAATTTTAATAAAAACTCCGACAAAAAGTTGTTGACCTATCGTCAACAAAGCCCTCAAGGCCTGTATGGGAGAAAGAAAGTGTTTGGGCGGTCGCAGGTGGCGAATCCCGACGCGTGGTCACGTGTCGGTCCGAAAAGGGTTATATGAAACAGCAAGCCCTAAGTTGTCTTGGATCGATATAGTGGTTTGCCCAAGTTGTTCAACTACTAGATGGAATAGATTGACGCCTTTGAGCAATCATGGTTTTTTCAGTATATATATATATATAGTATGTCATGCATGTACATACATCTAACGATTTGGAGTAGGGATCATTTGGTTGATTCCCAGCAATATGAACTTCAATAAGTGCATTAATATAAGAAAATATCGCAACTGCGTGACTTCGTCCATCATTTTCAAAAAATATTCTCAGAAGCAAACTCCAATCCGATGTTATCCCAATCAAAAGATTCGTCCATACCTCCAAGATCCATGACGGATAAATCACCAAATCCCGGGAAATACCCATCGCCAATTGGTAACTGAGGAATTTCAAATAGCGGCAAATTCTTCACTTCCATTTCCAGCGAACTTTCAGGCGTATCGCTCAATGCGAGACTATAGCCAGCCGATGTATTCCACGGCAATATCTCATGAGAAACAGTTTCGCCATTGAAGTTCGATGGCGGTCCATTTGAATCAATTATTTTTTCTTGCACCGGTAGTGGAAGCTTCTTTACAAGCTTTGAAAGAGTCCAGTAACACACTATGGCAGTTTTGGCAGAATACTGGGTTCGGCTCATCAGGTCTAGTACTGAGCTAATACCTTTGATGATTTCTTCCCTTCGATAAAGCTTGCAATCGACGTCATACATCATTGCAGAGCAAAGAGTAGCAATTGTATCGAACATCACAAAGATTACCAAGTGGAATTTCGAATTGATGGGGTATGCCAGATCACAAAACTGATGTGAGATGTCGACAAGTGTCAAGGCGCAGTCAACCCCTAAGTTCACGAGGGTGGTGTCAGAATTGGCCTTGCTTTCATTGGGTTTTCTAATAAGATAAGGTTTCAGTTGCTGAAACATTATCATGTGCCCTATAGTATGAAGCTGAAGTCGTTGTAAAAACACATAGGGATGCTCTTCATCCCATTGTGTATCTGGGTTTGCCAGGCGATAAACCGGTGGAAAATATTCAAACCAGTTATCAATCGCTTGCTTGACAACAAGTACTTGAGCAGATGGAACGACATCAGCGTCAATGTTCGTTATCTTCGTCAAATCTTGAATCAATTGACATTGAAAAATAATATGTGTGATCGGAGATGGCGGATGTTGACTATCCCCAGAACTATATTCTAGTCGTCCCGTTGGTAGTTCAAACTTGCTATTGCTGATTATGAGCGGTCGAGAGAGAGACACCGACATCTGCCTATATTTAAATTAGCTACTACCTTCAAAATATTTGGAAAATGGGGGGGAAGGCTATAGTTCGTACCAGTCCCATATATAGAGAATGCACCAAACTCTCCTTCTCATCTCACATTCGAAATCCGAATAGCGTTTATTGAGCGCATCTCTATGCATTCCTATGCTATATTAGGTAAAATGATAATTTATTGTCGAAGGGGCTTCCACTTACCTAGTTCCTGAGCTTTGTGTATTGCTGAGCCCAAGACCTGCCAGGATTCTGCAAAGAATGCCTCTGTCTTGAACCAGGAAGCTGTCAAAAACAATTGCTGAACCAGAGTCAACCCTCCCTTCCCCGACGGGACTTTCGAGCTCAGCTGTTGGGCAGCATCATGATACCGTTGGGAAAGGTTCTGAGTTTTCTCTCCTAGTTCAATTTCAAGTTTCTTGCGTAGCTCGCCACCAACTGATTGAGTCGCGCAAGCGCAGACACGAAGAATTAGACTGGTAAAGGCAGCCCCTAGCTTCTGTCCATTGCTTCGTTTCGTCCACCATGCTGCATAGTCCTGAGAGAATTTTAAAGGGAAAAGAATGTAATATTGGAAATTAAGCTCTTTTAAGAAGTATTGTACCAGAGAATCTGCTACTAGTCAGATATAATCCGAGAGACAGCAAGTTCAAGCGTTTTAGCCTACCTGTATAAGGTTTCGGGGGTATAAAACTTAGAAAGTTTTCCGTATCGGACGTGAAGTAGTCGAAATCAAGATCAGTGGTGGAGGTCGCTCTAGCAGGAGAAGGGCTAACGCTCTCTTCAAAAGGCATATATCCTAGAGCCCGGAACCCCTCATCGTCTGGTAAAGCGGGTTCATCCGAGCAGGTCAAAACATCATCAGGGGTCACAGGAGCGTGTGGTTTTGGTGTTCCTGTTAATTTTCTAAACACATAATTAACTTCAGAGTACAGTTACCACATTTTAGGACAACTTTATTCAATCATTCAATTACCTTTTGTGCCCATTTGAGGGTTTGCTAACCCTGCTAGATTTCCTACCCGCAACGAGGAATTGACAAAGATGAGATATGTTTCTGGACTGGCAGTGATTGCACGGCCATTCGCGGCTACACTGTATGTATCTCAGCTCAATGTCGCTTGTCAAACTGACGTTGGGATTGCTGTGGCGTTGGACGATGAGCCAAGGAGCTTACTTTTTGTTTCCGGCGCTGACATTCTGTACATGATGTCGAGCCTTTTCTGGTAGGGTTTCGTTCATTCATCACGTTACATTACCAAGTGAATGCGACATGGAAAAATAAATTTAAAGAAAAAAGCAAGTGATGAAGCGAGGGAAAGAAATGTATGGAAAACGGATCAATGCGGAGTGTCAACCAAATCGGGTGATTACTAACCGACTCGACTTCGAGTCGGAACCTAGGCTAAGCCTCCTAGTTGGGAACGTACTTTGTTGATCTCCCTGAATTAATTGGGATTATGCGCTTGGATCAATTTACTGAGGAAACGCCTATATAAACTGATAAATTACCCATGTAAATTAGAATATTATACTTCTTATAATAATCAATTTGACATATATCCTTACCCTAAAATTGCATCGATTCTGCTGTGAGGCCCTGCATACTAGTCTGTTCCAATTGGCCAAGGATCCTGCAGATCCTCAGGTCTCGGGAATAACCTCAATTATGATATATTATAATTGAGGGGTTTATCTCACATACTCGCATTATACAACCTAATTAAGAAGTAAGAATGCTTCTTAGATTACACTTATAAGCTTGAGGCCTTCCTCTATAGATTAGAAAGCCTCAAACAGATTATTCTTAAAATCTTATAATCTATTTTTTTCTATCTATATATATTTATATTATCTTAATAACAAGTAGTCTCCTAGTCAGTTTTAAGTAGAATTCTATAACTACTATACAATCTATTTAAATAAACAACTTTATAATTATAATCTACTTTTAAAAAGATCTAAAATAAATCAGATAAAATAATTACTATATAAATAAGAACCTCACTAATTAATAATAAGTTTATAACAGTTCTAAACCTAGACCTAAGATTAGTTCTTAAAATTAAAGATAACAATTTTAAAGTTATCTTTAAATTAATAAATAACTCTATAGACAATTCTAGTATTTAAAAAACCTAGAGAATAGTTTATAGAGAGATTCTATAAAAAATAATTTTATTAGTTATTATAATTATAAAGATATTTTAATTCTTTTTTTAAAATATTAAAAATACTAAAAGAAAAGATAGATTATTTTTAGAAATCTATAATATTAAAATTTTAAATTCTAAATAGTTTACTTTTAAATCTATTAGAGA